>VWZL01001204.1:691582-790825 GCA_013396915.1 Stercorarius parasiticus
TTTTTTGCCATGTGGTATGGTACCAAGCTCTGGAAACAAACTCCTTCCCAAGGAGGGCTCTTTTAATCCCAGGAGGCATTTTGGCTGATAGCTTCGAGTGACTGATGACTCTGGCAGCACTGGCTTCTTTAGCGTCCAAGCTGAGACACCCAAAAGGGAGTTGCTTTTCTGTTGGCGGAGAATGGTGCCTCCCAGCACGGCTCACCCCAAGGGCTAATTGCTTTTGGAAGTGAACACCTCCATCACCCAAGGTGATTACTTCGAAGGGAAATTGCTGCAAGAACTCATTAATGACACAGGAAGCCATTATTTCTCATTGAGTGTATGGCGTCCTTTAGGAACAGCACGGGGCTGGGAAGCGAGACCCACGTGAGCTCATGGGCTGGCTTTTCCCCCTCAGGTAAGAGCGTGAAAACCATAGTAAACAATGCACACTTTTTATTGGTCTGCTGAGCACCGGCTTAACGCACCCTAAACCCGTGACAGACAGCATGAACTACTGAATTCCTTAAGTGACCTTGTAAGAGAACAGTTCATGTATCAAGTGGCAGTCCTACACCCAAGCCTCCTGAAAGCGAGGTGTCCAGCAGAGGCTTTTTAAGAACATTATTCTGTTGGGGGTGGGTGGAGTAAGGTGGTGGAGGTGCAGTGACTTCCCAGCTACCTCGGAAGCACGATTACTTGACCTTTTCCAAAGTATTTTCCTCTCTGTCCTGGTGCCACCAGAGCTGACATACTGCCTCCTTCTCCGTGTTCCTCCTTGCTGGGTTCTGCCATTTGCTGTCACGGGGCTGGACACGCCACCACCACTCCACTATTGCCCACCTCCGCAGGGTGAGGAGGTCCTGGTGGAGGGCCTGTGGCAGAGAGACCTTACCTGCACATCTGCCAGCTGTTCTATCCATGTTTCACTGAAGACCACAGCACAGTGATGAGTCAGTTCCCTACATGAACCAAGGATGGGAAGCAAACAAATGACATTTCTTCTGGGAGCAGCCTAGCTAAGGGAAGAATCCCCCTCTTCCTCCCTCCCTCCCACAAAAAACAGACTAGATGCAATATATAGCCCTGGTCTTGTCTAGCTCATCACATTTCTGATGCACAAAGTATCCTCAAAATGTCCTCAGGTAAGACATTCTTCCTGGCTCGTGCTATTTAAGTTAACACTCAATTAACGTAAACCAATTCAGGATTTAACCAGGAATACCAACTTAGTATTTAGCAGGGGGACTACTGAGATAACACAGCCAGGACGCAGGTAACGCTGCTGCTTCCAGACACGTTCCCAAAACAGTGGGCACTGAGGGAACACTGGGGGCTTGGGAGCCTGCTGCAAACTGACCCCACGTTCCCGCAGCCTCCTGCTCCACAGTGCATTTGTTGGAGGACACGCAGTGCCCTGGTGGGGGGGGTAGAACAGGAGGAGCGATGAGACCACCAGGTGAAAGAGCTCAGACTCAGCTATGGACTACGGAAACGCAGGGATTTTGTTCATTCTTTAATTTTCCTTTATTGTCCTTTGCCGCAGAAGCCATGTGAGCATCCCAACTAAGCAGGCATGCTTGTGAAGCAGCGCTACCTTAAAAACAGCAGAGGGATAAAAAAGGACTTTTGAAGCTTCTTCTACTTCTTTTCTTTCCCACTTCCGCTAGGAACTATTTTTCTAGAGCAGGAAGACGTATCTTTTCTTTTTTAAGGAAGATTATTGGAAACATGAATTTAAATACAGAGAGCCAATCTAGAACTGCATGAAGGCACCCCAGAGTACCATCTAATTGTAAAAACAAGGAATGGAAGAGCCATCTAAATCCATCCCGCTGCCGATGCAGAACAGCTCCCTACAGGATATTTACAAGTTTTTAACGCCTTGGCCTTGTGCCTCACGTGCACCAGAGACATACTTCTAGGCCAATAAAACATCCCTTGTCATGGCTTAATGCTGCAAGAATTAATTTATCACTAATTATTTCCTCTTTTAAAGCCCTGCTCTTTGGATAGCCATGACATAATTCTTAAAAATCACACTAGTTGAAGAGCAGATGTACACCGTCCCCTCCATCTCCCTGCCCACACGGGCCAGATATTCAAATGTTTTCCTTTTCCCACTTTGATTTCAGCTCTTGCAGTTGACGAGGGGCCAAAACCACCGATCACTGGGGTGCTGGGGATTACAGCTTGAGTCCTCCTCCTGCTCCTGCCCAGGCACCCTCCGACCAAGGGTCTGCTGGGGGCTTGGAAGGGCTTTTCCTTCATGGTGGTGCCACCCAGGTTAGAAAAGGGTGAGCACCTCGTCGGGCTCCATCATGGAGAGAAGTCTGAATGCAGACAAAGCGAGGCCTGACAAAATAAAGATGAAGTTTCGACCTCACTGAAGCCTAAGGAAATATGATTTCACTTTAAGTCTCTCTCTGTCTCTCTCACACACACATAATCCCAACGTTAAGTGATTTCATCTTTCATAGTTGAAGGTCAGCCATTTCAACGCTGTATTTTTTCCACAGCGAGTCACACTTTCTGCTCTCCTGGCAGATCTGCACAATCAACATCCTAAATAAACCACAAAAGCAAGGCAATTTGAAGTTATTGGACGCTTTTATTTTAATGCAGCACCCAGCTCCATATCACATACATTTTCCAAAATTAGATGGGCATAGTATAGAACTCTATACATTTTGCAGCTTACCACGTGGACAGTCTGCAGCTGTGAAAACAAATTGCTTAAATCTGGCTATCTACTTTATAAGTTAAAATTCAAATATATAATAGCCTCAGGGTATTTTTTTAGATTAACAACGATAATGCTTGCAATACCATTTTTTTATATTAAAAAATCAGTAACAGAATAAAACAGAATGCGTATGTTCACAGCACGTTATCATGAAGATAACTGAAAAAAGCTTCAAAATACATCAAAGGTACCACATCACTTGTTTGTTGGGTGGGGTTTTTTTCCCCTGAAAAAAATACTTTTACTCTTTAGTCAACAAATTGTGTGGCTTCACGAGGGCCTCTCTTCCTTCTCTTATAACCCCGTGTATTCTCTTGTCAAGGACTGCGCGTGCTGCAGGGCTGATGGTGCTGGGAAACAGACAGCCCTCGTTCCCTCGCTAGCAGCTTTTCCAGGCTCTCTTTCTCCTCATCTGGAAGCTCAGCTGGGAGGAAAGCAGCTTACACACCACCAAAAGGCAATTTTCACATCATGCCCAGTCCTAAATGCTTCCTGTGAAGGGTTCCCAGTCCCAACCATCCCTTTGGGGTTGTTTAACCGTGCAAGTCGTCACCACCCCGCGCTGGTCAGCCCTGGCAGTGTCAAGCTGTGACTGTCTGGGTGACAGGCAAACAAGTTCCTCTCCCCAATGTGGATACAGAATTCCCAGCAGCAGAACTACTGCCATGCACATAAAAACAGTCTGGAGATAATCTTTTGAGTTAAAAAGGATGTTCACCGATTTAGGAATAACAGGGCCGAACCCACTAATCACTGACGTTTTCACTCCGTCAGCGAAACTCTCTGGAAGAGAGAACCGAGAACTGTCTGGAAAGAGGTGGTAATTTTTCCACTGCATCCTACTATAAATTTAATAGCTAGGAGAAGGACATTGATCATTAAGGATTAATGTTTGTTCACAGGCAGTTTGTTAAAAGGAATGCCCCTGAAATGGAAACTGTTCGCCTTGCTTAATTACTAGGTCATTATTTATATTTAAAGGCTCAAAAAAAAAAAAAAAAGGCTTTATCTACAAAGGCAACCAGTCACTACACTTAGCTGGGCATTTTTCACCACTGAATTACCATGTATTGAAACACATCCTTCATAGGAAGGTACCATGTGAAACACGAACAGGCTCATGAAGAAATGCACGATCTAAAGGAAGAGCCATGAGTGCATGTTTATACACACACAACACATGCCCCCACTGAGGAAGATCCTTACCTGGGATGTGGAAAAGCCCGTGTTAAGACCCACCCTGCTCTACCTAGTCTTGTCCTTGGACAAAAATATTTAATTGTCCAAACTGGAATAGCTGCAGAAAACTGAAGACTTAGAAAGGGGCACATGGTCTGCACATCCCCTCTGATGCAAGGAAGCAATGCCCCAGCTCCTGTTCCCAGTTACCCTCTCTTGGTGGACATGTTCCTCTCTGCATAACTCCCTATGGAAACGTGAACTGAGGAGAGTGAGACCTTCACGCGCGGGAAGCTGCTCTCGCTCCTTGGTCAGGCTGTGAGTGGGGACAGGCAGATCCTGGTTGCTGCTCTGGGTCAGGCACATCAGGGGCTTAAAGCTGACTGCTCTCCCCTAGCTCAAGAAAGCGCCCTGAACGCTGAGCACACTGCTTGTGAGGTCTCCCTTGCTGACCCCGATGGTCTCTCTTGGGGCTAGGAGCATCTCCCATCCAAAGTTTCAGAACGCAAAAGGTTTCTGCAAGAAATGATGATTTCGCTGCACCCACCATTTTTTTGAGAAAATCTGTGATACTGGATTTAGGTATGAATTTTGACAAGCCAGGGCCTGTTAATAGTAGCCATAAGCGTGGCTGCATGGAGCAACTGCCAGAAGCACCGTCTTACAGCTTCATGATGCCTTCTCCTTTCCATCTCAAAACGCTAACAGGTCCCCAAAACCAGAAACACTTTTCCATTCTGCACGGGCTATCATGAATGCTTAAGTGCTGAGACATACGGGAGAATAATAACTTCCTGCATCGTATGTAAAACACACCACCGCTTCTCCTCTAATATTTCACTTTACTTTCTATGTGAAGTAGTGTATCATCATCATAGCCAAAACTTCATCAAACAGAATACAAATCAACTCATGCTCTACATCTTGAAGCTGAGTGGGGTATTTGGTCGCATCCCCAAAAATGCAAGGATGGTAAGATTTTAAATCTATTAAGTCCTGTGGTAAAGTAACAACTAAGAAAATATTTCATCGTTGACCAACCAAGTATCCTAATTTCCAGTGAATGAAAAAAACCTCAGTACGTTAGAAGGGAGACATCTGAAAAAGACATATAAACCAGACTTCCATTCTGCCTTAGAACAGCATCTATTTCATGAATAACCCAAGTGAAATAAATGGAGGATTATTCTAGAGGAAGCTCCTATCAAACATGAGAAAGCCATCCACTGCCTTAAAAATGCAACGTGCACATTTATTTGTCATCATTAAAAAGCTTTCCTTAAAAATCACCCATAAGATTAAAAAAAAGGTGCCACATGATTATTTTCTATCGAATAGTAGGGGTTTATTAACAAACTGACAATGCAAGAACTAAAAAGCAAAGAAAGAAAGAGTACTTCATCTCAGGAATGACTCAGTGCTATGAAATGAAAGATGATAACTTCTGAGGAGTCCCACCACTAGCAGGAGGGCAGAGGCTGCTTTGCAGCTTCCCAGAAAAGTTTGCAGTTCTCCTATTTTGCCACTGACCAGGAATGACCCTCTGACCCCAGCTATGCAACAGTTGCACAAAAGAAGTCCCAAATCCAGAGAAAGGGTTGCTGCTTGTTGACATAGTGGTACTTAGTTGAATGGAAACTGATGGGTTACAAAAACAGACTTTCAGTAACAACTCTGCAAATGCTTACTTTCACCTTCAGGCTTCTGGATCCATGTCCCACATCCACATCCCTTTCAGCAAAAGCAGGCTGCTTCCTCATCACTTCAGACATTCCTGTTGATGTCTGTCTTATCTCTCAACAGAACTTTCGGCTGCTCTGGTGTCCTCTGATACCCCACTGCAGCCAGTTCACGATGCACCCTGAAGGGAGGCTACCCAGCTGCTTCAAATCCTTCCTCTCCTTCCTCTCAGCCCTAGGGCCATCCTACAGCTACAGGGAGAAAGCAGCATACCAACAATGGTAAAAAACTGCTGTGCCGCTTCCGCAAGGCAAACGCTTACGCTTAAATTAGGTCAATGAACAGGGTATGAAACACGTGCAGTGTCACGTTCAAGACGGGTAACAGGTAGGTGACATTCCCTTGCAGAGAAGCACCCATCACACCCATGGAGGGAGCAGGGCTGATATTGTCATGTCTGAAGTCCCCCAAGAAATAAAGCAACATTAGTTAGCCAGCTGCCATTGCGAGAACTGAGACTGAAACCAAAGACAACTGCATCCATGGGAAAATTCCCACTGAATTCAGCCGGCCCTGGATCGCACCCAGGTTGAAAAAAATTAATCTTTGCTTCTTCATTTAGAAAGCAGATGGGTATTAGCAGCTTCATCCTATCAGTAGCGTCTCCAGCGAGGTGCAAAGGAACCTTAAAGAAAGCCTGTTGTAGGAGGCAATTATTTCCATCACACATTTTATAACCTCATATATAGCACTTTTGCTACCTTTCTTCTTTTGGGAACACAGTTCTTGTACACGTCCTTAAAACAAATCAGCAGCTATTAAGAAAACAAAGCAGACTAATACAAATGTACATAGAACAGATTTTATAAAAATGCCCCGAAGGCATTTTTAACCTCTTGTTAGAAATACACTGTTGATTAAAAAAAAAAGAAGAAGAAAAAAAAGCTATAAACCAGTGATCTCAAACATGCTACAAGTATGCAGAGATACTGGCAGTTGCAAGCAAGTGATCAAACATTGGTGATATGAAACAGTTATAGCTCAAAAAACAGATTTTTTTTTTTTTGTAATTTCCAAAATAATTAAATTTTAGTATTTTTTACTGTTCTCTGATATGATTTGAACTTATAAAATACAAGCTCTCTAACATTAAAATACATCCGTGATTGCATAATAAACTGTGCTAAGAAAATAATTATCTGACATGTGACTGCGGATAAAGACTGTACGTCTAGTGAGTTTTATTCTTGTAGTACATTAAACCCACAGGTACTCTACCATGATACAATCCTACAGGAATCAGTAACATCCAGAAGCCCATCTCAGAGGATGAGTTTTAAATTTAAGCAAGAATTCAGGAATGCTGTACCTCTTAACGACCGGGGCAGGAGGTGCTGCCAGAACGCGTATAAATCAGGAATTCTTTACATAAATAAAATACTCTCAGGTTATTCATTTCAGTGATAAACGGCATTTACACATTAGGTTGGGAAGAGGGAGGAAAGAAGGCGAAGCATCCCTCTGCAGTCAGATTATTTGTTTTCTGTACCTTCTTTACCTGCAGAGGCCAAGGTGTGCAAGCGGGGTGAAGGGAGACCTGACAAGGTGGTCCTCCCCACTGCCCCCACCTTGGCAGGCACCCTGCCCAGCTGTGCCGCCCTCCTCTCCTCGCCAAGGCTGTCGGGACACGGGCTCCGCTCCCGCCGGCAGTGTAGGAGGTCACAAGACAGTGACAGGACGTAGCTGCTCCAGCTGCGTTTCCAAGGCAATGCGCTCCTTGTGAACCTCCTGCCGGAGGGAAAGAGATGTGCTGTTAACTTTTGGGATGCTCGCATGCACCACCCTGCTTCCGGTAAAGATCAGCCGGGCAAACTGCTGGCATTGACCAGAGGCTCGGGGCTCTGCTGTTTAAGTAGCTCTCCTTGCGGCCTCAAAACACTGTACCAATGCCACACAACCACCCTGAGCAGCCGCCTGATGCCTCCTCCTTATGGCAGGGCAATACAGAGGCTCAGGCACTTGCTTGGGTGATCATGGAGAGGAGCAGTCATCCACTGGCCCAGGGAACAGCTTGGGCCAGTTTGGCAATTTTACCAAAGAAAATGAGGTTCTTTTGAAATCACGTTTCCATCAAAACTGCTTTTTTTTTTAAGAATTTTTGGTTCACACAACCAATCTCTTTCCTTTTGGAAAGGAATGAGACTTAGCCTTTGTAAGACGACACAAGCTTTGCAATCTACCCCATTGGCAGCTGCAGCAGGAAGCCCATCAGTCTCAGTCAGAAACTAACTGTGAAGGCTTTGGGGATCACCAATTTTGGGAAAGCCTCTCCTGGTCACGAGGCTGCCCCTGAGGGGCACCTGGCTCTCGCTGACCGCCCATCAAAGGGTTCCTTGCCCCACCTGGGAGCTAGGCAGACCTGTGACTCCTCCAGGCTTTGGTGCCCTATTTGGGCAGCCCCAGCCCAGGAGGGCACCTGAATGCTCCTCGGTGCAAGCTGTGCCTGAGGGTCACCCGTCATGTCTTCTGGTCCCCATAAAAACATAAAGGCCCTGCCTTTGGCCTTGCTCCACTGGAAAGTTTCCAGACAGCAATACAACTTGTAGGACAAGTTCAGTTTTTTGCTCTTGTGTGAACTCAGGCAAATCTCTCTGTCTTTACAGGCTTCCTTCACCCTACCATGCAATACAGATAACAGCACTGGCCTCTTTTTGTGCAGGTTGGGGAGTTTAAGCATGCTGAAGATACTGCATGGAAGCAGATAACACCTGAGCCAAGGAATGATGGCAATGTGCTGTCAGCTTTCACCCCCGTGCTTCTTTCAATCGCCGTCCTATATTTTGCTATGATTTCAGTACAGAGCACCCAACCTGCATTTCTCTTGGGAGATCCTTGAAAACCAGTTAAGAAAATATGTTAAAGCAAAGTTGAACATGCAATCAAACTTTCACCTTGACTGAAGAGAAAGTGTAACTGAGGGTTCACCTCCCTGTCCAGACAAGCCTGTTCGTAATATGCAAGGAAGAAAAAGCTGTAGCAGATGAAAAACTGAAGTCTGTACTACCTTTGGACTCAGAAAACAGAAAAAAACAGAACTGACATTTATAAGAAAACAGCCCCTTGAGAACAAGTTAAAAGACAAGTCAGCAGAGATCAAAAATCAGTGTTAGATGTTCGTATAAAGCATGGTGTAGCCAGTCCATGTATACCAAATGCCTGACTCCAGGAGACAGTTATGTAGCACAACTGACCAGAAGACAAGACAGCTATGAGTGAGTTGCCCTTCTGCACTAGGTGACACCATCACTTCATCAAACTTTTCAGAAAGACAAAGTTCACCCTTTAGACTTCCTCTAACTGCCAGCAGAGCTCTATGCACATAGGTTATAGCTTTTCCCAGAAAAGCTCATCCTACCCACTCACACAGTATAGTTGTTCCCTTCCGGAAAGCAGGAAATAACACAGTAGGTTTCATCTGAGAGGATGAATAAGATTCTCTGCTGGAGGTGACACATAACTGATTGCAGGGAGTTTTGTCACGGATTTTCAATGCATTCCTTACCTTCAGCTGCTGTTGGAGCTCACTGTTCAACCTGGCAAGCACAGCATTGGCTTCTTTATTTTTTCGTATAGCGGTCTGAATAGCCCTTTTCTGCTTGGAAGACTGTCTGCCAGACAGATAAATACAAAACATTTCAATTAAGAGCTTCACCAGTGGCTGGTGCCAGCAGACCAGCCATCCATTCTGCACGTCTGTACTCTATACACACCGGACTACACTTCAAAGACTAGGTACAAACTACACATTTAAGAGAAGAAAAATGTAACACTGAAATGAGATGGCTGAATGAGGTAGACTATTTGAAAATAAAACAGTCACACATGTCAACCTGAATGCCAGAAACATTTCAGGCCATCTCAGTTATTTAAAAATCACTGCATTCTGATTCAGTTTAAGAACAATCCCTGCATAGCTGTACTTACTGCAGCATCTTTGCTTTAGCGGTTTTCAGATACTTGTACAGTTTAAAGATTCAGGAGTGGTTAACAGAAAATACAAAAATCATTCTACGCGGAAAGAAAGGACATCTGCATGAAAATATTGTCTCAGATTTTTTAGGGCACTGCTAAGTCTGATGTTTTTTTACTTCAAAAATTAATCTTTCTTTCATTCAAAGCAGTCATTTCCACCAAACCCATCTGATGTCACAACATGAACAGGTAGATGGCTTATGGAATTTCCTCATCTCTTTTGCTCCTATTATTATTATTGTTCTATAGCCCATGGTAACTGATCTGGAGGAAATTACAGTTAGGCAGGCAAGTACAAAAGGAGACAGCTTTGTACATATGGACCAACCTATTCCAAGAAACAGAGGTAATAGGAAAAAGGAAAGAAAATACAGAAAATACTGGCTGAATATCCAAGCTCTTTTCCAAATAGATTACTTTAAAGTTTTACATGAGGCATCAAGAGTTTTTTAATGACAAATTTGATCTAAAACAGATGCTCTATTTAAATAAGGTCCATAGGGGTACACAGTCCCCATCAGCTCTCCCTCTTAACAGAGCTGATGGCACTGATTTTTGCAACATAATCTGTTTCGCAGCACAGGCAGATCTTTATGGTGTTATCTTCCAGTGAACTGTCAGTTTTCTGCTTCACGATTTTGCTTCAAACTACTCTCCATAGGCTATAAAGTAATAACGGTAGGAAAAAATAAAAAACAGGGAGCTATACCTCCGTGGTCATTTAAACATTTTAGGAAAGATACAGACAAGACAGAATTAAGTTGAGATGTTAACAAATGTTGTTATCTTTCTTTGAACCACTACGGAATATGCACTCCCAAAGCACAAAATAGCACTTTAAGGGCATCCTAGGAGCCTTATCACTTATTCTAATCTCCAATTATGCAGCACAGATTCAGTCTACTGATAAACATTTTGCCAAGAACCGCTCAACTGATTTGGGCAGCTCGGTTTTGTTTCAGACTGAACCAGATGTCTTTGCAAGGCTTTGGGTGAAGGCACGCACACTGTTTCAGTTGAGGGAGATGTATAGACCCAACAGGGCTTCAAGTGCCTTCACTTACCATTTGTACAGCCCCTTCTCCACGGCTGTTAAATAAATCTATAGTGAAAACCCTACAAGTCTTTGTTGATGACAGCTTCAACAGCTATATTTATGACAGCAAACAACACATGCTGGGTTTGGCAATTATCGGATTAATACAAGTGGTCTATGGGTCGGGTCATACCAGCATCGAGCTCATTTCTAACCTGTCTTGCGATGAAGAAACATCACAAGAAGACGACCAACATCAAGCATTTCATGACTCAGTTTCCTGGGCATTTATTTAGCCGTATCAGTCCACAAGAATGAGCAAAATTCCAGAAGATATGTGTAAGGCAAAAACCACACACCCACAGAGCTAAAAGGAGTTGCGTTAGAGACGCTGGCTGAACAGCTAGGCTTGCTCTTCAGACATGTCTACCAGATACAGAGGTAGGACAACTCCGAAGAGGCTATCAGTCAAATATTATCAACTTATACAATCACTACAGACTTAGCCTGCATTTGAGAAGACAGATGTAGATTTCAGAGACCTGTATCTTGTGAAGCATTCTCAAAACCAGAACTATTAAGCACAAAATCACGCAAAGAGCAAACCCCGCCACATCAGATCTCATGGTGCAGTTTGGAGTGTTTGGTACAGGTTTTTACTTTTGGACTGGGAGGTGAGGCTTGACTGCTGGCAGGGAAGAAGTCACATTTATGGTGGGAGAAAGCTCGGGGGTCTCCAGCCCCTGCGCCTCTGTCCGGAGCTTCCTGCGCGTGGGTTTGGAGGGCGGCTGAGTGAGAACAACCTCCTGCAAGGGAGAAGCACAGCAACATTAAGTCAGGCCGTGTGTCTCCCGTCATTAGGCTGAGGAATACTTGTGACACAGAAATTGCTGACCTAAGATTTCATAATTTAAAGAGGTACAGAGCTTAATTCAAATTTGGTAATAGCCTCTCAGGTTTCTGACTTTGAAAAAGGAACAATAACTCCTGCAACCCCTTAATGAATGAAATGATTATACTGGTGTTTTGTCTTCATCTGGACAACAGGCTCTTCAGAAATGGATTGCATTTGGGATTTGCAAATGGATTGCATGTGCGCATTTGGGGGGGTGGAGGGAGGAGTATAAATACAAATAACTAGCCCCCAGTTGACCCAAAAGCACTAGAACTAAAACAAGATTTCTTTTTAATTATGCTCAGTTGGTAAAAATCAATAATCAATCATTTGCATCCCAACTTACTACCTCACCCCATCTGGCATGGAGTCTCTCCCCTCTCCCCCCCTCCTCTCTTACATGAAACAACACTGAAAATAGCTTAGCAAGACACATGTATAAAATTATCCATGCAAAATTAAGATGTTGGATATGTAGAAAGACAGTTACTTTTCTTGATAAGTTACATCAGAGAGCTAAGTCTGGTTTGTAGGTAAAACAAAAAGTCTTGTATTTTTATGCCTTTAATGGTAAGTGTTTTCATTATTTTAAATTAAGATATCCTTTCTTTTGCAATGAGAACTAGTTTTAATGACTTAAAGCTGTTTTAAATCTGAAACACAAACATATCCTTTTCAGTGTATTTTATTATTAGATCTCTTTTACAAGGGATATAGCTATTACTGCCCCATTTCATGAATGAGAAAGCTAAGACTCGAAAAGATGAAGCGACTTGACAAAGGTTATACATTTAGTGTCACAGTCAAGACCAGAGACCAAATTTTACTGGGCCAGACTATCTTCCTTACTATCTTACTATCTTCCTTACTATGTTTTGGCCAAATGCTAATAAAATAAGAAAAAAATAAATAAATGAGGAAGCATTTAAAGACACAGCAATCATAAGAAAAAAACAAAAACCATAGTGGTAAGCAGCCTGACTCAGCAGAAGAGACAACTAACGGTGATACAGAATGAAACCAACATAAGACCATCAATAATTAGTATTAGAGGGATTACAGTTATTAGAGGAATTAGAGCTATAAGGGAACAAGGGGTTTCAACATTAAAAAAAGAGTTCTGCCGTTACTGAAAAAAAAAAAGATCTAAAAATACTATGAGATCTTTTGATAAGGACATCAGCACATCAGCACTGCACAGATCTCAGATAATACTGTGCTCTGAAATTCCATGCGTACGCACAGCTCCCTGCAAACACACGATGTACAGCAAGTGAGGAACTTGCGGATGCCTTCTACAACTATAAACTGCTGGGATGCCAAATGCACAATCCCAGTCTACCCTGAACTGCCCAACACCTACCAAATCCATAAGATAAATCCCTCTTCCACTTCAAACGCAATACTGGAAGAAATGATCCAACACCTAAAAGCAGAGCCCTCCAAGGGGCTCTTTGGCTGGTCCTTTGGAAGGTGAGGGTCAGCAACCTCCTTCCCACACCCCACAGCCTGAGGCTTCTCTGTATTTTAGGGAGCCAGGTGTGATGAGGGCGAGCATGAAGTAGGTGGACCACAAGGATTTCATTTCCCCGGCAGGGCTGCAAAGCAGAGCAAGGAAGAAGCACGGCTAGGTTAGTAGCAGCATGCGGTGAGTGTAAGTGGATGCTGCCATGAAAGCCCTATTGCATATAGGAAATGACACTGGACATTTGTCTGTGCCCCCAGTTAGGGTGATAACTGTGACGATGCTCCCTGGGCAAGGTACACACTGGGCACAGCTCCTGCCAACAGTTCTTGGTCGGGTGAACAAAGGTCTTGTAGGTGCTCCCCAGGTGCAGGAGGGGCCAGAGTGGGGAGGACCTTGCATTTGACCCCTATCAAAAACCCCTTCTGCCTGGTGGAAGGAGGCGGTGGGAGCACAACCAGGAGCACGACCAGGAGCCATTGCTAAGGCCATTCCATCCTAAGCAAGGCCCTGTGAAGAGTGCCATTGCAATGCCAGTGCTTACTTTACACGAATGATATTTTGCATGATGTTCATGCAAAAACATATTAGAAACTGCACATCTTGAGCAAATCTCTCCCAGCATATGTACATTTAGTAGCAGATTTTGACCTCTAGCAAACAGGTGTGGTTACATCAAAACTGAATCCTCAATAACTGGAAGCAACAAGTGCGTCACAATTTGGAAGAATTACAGGGCGACAGGGGTCAAGTACAATCAAACTCTTTTTTGTCTTCCCTAAGGCTCCACAAGCCCCTATTGATTTGAAACAAATGGCAAGCTGCCTCTCTTAAAGCACGTGCATCGATGTGTATGTACTAAGAGCTTTCTTAATGATTTATCTGAGCTGATGTCACACGCGAACCCGGTTCTCTCTAGCGTCTTGACCTCCGGAGATGGCAAACATGTGAAAACGTAACCTTAGCCCTCCATTTAATTGCTTTAAAACTTAAAACAACCACATTTGTTGATGAAGGCAAATCACTCCACAATGGTACAGCAAGTGCAGGTCTCACCTTTTTTGCTGAACTGTTTTCTTCTGCCTGTGACGGCGGTCTATTCATTTGTGGATGTAATTCAACCTCAGATACTTGCTCTGTCTGCAACAACAAATCAATCATTGCTACACCCAGAAAACGACTAGCAGTCACATACAATAAAGTGAAGGAAAGGAAACATTATACACAAAAGAAAAGTTACTTTAACAATTCAACAGTAGGGGAAACAGAGATCCAGGGTGACAGCTGAATGGATGACATACTTCTTTTGGAGATTTTTAATGAAACCGTTTTCTTGCACATTATTGTGCTAGGAAAACAAGAGAAAAGTTTTTCCGTGAAGCGTTAGGAACCATGTCTCTGAATGTAAATGACCTAGTAGCCAGAGTTCCTTCTAGAGTTACCCTTGGGGGAGGTGGATAAAAGCCAGAAAGATCTTGGTTGCGCCCTGTCACCTTATCATCTTCTGAAACTGATGAAAATTCATCGGAATAAGCCTCTCTCTTTGAAGTTTGCAAGACTGGAGTGAAAAAGTCTGAATGATATCAAAAATCCCAGTAAAGTTACTGAAAACCCAAGTCATAAAAGAAGCCAAATAAATCTTCTTCCCTCCTCCCTTCTCACATTTCAAACCGAAACCGAGCCGAACGCTCATCACACAGGTCCACGCTTGGGCAAAACAAAACACCCTGCCCCCAGCATATCTGACCGAGCAGCAAGTTAAAACAGAGAGGGGGTTAATCCCTCGCTTTGCCTCTCCTGAAATCTTCCAGCATCTTTCGATTTGCTTCACCGGCATAGGGTGAAGAAGCGCAGCACATCAGCTACGGGAGGGCGGCAGGACTTAGAGCTGCCTGTCCCAGGGCACGCTGCGGCAAACATGGAACAAACACGGTATAAACATGGTATAAACACGGTGGGGCTGTTTTCTGTCCAGAAGGTACGGGCTGCCTCTGCAAGCCGGGGAAGGCGGGTGGGAGCGGGGAGGCCGACGGCACTTGGCACTGGGCAGACTCTTCTCTTCCCCAGCTTCTGCCAAGCAGGAGCCAGGCTGACAACAACCCCCAGGCCCCATCCCGCTCCCTCCTCAAAAAAAAGGCTCCTTTCTACACAGGTGAAAGCTTGCATTTAAAACCAAGCTCAAGGCAAAGCTCAAACTTTAGAGGAGCCGGGATTTTAGCCATAAAAATAATAATAACAACAACCTAATGCACACCGAAGAACCTAATTCGCCACTGCCAAGAGGTTTCTGCATAGGCCCATCAAGCTCTGCAGCAGTCACAAGTTTCCCAGTGCTTAACTGCAAGTTAAATAAAAATGACAGAAAGCACAGAATTTGGTGCATTTAAAAAAGAAAAGAGGGACTTTTTCCTACCCCTTCCATTTCTTTCATAACACACGCAATAAGAGCTGTACAGAAAGCTGCAGGGGAAACGCACTTCTGTCAGGTTGCTACTGTTCTCTGACCGTACGGTGTCAAACAAGTGCACAGAGGAGGGAGATTTGTCATCTTTTTTTAAAATGCATGTGAAATGCCTCTGGAGAGGAGGAAAAGGTATCTTGGCTGACAAGACTTCTCTCCCCCCCGCCTCCACCCCCTTCTAAGTGTGCTACATCTGTAGGGTTATCTGATGGTTAAGAAAAAAACCCACAAAACAAACCCACCCTGTAATTTTCCAGTATTATTTGAATATTAATATCTTAAATATTTGTATTTTAATAACTATTTGATATTAACATTTCAGTTCTGGAAAGCTTTTCATGGACTGAAAAGCTGCTTCTGGTTACAAACAGGAGAGTGAAATGAAAGAAGCAATCTTTTTTTCTGTCTACAAAAATCAAAGACCTTTAAAAGTGCCTTTAATGCGACAGAGCATTTCTTTATCAGCAGGCTGAATAGCCCCTAACCTCCCTGATTTTTACAACCACTTTTTATATATTTGAAAGAAATGAAGGCTCTACGCACAGTTAACAGTAGCCTGGCGAAGTCCACGAGGCCTTCATGAGTGAGTCGGGGATAACAAAGTTCAAATACCCAGCCGAGCCACACAATAAATTTGGGACCGAACCACATCATTTTGACAAATCATTCATTTAGAGACAGCAAGAGCAAACACAGTCTTTCAGAGAGCCATGTAATACATATAGTATAAACTATAGCTTTGTTGCAATAACACTGAGCAATGGCAGAGGTACACAGGAGCCAGCTCTTCATGAGCCAGCTCTTCATGACCTTCTTGGACAGGGAGCACTAGATACCCCTTTACCTGGCCAGGCAGGCAGTTTCTGGTGCTCACACTTTTGCTGGAGTCTACGTTAAACCTTGTGTCAAAAGCAAGAATACAGTAACTTATTCCACAGAATGAAAAAGAAGAGACCAACCCCATGTTGTTCATGTACTGCTAAAATGCAGCTTTTCAAGAACCAATGCGTTCAAACAGTGTAGAAGTAACTAAATAGACTGGTACTCTACAATGTCAATTGCAAATAAGCAGGAAAATTGAAGTCCCAGTTAGATAAAGAACCTGGGGAAAGGGGCGGGGGGGAGGAAAAACCCCCGAACTTTTGCAGAACCCCCCATTTTATTTTATTTTTTAATGGTCTCATTGCAGGAGAATACTATTTTAAACTGAAGGGAACTGAAAAGGGAAAAAAGGCTAAACTTTGCGTTCTAGTGGAAACAAATATAAATCGGATTGCTGATGCCAAAAAAGGGTAAGATTTCAAAATTTACAACGGTTCGGTATCACAGTTCCTCCTGATGCAAGACACAGTTTTTACTAGCCGAGTGCTGTGATGTGGCTGTCAGCCCAACAGCTGTGGCAACCGCTGTGCTGCGGGGCTGTGGTACCTGCTGGCTGAGGCTGGGCCACTGGGCTGGCCGCTCCTCCCCACTGCCTGGACGTGAGGATGGCAAAGCTCAGCAGCCAGCAGGGCAGTGACTGGCTGGAGCAGGCAGGGGGTAAAAATAAATAAATAGTTACATTTGAACAAAAAAAGGAGGAAAAAAAAGCACTAGTTCTGGTGATGCAGCTCATGCATAATGAATAAAACCAAGCGACTGCCATGTCCCTAAAGTGCCACCTAGTGGCACGTGGGACAGGTCATTTCTGAATGTTTTCATTAGAGGAGAATACCAAAAAATAGCTGTCTGCATTATTCAGAGCCTGCGGAGTGAGTGGGCCCCACAGGGTGGGCAGACAGCCGGGCTGGGCACAGTAAGCCTCCGTGCTTTGGAGAATCTCCTTTCCCTCTCACGCAGAAGCCAGGTCCGCACATTAATGATCCGGCGGCAGAGCTGCAAGTCCTCCTCTACGAAAGATCTCCATTCCTCAGAGCGATGTGCCTCTGACACAAGTGCCCGAGCGTAAAAAAATCGGTATGCTGTTGCAGGGGATTTTGTTCAGGGCCTGACAGCGTTTAACCCAGGCAAAAATCTTTTGTTTAACTGCAACGACATCGATGCAAAGAAGGTTTGCTGATTCGGCTAACCCAACAAAGTCCTCTAGGCAAGGCCTGAGAGGCTTTACAAATACATTTGCAAGCTGATGTCTCCCCACACTGTCCCCACATGGATTTTAAAGGAAAAAAAACTCCTGCTTTTTCTTTTGGCAGAGGAATTCTTTACAGATTTCCTTCCTTTTGCTGATTTGGATGTGGGGTAAAAGCTAGTCCCTGTAGGCTTCTGGTCATGGGCAGAGTGGGACTGGCTCCAGGATTCTCCAGCCCAAGCTCCTATAGTGGAGTGTAAGGAAAAGGTGATCCATCAGGAGCAGGTGAGGTGGGTTCCCTTTAGTTCTTCATTGTTTTTATACTGTGCTTAGTATAGTCTTTGGGCAATGCAGTTCTCATTCAGAAACACAGCAATAAACTGCCTCCCTCCATCACAGCAATAAATGTCTCAAAGTTTTCCCACATCTTGAAAACTTTTCACCATTATATTAGGGTTTAAAATTCTTCAGCACTGGTTTATAAAGCTGAGAGGTTACACATTATGCAATACGGTCTTCCAAAGGAAAATTCAGTTACAGTAGTGTAGAAGTACTTAAAAGTGCACCTCATTTATGTCCACAGAATGGAGTAAGCTACTGGCATCGGAAGTGCTGCTGTACCAGTATGGCTGGGTCCACATCCTGCTCACATGTGCTACCAGCAATGCAAAAGAGAGTTTGCAGACCAGGCCTTAGAGCATCTTGATTTTGGGAAGCAGAGTAAGTGACCACAGAAAAGAGCAGGACAGTGTCCTATTCCAAATCTCCTGAAGAGCTTCTCTTTGCAAAGACCAAGGTCCAGTTATCATCAGGCAGTATCGTCTTTTTCCGCAGCGCAGTCTGGTATTTTTATAGGACTAGTCATACCCTCCTCATTCTTCCAGGCACCAGCCAAAACTGGCCAACAAAGTTTCTGTACAATGGCCACGGCCAGAGACCTGTGGCCTACAGCCAATACTTAGCATTAGGACAGGTAATTCCTTATCGCTAAGGAGAGCATTAGGAATCGCAAATGCTCATTATTTCATCACATGATCCTTGACCAGCCATTCATAATCTCCTCACTGCTCCATGTGACGATACTTAACAGTACCTTTCTAAAAGAATATGTAACGCTCACTTAAGCACAAAGTGCTTGGAAAGCCTCAGATGAAACATTTTCATAACTATAAGAGAACGCATTACCTTAACAACTGGTTCTTCGCTTACATTTCCAGTTCTTTTGCTTTGCAATGCTGGATTATATGTAGATTTCACACCCGCTTTTCAAGACAATCCATAACTGATCTTGCAGAACAGAAGGTCTACGCAGAGCTTTTATATTTCTGTTACCTGAGAGCCTTTTTGCAAGAGGTGAAGTATATATTCAATCTTTCCCACAATTCAGTCTCGCCCACACTTATGCTCCGGGCTAACTTTACACATGGAAATACTCCCACTGCAGTCAATGGCACTACTCACAGAAATGAAATTATCTCTGTGCATTCACTGGAATAGCCCATAATCATTACCTATACAGTGCCACTGCTTAGCTTTGCAAGAAAGCATTGAGAACAGCTTATCTGTAAGAAAAAGTAGGATACTAAATACGCTTAATGCTCAGTATGTGCCCATTGCAATCTTCTATTCATCTCTACGTAAGTTCATTTAAGAGGCATTTTGCTCCTTTCTAAACATTCATATTTTTGCACTCAATGCCAGTTTCTAGGAAGTCAAGACGTCTCAATTCCAGTTTCTGTGAGTCTTGTGCATCCCACACTGAATCATCAATTCTTTTTATTGCTTGTTACAGAAACTGAAAATGATAAGACAGAAAGAAAACCCGTAGGGATGCAAATGCAACAAGCTGCCAGGGTCTTAGTGTGCTGCCTGCTTTCTCAGCGCTGTGCAGCCCTGAAGTTTTGATAAGCTTTTTCTTTCCCCGAGCTATCTGAGGGCTGGTGATAAGGTTGAGGAAAAAGACAGTAAATACAAACAAACTGCTGCAATGTTCAGCCCATTCGCAAGGAAAGAATAGGGCCCAGATGGAAGCATTAACAATCTGTTTTAATACTCCACTTTCACAAAACCAGATTAACGTAAGCTAGAAAGGAGTATGTGCATTCCACTAGAGATATAGGCACTGGATTCTCAGCTTTTTTTGTTGTTGTTTTTACGATAAACGTGAAGCCAAATTCAAAACTTATTACAATACATTTTAATTAAGATACTCGCCCTTCTTCCACTCTCCCAGCAACCTCTTTAGAAAGGATTTTATGGCATCCATCAGCTACTCCCCAAATTCAATTTTAACTGTGCTACTTTCCACCACTTCTTAAACCGTAATTTATTTTGTCTGGCCGTTTTAGATTTAATATATAATTTTCATGAGAGTAAGATAATCCACTTGGTATTATATTAAAGTGGCAGATGGCAAAATCTTTCATGTTACAGAAGACTTTCAGTTTTATTACAGTTACAGGCTTCTTCAGTACCTATTGCACTGATTATACAACATATGTTATTCTGCAGCCAAAACTGTGGAGATGATCAAAAATCCACCCTCTTCTTGCACAGTGGTTGTAGATGCAAGCTAAAAAAGGTATTCCTTTGGTTTAATATAAAATGGTTGCCTGGGAGAATACCATCGTGTATACAAATAGCATGCTGCTATTTATTTTTTTTTTAATTTCTATAACAAAAAAAGCACCTTCCCATAAAGCTCCAGGTGTCCTGCCAACACTTGAAATTCCTCACATAATTTTACAGAGTAAGGAGGTGCCTCAGTTGGCTGAACATCTCCTCCAAACAACTCTGTGACGGAGATAAGCAAACCCCACCTCATCCTCCATGTAGTACCTTGGCTTTACCCAAAGACATTGGCCATGGGGGAGACACCCGGGCCAGCTCCCAGCACGGAGCCTGCACATGGATATCCCACTTGGGAGGCCAAGAGGTCTCAGCAGGACAGATGGGAGCCCATTCCCACCTCTTCGCTTCATGGTGGGCAGATCAGCGTGGGCACACATAATTGATGATTAGAGACCCAGCCTGAGTGTACCCCATGCTCGTGGCTCTCTGTGGATTCAGCAGAACATGGAGGCATGTTAGTAGAGACAACTTCTTGAACCGGGTCCCACTTTTCACTTGCAATTCTGGATGATGAATGGTGAAAAAGCTTCAAGGAATTACGAAGTATCGAGTAACATTTGCAGAGCGGAACATTTGATATGTTAAAAAGAATAATATCTTCGCTTTCCAACAACACCAGGTGCCTGTGACTGGGCAGGGAGACCCACCCATCATCCCTCATAGCACTTTGTTTCCATGATTTCATCAAATCAATAATTAGGGCCACTGAAGCGACAACCTAATTCTGAGCTCATATAACCCAGTGAGATTTTAATCTTCAGAGCTGCAATGTACTCAGGATATTTCAGTTTGATAATATTAACAGCTGCCTACCCACTCCACTTGCCTTGAACACTTTGCCTTCGCCTATAATTTTTTCAGTGCCTGTCAAAACTGCTAGCATGGAGCCAGTGGGAAACCAGGACCCAAGGTCTCCAGAAATAAAACTCCAGCACAAACCAGGGTGAATTTACAAAACCAACAGGCTTAAAATTCAGACTCTGGGAAAAGAGACTAGGAACATCAGGGTTTTTTCAGCCAAGATACACAGGGTTTTCTTGCAGTCCCACTGTTTTCAAATCCCCTTATACAGCACAGGCAGGATGGAAGATATGCCTTCATTACTGGTCAGGAAGGTACCGAAATAGAGTAAATTAAATAAAGGAAAGTTGATCTAATTGGGCAATGTTGCAGATAGCGAGATGATGTTGGATAAAATCCTAAAGTTATATTTGCTCTTCAGTGCTCATCCGTAGTTCCTATTAGCATAAATATGTTACTAAATCTCCCACAGTAAGCAGCTGTGGTAAATGACTTCCGTAGGCTTAAAAGCCAACAGTAATAAAGTATTATTTTGCTTTCCATGAAAAAAAATAACAACAGAGGCTTATATGAGATGTGCATACACATGTTTGGTTCCAGCGGAGTGTTTTTCAAGAGCATTCATCCCAACAGGAATCTGTGTCACTACATATCAGCTACACATACTATTGCTTTCCTATGGTGACTCTTACTGCCTCCAGGCTACACAAATTTTCTATGTATAGCTTTGGGTCCACACAAAAGTTTTGGGGTCACCTTTATGCCGTTTCTCCTTGATGACTTAAGTTTACCACGAAGTTAGGAAGACAGGATCAGGAAAAATTACTTGAGCCACTGAATCCAGTCCTCTACAAGCCCAGAAAAAAACATGGTAGGTATTTCAACCAGCTACAGGTTATCTGTTCTATATACCGGCGCTCGGGGTAGGGGAACGACAATGCAGATGACACCAAACCCCCTAAAAATTTAAAAAACCTTAAAAGCCCCAAAAATGTAAAAAAAGAGTGGAAAAGCCATAACTATAGCATGTAATGAGAAGTGAGCAAGAGAGGTAAGGCATTGCCAGTGTCCTAAGTCTGTACAATAGCTTGAAGCACATTAAATATCTATGGTCCAAAGAAATAGGGAAATCGATATAGATAAAATCATCCTTAAATCCAAGCAGCTACTGCAGACTTGCTAAGTGTGAGATGTGCTACTAGGGATTACAGAAGGTGTCAGTGAAGTTACACACAGGCATATATACAGTAGTAAAAGGAAAACACTTCAAAATAACATATTATTCAAAACAAAACTCTAGCTTTTATATAAGCCTGATTCTACACACAATCTTTCCAAGTGCCCTTTATAGACTTCAGGCAAAACTTGAATTACCTTCTTTTTTTAATAGGAAAGCAACATGAACTGAGGATCCTAATAAAGCATTTTATACTGCATTTCATAGAGTCTTACTGGAAACACCAATTCTCAATGGCTTGCAGCGTAGAGAGATATGAGTTGGAATCTGGGTTAAAAGATCATAAATTGGAGATAATGTGGATATCCACATTATGTAAACTTGCCTTTTGTCCATCGTTATTAAATTTATTTTCAGTCACCATAGGGACCTCAGATGAAATCACCACTGCATCAGAGAAACGTCTAGTGAAAGCTCTGAGGAAAACTTGGGTACAGTTCGTGGACTGATACAAAGTCAATACAATGCTGACTTTGGCAATGGAGAAAAACCCCGAGGAGATGGAGCTACCATAGTCTTTTAGAGGCCATCAAGAAGAAACGCAGAGTTAATCCACCAACCGTAAAACCCACTGTAAAGGTAAGAGGAGATGCAACACCTGTAAAGGTGTCTACCCATGAGAGGTGTGGAACCGTGTGGGCTGGCAGCAGCAACCCAGGGCAGAGAAGTCAGCCCTGCTCCTATTTGCCCATAAACCGGACAAGTCCTCACAGGATCCCAAGACTCAAGACTCTCACAATAAGCCTGTGCATCCACCGAGCTCTGGAGTCAAGGCCACAGCGGTATTAACTCTAAGCTTTACCTTGTGCTACACTCACCCAGGGATACAGTCCTTCTCCCTCATTATTCAGCTGACAGCACTATGGAGGCAGAGTTGGATGTGGACATAATTTAGTAAGTTTGTGATATGATTAGAGATGTTTGGCACACTCTGAATTACTGAACTCAGTAACTCACTGAGCTTGATTACCTTGGAGGTTCTGACAGGAAAAATAATGTTTTCCTAAGGTTGAAACAAATTCTACTAAAAACAAGAGCAACCCAGGACCAAAGTCAAGATGACATTTCTATATTGCTATTGATTAAGCTCACAGAAGGACTTCTGCTCCTCTGAAATGTAATACCTACCCCTTGATACCCCTCTTCTATGCATGTTGGCCTTTACATCCCATGAGCCCTTTAATCTCACTCCAAAGAGCCAACTGGTCCAGGCTGCTTCTCAGCCATCCATAGAAAACTGTAGTCCTCAGTTCCAAAGCTGAGCCAAAACAATCACACCAGGAGCATATTTACATGGTGCACAGCCACCTGAAATATGTGGGGCTCACTTCATTTCCAAGCTACATTTGTCATTCACAGTGCTTAACTGCAGGCATATAGCGAAATGTTATGGCAATAAAAAAGGTTTTTCAATAACATTGTTGAAAAATAATTTAGAACAGAAATTTAAGAAGAGTTTGGTAAATCCTGAAACAGGAAAAAGCTGAATGTGTCATTTCAGCATCATGTCTTTTCTTAAGTTCTTAACCTTGCCTTGGTTTTGAAAGCAGATCCTTCCAACTTTTTCGTGCTCTTTAAATTAAAGGCCCCATTGGACTAATGTAATCCATATGCTTACTATTGCTTACATGCTATTCCCAAGGGTCACCTCAGCTGAATTATGACCCCGCTACACATACTTCCCTACTGTCTGTTACCTCTATCACAGAAAGGCACGCTTGGAGAAAAAAAAACAGGATGTGATGAGCGTGAAGTTTATTATGTTTTCAAGAATTCTTCTTTGGTACATTTTTGCTAGACATAAGAACAAGAATATTTTGATGAGGTATTTGATTAAATATCTTTTAAAATCATCAGAAATAAATTAAATAAATGTAAGTGATGCATGTAAGCAAGGCATCAGCTATACATTAATTACCGAGTAAACACAGAAGCCACTTTTTTTCTTTCTTTCAGAAACCAAACTTTTGTATTGGAGAGGATTGGATCAAGAATTTCACGAGAATCTTCTTGCGTTTATCGTTTTAGAAAGGTCCTATATTCTGTATGGCCCAGTGTAGGATGAGCAGTTGGCTCAGTATTTGAGATGTGGTAAGGAAGCTGCTGGACGCACATAAATAAATTAGCATCTCTCCTCACTGCCCTGCTAAGGAAATACAAATCTATGACAGGACAAGAAAATGAACAATTAGCAGAACCTTGCTTGAAAACGATGGGTTTTTTCCCTTAGAACTGGATTTGTTATATTTACTGCTTTTCACGGTGTCAGTGAGAGAGCTTGCAGTGCATGGAGCCAGCACACTGTGGTAAGTCTGCTTGAGGGTAGGAAGGCTCTGCAGAGGGATCTGGACAGGCTGGATCGATGGGCCAAGGCCAATGGTATGAGGTTTAATAAGGCCAAGTGCTGGGTCCTGCACTTGGGTCACAACAACCCCATGCAGCGCTACAGGCTTGGGGAAGAGTGTCTGGAAAGTTGCCCATCAGAAAAGGACCTGAGGGTGTTGGTCAACAGCCAGCTGAATATGAGCCAGCAGCGTGCCCAGGTGGCCAAGGCGGCCACAGCATCCTGGCCTGTATCAGGAATAGTGTGGCCAGCAGGACTAGGGAAGTGATTGTCTCCCTGTACTCGGCACTGGTGAGGCCTCACCTTGAGTACTGTGTCCAGTTTTGGGTCCCCCACTACAAGAAAGACATTGAGGTGCTGGAGCAGGTCCAGAGAAGGGCAACAAAGCTGGTGAAGGGTCTAGAGAACAAGTCCTGTAAGGAGCAGCTGAGGGAGCTGGGGTTGTTTAGTCTGGAGAAGAGAAGGCTGAGGGGAGACCTTATCGTTCTCTACAGCTACCTGAAAGGAGGGTGTAGAGAGGTGGAGGTCAGTCTCTTCTCCCAAGTAACAAGTTATAGGACAAGAGGAAATGGCCTCAAGTTGCACCAGGGGAGGTCTAGATTGGATATTAGGAAAAATTTCTTCACTGGAAGGGTTATCAAGCCTTGGAACAGGCTGCCCCGAGAAGTGGTTGAGTCACTATCCCTGGAGGTATTTAAAAGACTTGTAGATGTAGTGTTGAGGGACACAGTTTAGTGGTAACTTAGCAGTGCTCGGTTAACAGTTAGACTTAATGGTCTTAAAGGTCTCTTCTAACCTAAATGATTCTATGATTCTAAGTCCGAGCAGAGGCTGGCATGGGTTGCCGCTGCAGCAGGGAGCCGTGCTGCCAGATCGGGGGAAGCCAGAGGGAAACACTGCTCTCTGAGGAGGGTTGGACAAAGCAGGAACACAACAGATGCACTAAGGAGCATGTGGTGTTAGCAGGGCAGCTAATGCCATAGTGACTGGGAGGAAGCACGCAAGCTGAAACCAGATCTCTCTACAGTCCTCAGGGTAGAAGCTAGCTGCCCTCGGCTGCTAAAATGGGCTGGGGAGAGGAAGAGAGCAACAAGCTGCTGGTGGAGCTGGGGCACCCACAAGCCTTTTATTTCTATTGTAAGCACTGTACAGCAGGAGGCATTCAACAGCAAACTCGTAAGAGTAGATCCAAAACTCAAGTGAGGACTGTTTCTGGCCCAATGAAGGTGCCCCACCAAGTTTTTATATGTAATGGGCTGTTAGCTCCCCTGTGGACTTGTTTTCTATTATATACCTCACCTAAAGGAGTAATATATGAGGCATACAGCTGCCTAAGACTTAACAGAGCCAACAACATAAAAAGAACAAGACGCTCACCCTCCATCACTTCCTAAAACATGAAGAAGTATCTGGATGCAGTTAGGCATGGTTTAGTCAATTTGCATTGTTCTGCGGCTGTGTGATGCTCTAAAAACAAACGAAAACCCATCCAGAAAGCAAAACAAAAGCACACTGCTAATGGTTTGAAACATAACAACATAACTGGCATGGCATTTGCTTCCCTTTAGCATTATTTTTCAAACCCATGGGTGAAATATAGTCTTTCATGCCGTGGCTCCCATAGTAGATGTCCTCTAAGCATTTGAAGCTTGAGAAACAAATAGCAGGTATCAAGTCTATGCCTTTCAGGCATCAAACTCTTATTAGTAGACTAGCCTTACTAGCCTTTAATTTACAGTTTTGTCTAGTGGGTGCATGTCAGCTCCAGTACAAAGAGATTTAATTAGTCTGTAATTTGACATTGCAACGCACCGGCTAGACATTCCAATAAAGAAGGACATGTATGGAACTGCAAAGCAAACTGCAGATTTGCATTAACTTGGAAGCAAGAACAACTGCCAAGCCAACTTGTACTAACCACTGCAATAGTAACATAAATAAGCAAATAATACACAGAAAAGTGTTAAACCTTTGTCCATACCTGAGACACAGAAGGTCGAGGGGGCAGTGCAGGTGGTGGTGGGGGCAGCCAGCCAGACCTCACAGCTGAACAGGGAGAAAAGAAGAAGAAAAAACAAAAACAACAAAGAAAACCACATTAATTTAATTCCAAATAAAACGAGAATTAATTTCCATGATAATTCCTAGTGAAGAGGTAGTATTCCACATTTTAATAACAGAAACCAAACTTGATCTTTATTGAGCAAACGTTGTTTGAAATAACTTCATGAGTAGTGAATGAGCAGTGATTTAATTGCTGTAAAACCCCACAATGTTATGATAAAAAGCAGCAATGGAAGCCAGTCAGCCACAAAAGCTGTAGCTAAAGCAATTCAGTTCTAGTTGAAGAACCCCAGAAATAGGATCTACTGTCCTTGGGACTTCGCTCTTTATCATTAACATTATTGCCTTTTTTAAAAGTGATGCTCTAGCATCCAATGTAGACATTAGTGTTCACTCCAGATAAAACACAGTATGTGACACAGTGCAGCCTTAAAAAGAAAACATCTGCCATGGAATTAATAGGACAAAAGCCTAAAGGAACCAAAAAGAAATCAGTTTCTTTGGCTTTAGCTTTTCTAAGTGCATGTTATCACTCACTGGAGGTATTTCAGACGGAGGAAGAGAAATAAGGGAAGGAAGACAAACCCTAATGGTCAGTTCAGGCCCCTTTAACATAATGCAATTTCAGCTTTTAATTTGAGCCAGCACAAAGGGAGGGTAACAATTATGTAGGTCCAGCCACTGTATTTCTCAGATTCCTTAAAATACCTAAACCCCATTGTCATGGATGAGAATATTCAACACAGTTATGATTTAGCAGCAGTTCAAAATTTATTAACGGTTTGAGGTAGATCAAGAGGTTGAACTTTAGCAGCACTTAATCATTAAGCAATTTAAGGATTTACAAAGTGATTCGATAAAATAATTAAACAGCAACTTAATTACAGATTTGAAAATGACAAGATTCACACTACAAGATATCCTAAATCAATATACATATGTATAAATACAAAACATACAAACACACACCATTCAACGAGCCACACACACGCCACCTGAGTCTTTAACTGCTAAGACCAAGGTCCCTTCGCAGTGGGCGACTCCAGCGAGCCAACGGGTGCCCCTTTCAACTCCTTACACACACACACAAACAGACAGAAGTATTTGGATCCAGTAAAATATATAGACACCCACACTTGTAAAGGTTAACGTGCATATTCAAACACATACATAGATAGAGAGGTGGATGGAAGAGAGGCTAGCCTATAGTTAAAATTTCCCATTTCTTGAGTTTAGAGTAAATACAACGCATCAGCGTTCCTCAATGGGCGATGACTGACCCTCGAGAAGGTTGACTCGCCCCGGCCCTTTTACCCTTGAGGTGTTTGCCTGAGCAGCGTCCCAGCTCAGGGGATATGCTGGTCACAGCCTGTTGTGATCCAGGAGAGCTCAAAGGGTCTCACTAGGGTCACTACTTATAGGATACAAGGTAATTGACTTTTGTCAGGTACTTTACCACTCAGGCCCAACTCAGACAATGGGATATTCTGGTACTTTTAACCAGTTGCGCAGGCCTAGAACTTGCTAGATCTTGAAGTTCTGGTATCACCCTTCCCTCTTTAGGCCACAACCCAGGTATTGCCAGGGGGTGATCAATTATCGATACTGTTCCCAAGCAATAGGGGACACAGGAGCCAGGTGCAACAGGGTTGCCATAACATTCTGGTCTGTTGCCCTTCGCAATGCTCGTCTGACTTACTTTAGGTTGCTATGTGGCCCAGGTGGAAGGGAGATCACGCCAAGCACCGAGTGGCCTAAGAGAGGAAGGGGTTGCACCACCACACCCATCACGGAACAAGACTACAGGACAGATTATGGCTTCCGAAGGGAGCTGCAGAGAGGAGAACCAGCCTAGCACAGAGACACCAACCAGGATTGGTGGACCCAAGTCCTCCCCAAGCTCCTGTCGCACTGAGTGCTGGCAAAGATATCAGACAGTCCATCTTGCGCTGGTGGTTATTTGTATAGCAAAAAAACCCAACAATATTAAATGTAGAAATGCCTTTTACCACAATAATGCTAAGCAAGCAATTACTTCTATACACTTTTTATTTCCATGCATATTTTAAAAAGCCACAAAGACCATTATGAGCCCTGTTACAACTTAGCCATTTACATATTTTATACACCAAGTCTAGAAATGTCTACATGGTTGAAAATACAAAGACAAAAGATATTAACCACTAAGGACGACAGTGACATGAGAGTAAAAATGTCTGGGTGAAGGCAATAGGACAGGGGGTAACGGCTTTAAACTAAAAGAGGGTAGATTTAGACTAGATATAAGGCAGAAATTTTTTACGCTGAGGGTGGTGAAACACCGGGACAGGTTGCCCAGAGAGGTGGGAGATGCCCCATCCCTGGAAACATTCAAGGTCAGGCTGGACGGGGCTCTGAGCAACCTGATCTCGTTAAAGATGTCCCTGCTCATTGCAGGGGGTTGGACTAGATGACCTTTAAAGGTCCCTTCCAACCCAAACTATTCTATGATTCTATGAAAACATTAAGAACAGTCATATTGACTATATACATACAGCTCCAGAAAGGCTTATAATACATTGGGGTTTTTTCACATCTTTTGTATCATCATCTCTCGAATCAAAATGAAGCCTAATATCACTGCACACAATGCCAAGGAGAGAGGTAAAACAATTAAAACCCAACTTAGGTTAAGCAAGCCAGCCCCTAATGCACCTACAGGTGTAACAGAGATTTGAAAAAACATGGTTATTAGAATCCTTTCTCTTGCATTTAATTAGTTCTGTTTATAAGGCCACTGCAATACCAGTATGGTGTCATGACTACATTCTCTATCTCTTTTGCGCAACTAATCTTTAGACAAGAACAGTGGAACAAGAAACCTTCCTTCCCTTCAGTCTGAACTTCAGGTTATTATTTCATTTATCTGAGCACTGGCAGTGGCTTTGGCAATTACAGCTAATAACAATATTTGAAAACACCATCTAATTCAAACACCAACGCTCTGTAGGTCCATCAGCTGCATGCTGCAACAGCAGACAAGTACGTGTGCTCAATGCGATATGTTTACCTTCAGGAAACCTTGTGGGCGCTGTGCTGCCATGCTCCGTGGAAAACACCTGCATGCATCTTACTCACTCGCCACCACCAGTGATTAACACCTCAAGGGTATCATCTCTGCTCTCCAAACAGCTCTAATGTCATGGGGGAGCACAAATCACACACGCTTCCTAACATGCCCCCAGCAGCCCAAACACAAAGCTATGGAGTCCACTGCCGCCATGAGCATGGCGGTCCCTGGAAAGGGACATGAGGGGCTGGGGCCAGCGGTGCTGCAGGCAGGTACCGGCCCCAGCGGCTTCCTCGGCCCTTCCGAATGTACATAGCGATCTCCAGGGCTCATCGTTTTGGTATGTGCTGGCCTACACTCCAGCAGGCCCTCAAAAGCTTTATCACAAGAGCTGCTTCCATTGAGAACTGGCCTCAACTCCAGCTCTAGAGGATACAGCACACTGTCCTCGCTCCCCGATTCTTCAAACCCGGCGATATATCCAGGAAAGCAGCAGGGTAGTCTTTATGCAGAAAGGCACTGGGCTTGCTGGAAAAGCACCTGCTGAAGTGGTTGCACACGCTGTGAAACCCCAGACCTCTCCTGGGATTTGGCCCACAAAATCACAAAGGGAAAAGTAATTTTTCCATAAGAAGGCCAAATTAGAAAAAAAACACCCCAAACCACCAAAAACCCCCACCCCCAAAAATGCTTCTTCAGCTTTCAAAATACAACATACATTAATTTAGCATTAAAGAAGTTAGATGCTTACACCATGTGCATTTGACCCAGTTTCATCTTTTTAATCCTGCAAATTCTAACTTAAGCTACTCATGAAATATTCATAAAATTCCTGCTGCTGCAGAACATCTTTGGCCTGTTGTTAGAAGGAAATCATGCTTATGTGAGCACAACCGCTACACAGAAGTTAGTTGATTTTTGAGGACTCATAACAACTTATAAAACCACCTCACTTTTTTTCTCCACAGGGCAATGAAAAGAAATTTAATGACAGATGCTGCGTGCTTCAGCCTTCTCTAGTGTCACTATCCTAGAAGAGGGCAATATTAAGAGATACTCATAGGTTTTTATGTTTATCAGCAGGTGACTTGTAACATTAGGCTATTGCAGAATGCCTGCCTTCCTGGGAGACCACCCTACACACATCAGCTCTTGCTGTAAGTGATGGCATCACTTTGTTAGCTCTGAAAGCGACCCCAAATACAGAGTCTGCTTCCAGAATGAAAGGAGGTTTGCTTCCAAAATAAAAGTCAGTACCCTGGGACCGAGGGGCAAACAGACAAATGTCCTATTTCCAGGAGCACACCCCAGAGCTTGGATAAGGTGCATGAAAACAAAATCAAGTTTTCACACTCTGCGTAAAAGCAGAGGGAGCTGGAGGGAGCGGGATGGGCCTCGCACAGGTTACCTTGTTACTGAGCGACTTGGTGGCACTCACACCAGGTTGAGCCATGTAAAGCAAATCTCAATGATAGCACTGTGGAAAGGCCACACAAGTACCAGTAAAATAGATTTAAGTATATCCAGTATCCATATCACATGTTTTCCCATAAATGATAGCATTTTCACGCACTAGTTACTCCCACAAAGATAGTGATAAGGCTTTCAGTTCAAAAATCATGGCTTTCTACTTAGCATGTTCATACTTTAAGGCAGATTATCTGCATGGAAAGCTTCCAGGACCATTTTTTCCACCTTATTTTGGCAATCACAAAGGTCTGATAGCTCTAACAGGACACTACCCTAGATAAAAAAAAAAAGGTTTTCTAAACTGAAGCTAGATTAATATTTTAAAACAAACACCAGGCTGTAATGCTACGCTCTGGGAAAAGGCCATGCCATCCTCTCGGGCCACTCTGCTCTGCCTCCAGCCTCCCTAGCAGACAACACAAACCCTCAGCACTTTCATTACCCACGGTAGTGAGAAATATTAACACAGTGGCCACCCAAGTAGCTACTTATTTGATCCAGGAAGCGGAGACCAAGGAAAAACATAAAATTATCATAGTCTGGCCAAACATACGGGAAGCAGGTCTTTAGTTCACCAGGCACAGCAGCAGGGCAGGATGCCAAAATTAGGGTGGAACAAACTTGGGCCCTTGGGATCCTTTAGAGTAACCTCTAAGAGCAACATGCTGCATCTCTCCCGCCCCATGACAGTTACTTGTCCTCTTGTTTCTTAGAACTGAAAGAAGCTGCCATAATACACTGAGCTGCTGGATGCATACTATTTTTTAAAATTAATTTTTTAAAATTAATTAATACTGGAACAGCAGCATATAAAACCACACCTCCTGAAACATTTCCGTGTCAGGTATTTATTTCCTTTCCATTCTTTGCAGCTGTCTTCCTTCTTGGTTTTACATGTCTATCATTTTACCCTAGGTATCACCTCAGAAAAGTTAAAGCTTCAGCTGAAAAAAATGTACTTCTTTTTCTCACCTGAATTGAATATGTCCATAAGCACTGTCCTGAAGGAAGGGGTTTTTTCCTGGGTCAAGGGCCATTTTGTACCTTTCTAGCCACAGTGAAACTAGAAAGTGCCTACCAAAGGAGGCTGACCTCATCTCATGTCAAAACCCTACACACCTTTTATCCCATGACCGAAAGGGCACCCAGAGCTTGGCCACACCTTGTGTTTCGGTCACCATTCCCAAAGGGAGAAAGGGTCCTCTGTTTTTCAGATTACACAGAGGGTGCAGTCCTAACCCAGCCTATATGCAAGCTGCACTGGACCTAGATGTCCTAAATGCAGCTTCTTGCTTCTGTTCTGCTTCCCCCCCACTACCACCACCACGACCACCACCCCTTCTGCAATTGGGTGGGGACCACCCAATTAATTAAATTGGGAGAAAACTCTGATAGGGTTCCTCAGTAGCATCTTAGCGGCTGATGCATTTGGTATTTTTCCAGTGGATGCTATGGGCCAGCCCACAGCAGGACCCCCACTGCTGGATGAAGGGAGAGGCTGGTTACGCGGCAGGTTTACATCAGTTTACGCTGCTTCAGAGTGCTGCGCTCCCAGATCAGGTTTAACACAAGACCAACCAATTCATTTTATCAGGAAGCAAAGGATTTGCAACACTGAAAACCGTTTGTAAAAGGCAAGCCAACAGAACGAATTGTTCTTCACTTCCCCAAACCACCTAAGGCTTCAGTTCCTTCGGTAGTTTGGGAAGCTGGCATTTTCACCCTCCCACTCTGACGCTATTTGGGAGAGGTTTTTTGAGATACTTTTCCTGCTTCTGCTGCCAAAGGCAGACCGCAGAAAAGTTCTGTGTCTAAGCTGGTTTCTGGTTACCTCTGTCTTACAAAACTTCCCTTCTTGTTCACTGAAACTGGTACTTGGATATCCCATAATACTGACACCATTCTCTGCACTCCTTCATTTATTTACATTCCTGACAACAGCATTAGTAAGGTGATTGTGAAATAACTGTTTTTCAAGAGATCTGATTTATTAATTGTAACTACTATGTCTGCAAAAAGTTGTCTGCAAAAGAGAAAAAAAAAAAAAGCTGCAGCCAGGAATGTAAATTTAATGAAGGATTCTAGTAAGGTGATTGTGAAATACTTATTTATCCAGGGATCTGTTTCAATAATTCTTACTAATGTAAGTTCCACTTACACAAATTGTCAAGAAGCAGTTACACTTGAAAGGCTGTTAAGATTTACCCCAGTTTGCACACAAGTACTCTCTGGACTCAGCCCTAGAGATAGACGTAAAAAATTAAAAATCTAAAAATGCAGAAATAAGTTACCCCATCAGATTCCTATCATATAATAACCATTCACCCATTTATGTCCACACTGTTTTCTCCAGCCCATTCAACCTTAATTATGTCCTTGTCCAGTTGAGCGAAGAAGTAAGTCACATAGTTGTAAACACATAAATCCTTCATAAAAAATTCTAAAAGGCTGAGAGGCATAAAATTCTTCCATTCAAATCAGAGGGAAGACGTTCATAGTTTATTCAGCTCAGTTCAGTGATCACATATATTCTGAAGGGGAAAAGAACTAGAAGGAAGTAGCAGCTCCAGGAACAGACTGGGAGCTGAGACTCAAAAGAAAAAAACAAATCTATTCTCTGCTTCAAAAAAATGGTTTTGCCACATTTATGTTAAGAAAGCATTCCAAAGTATTTTCATAACAGTGACACAGTGCCGGAGAATAGTATGAACAGTAGCTCAATTTTGTGTCTTCTTGGGTTTATGCGTAAAAGGCATTTTTAATTTAAATTGTAATTGTGGTTACAACCAAAGATGTTAACTCGACTCTGCACTCTCAGCTCGATGAAGATGGCAACATTAGAGCTCTTGTATACTGTGCAAATGATGTTCAGCAAAAGGGTGTATTTTGCTAATGGTATTTGCCGTTATCACTCTTCTAAAATAAAGGTTCTTGAGAATCGTAATTTTCCTCATTTAATGTTTTGGTCTGATTAATAAACACAACACAGTAACATGCAAGAAAGCACAGTACTACAGCATGAGTAAAAGCCAGCCCTATTACCCAAGAAAGTAGCTGGATTTCACTAAATCGAGACCAATAAAAGAGCAATGAGAGGAAGGGGTCCTGAAAATTAATTACTTAATTAAATTCACTGTGATCCAAATTCAGCATAAAAAAGGACATTTTTATTCTAGGTTCCCCTTGTCACTTCGGCTTTGAACCAAAAAGTTAGTTGTATTTATGGTAACACAAACAACATAACCCCCTGCAAATCCCCTTAAAAGCTTGCCTTTAGTAACTAAGACTTCTGCAGACAGCTAGCTTCAATAGATACAGATATTTCCTAGCAAATACAATTAAGCATAAAAGAATACAGAAGATAATGCAGTAATCATACTTATCTAGATCAAGTTTGGCAGGTTTTTTAGTCCCCAGTTCCGTGTGCCCAAAAGGGAAAGTCATCCACATTTGGCTCACTAAGCTAAGAAGATGATGTAGCTGAGAACAGATTGCTGAAAACAGCTGGAAACAGTACTAGGGTAACTATTTGGACTAGTTTGTATCAAAATGTGTATGACAATGGAGCAACACTCATTTTAATTCTCCAAATCTTCTTTCCTACACAATTACAGAACTATTTTATTTGATATGTGGCCGGAAAACATTCAGAAACACACAAAACTTGGCTGTGGTTGGGCAAATATGAAAAAACAAAGACATTTCAACACACGCTTACTACTCGGACACGCCACACTTGTCAAATCAAAACCCACCAAGCCCATACCTTCAAGTAAAGGTTGTGCTAACTGAATGAAGTAATGAAGGTTTGATGAAGGAAAGGAAGTAACAAAGAGCCTTCCTCTTCAAAGGTATGAAAAAGAGGATAAGCTGTGATGCTGAACGCCAGCCTTCCTCTAGCACCGATGAAAATGAAAGGGTACAGAAAAGGAGTTTGTACTGACCGAGTCTTATGACAGAAGCACCACTTTAAACTGCATGGGAAATGTGTATACGAAGGAATACAGAAGTGATGCGGGGACATGTATATCACTTACGGGAATGCTGATCTGCACCAATAAACCCGTTCCCTTGTTCCTTTTCTATCAAGACTACATTGAGAGCAGAGGGGACGTTTTCTTGCTTGGCAGCCACCACTAGCCCAGCTGAGATAAACAGAGGTTACAGACCTGACTGTAGTTAGGAAAACATCATCCACGACAGAAAACACCACAGTTAAAATAAAATGCTAGCACGTTTCCCCCTTACCAAGTGCAGTACTTAACACCTCATATTATAAAAGAGAGAAAAGACCAAAAATACTTGCCCTGCACTGCTGGCTAAAACCAGCCCCCCCAAAGGAGCGAATGAAGGTTACAGTAAGTATTTCCTTGCAAGCCCACATAAGACACGGTGCCTGCATTCCATGCGTTCTTCACCGCAGGGACAGCCACAGCAGGAGGCAAGTTTCAAAAGCAAATGAGCACTGAAAACCTTCAGTCAAAAATTCATTTGTAAATAGTTATATGGCTGTTTTGATGAATTACACAGAGGCATTCAATCTTTCTTCCATATCAGCATGAAACTACACTATGACAATTGCGTTGTTTCATCAAAGCAAATTCTCTTTTCCAAACAAGCATCCTTTGTTCTACAGAACTGTTAATTAAAAGAAGTTATGCAATTCAGAAAAGAAACTAAATGGAAAATAAAATGTATTCCAGAGGCAGCTGTATCACTCAACAAGACCCAGACTGCTGCCACTACCTATAATTGCCCAGAAACAAATTCTTTATTAGTTGTCACAGGCAGAAAACGTAATTGAGCAAAAGGCCAGAGGACGATGGGTGCATTTTTGGATTTTAATACTTAAGCTGAGACTTGTCCCAGTCCCAGAGTTATGCCAAGGTGGACCTTTGCTTACTGCTGCTGTCGAGGGTAAAAGGTGGCTGGGGGCCTTGCTGCAGGACTGCCGGGCTCCAAGCTGTGGCAATTTTGCCCTCCTCAATACCTGCTCCCTTGCCCAGATCGTGGGATGGACAGAAGAGAGCAGGAGGAGCCCAAGAGAGCAGCTAATTCTACAAAAATTCTGCAAACGATCTTTGTGAAAAGCGCAGGAAAGTGTTGCGGGCCACAGGCTCCCAGGTCTTATTCTGGGAGCTCTTGGCTTGTACCTGACTAGACAGTGGGCTAGAGAAGAAATGAAGACGTAAACCAGGTCATGTAGGCATCTAAACTGACAATTTTGTTTGTATTTAAAACCTGCTGTTGTCTTTCAAGGAACGCATAAAACCCAGCCAAGTATTTTCTTAATATGTACGTAGGCCAAATGCCAGAGATTATATATTCAACAAAAAGAAATACATTGAGAATCTAGCAGTACTAAATTTTTCTCAGATGCCAACGCAAAGACTACATGATTAAAAAATAAAAAAAAAAAGAGGTTTCTGTCTCTTAACATCTCTTAACAGAAATTCACATATGGACTCCCAGGATGACCTGGCATGCAATGATTTTTCTCTAGTTAAATTCACTAGCAGCCCTGTACACTGATGTTGTGGTGAAAACTCTTCGGGGATTAGTGGGGTTTTGAAAATACTCGGCATCAAGGCAATGAAACTCTCACTGCAGCATCTTGTTCGTGCAAGGCTTGAGAAAACACGCATCCTTCAAAGCTAAGTAAAAACCAGGGGCACCCATGACAGATTTAGGAGAAGAAAAACAGTTCTGGCAACAGCCATGATGCTTCACTGATGCCACTATATAATAACCCCGAAGCTGAATTTCCTGAGGTTTGCTGAACATTAAATAAGGCCATTCTACCATACATGTTTTCTCAACCACGCCACACTCTTAGGGTCACAGCTGAGAAAAATAGATCAGTACATGATAAAATACACCCCTATAGCTTGCCACATCTACAGCGCCCTCCAAAACTAGCATCATCACAAATCATGGCTTCGATGAACAGAAATAAAAGGGTTTTGTGTGGTTTTTTTCCTAATACATCCACATATACACACGCGGAGATATAGCTAGAGCTATAATCCTCTTGTGTGTATTATTAAAATGTCTGTCTACAGCAGTTCCATAATTATGGTAGATCTGAAGAAGGTGGGGCCTTTCAATAAATTCTCTTGGCTTTGTATGTTTTTCCTGGGTAATCCCAATTACAGTGTCCCAGAGGAGTGCAGCTATGGATGACGAATGAAGGCACCTCCTTGAAGTGCAGTTATGTCCCAATTCAACAATTTTAAAGCACAGTTTTCCATGGCCAGTGCATTGCTGAACATGCTAGCCAACAGGGATAAATGTTATCTGTGTGTACTTGCCAGGAGAGGGGTATCATGAGTGGCAAACGCAATATAGCAGCAGTAAATGAAAAACACACAACAACACCCCCCCCCAACAAACCAGTGCCCACAACAAGGATCCGCCATAGTCTTTGGCTGAATTTACATCAAGAAAAGAGATTTTTCCTTTATTGCATTTTAAAAATGAACAAAAAAAAATGCTCCAAATGGCTTTACAATTAAAGAATTGACACCTATGGAGCAACATGACCAATGAAGAACTGAAAATAAGACTTAACACTCCTGAGCACTCCTTTGCAGGTGTGGGAGCAGATTATCCACCAAACTCACAAAATCAGGATTATTTCTGAACAAGAACTAATAGGACAAAAACTAATGTGCCAAAATGGGATTATTCTAATGAAACAGGATATTAACAGCTATTAAAATGGACGATTTTAGAGTCTGATTTTCTCTACTGACACTAGGCAATACAGGGGAGTTAGCAGGGGTGGTCATTCCAGCTAATTTTTGTGGCTCAGCTACAACGACGAGACTATTTTTGAAAACCTAGGAAGGAAGGAAGGCAGGGAGAAAACGTAAAGCAAAAATTCAGTCAAGAGTACATTAGGACAGAAAGCAACCAAGCAACTTGTGGATAGAAACACATCGGGTTCAATATTTATGCCAGTCTGTATTATCCCAATAGCCAAGAAACCAAAATAGTACATTGCCATTACGTCATCTATATTGTAAATTTGTAACTGTATCTTCTGATGGCAGATGGAAACTATTCTAACTTCATTTTTATACTGTCAGCAGAAATAAGAATACAGCTTGTTATTATACAACTGTGTGCAATTTACTTCACACAAACACACACACAGACTTTCTTTTTGGGGAGGCTCTTTGGGTTAAGGTGACAGTGCTCCATCTCTCCACTCTCCTACAACTGCCTTTTTAGAAAATGCAAAGTGCACCTTGGTGAAGAGTTTGTCCCCAGAAAAATGACAACTCCCTGAGAAAGAATTGTCTCTAGATGAAAAAGGTAGGTGAAAATTATGATACTGGACTTTCTACTGATCAGTAGGGAAAAGGATGAAAAAAAATGAGGCAATCAAACCCAGAGAAGTGGAAGAAAAGAAAGCAGCTGTATAAAATCACATTATCAATAGGATGTTGCAGAATAACAACTATTTGGGACTTAATAACAGGAAAGAGCATGCACACGCGTCTTCATAGAGCAAAGAACTGAAAATATGACTTCCAATGCAGACATTTTACTTCAAAGCAGACCAAGGTAAATGCATCATGGTATTTGGGTGTGCTGGGATGGGCTGATTTCCTTCTGTGATTCTGTGATTTAATGCCCTCCTTCTGATGATGAAGATTTATTTGAACTGGATCCCTTCTTCAGGGTGGGCTACAAATTGTTTAGCAAGTTCTTCCTTAAATCCTCCAAGGCTACAAATTCCTCCTTATTCTTTCACAACGAGTATTTACATTTTTGACACAAAATAGAACAGCTCCATTAGAGGAAGACGACCACCACAAATGTCCCAAATATCCCATCAAGGGACATTCAAGAGAGCAAAAAATTACAAGCCAACACCCTGCAAGCAGAGGAGGAAGCCGAACCTCTGGGAGACCTTCCGCACTCCTGCAATTTGGTAGCACACTATACTTCAGGTTTTGTCAACCTAGAGGCCAATTTTCATTCCAACTATTAATAGCCATAAATTTGAACCAAATATGATGAACAGTTTTAGGATGTCGAAAGCACTTCCTTTTTTTGCAAGCAATCAACTGCGTAACCTTACTTAGTTGCCCCATTTCCAGTGCGGAAACCCTCCAAAAAGCATTGATAGGACAAGTTATCCTTTCCTGTACTGTCAGTTTGTTAAGTTGCCCAGAAGAAATCATTATGTTACTTCAAAAGTAATAGTGACTTCCAAAACAATCCATTTCAAAAGCAAGATGTTACTTTTCATTCACAGAATGACTTCTTTGAGAATTTACATTCCCCTTTCATTTGTGTTCCAAGAGAAACTTAAATCCAAGTTTGTTTCCTTCCAGTTAAACTTTTTATCTGCATTCTGAGAGGATTTGCTGCCTTAGAAAATGTGCACTTTGCTCTGTTTGGGGGTTTATTTTGATGTATAATGAAATAAAAATTTGAGGCAACAGAACCCTAAACAGGAACCACAGTCAAAGATCAGGAATTGCTTCTCTCTGCAAGGCAGAAAAAAGAGTATGTTTATTCCTATTGAGTTTCAGGGTTCAGCACACATAGCGGAATTCTTGAATTCTGTCTGGTGTTTGCACAAAAAAAAAGTCCCATATAGCAAGATGTGAAACTCTTTCTTTTCTACTGCAACCACCACATCAGAGAGCCCAGTTCAAACATTCCTTGACACAGTCAAACCTTGGCTTTCTTGTGAAGCATAAACATGACCATGTTTAACCTAGTCCTTGAGTCGGATGATTGGTGTGCTCCGTATAAAGCTTCTGGTCTGGTTCAAGGCCACAGCTAAAGCACAGTGATGCCGCGTGACTGCCGTCCTGAACAAACAGCTTTCCACCTCTCACTGTGCAAGGCCAAAGGAACGCTCAAAGACTAACACGCTGGAGAGCCATTTTCTTTCAGTTCACTCCAGCTACTATTCTACAGTTTCTCTCTCTCCCCTCAACATGCACCTGTGTCAAATGAAATTACCCTTTCTTTTTACTCAAATAATGCTTTCTGATTGCCCCCACACATATGGAAGACTTTAGCATCCAAAATGTTTGCACATGAGAAATTTCACTTTCTCACAGTTTAAACATTAAGGGTTTTCTTCCTGCTTCTGAAGTACAAAAAATAAATAGTAATAAAAATCAAATATATTGTAGTTACCGATGAGAATTGTCTAAACAGCCAGACTAGTTATAAACAGTCAGTGATGACAGACTACCATATGTTAAGCTTCCCATTATTGTGCCAGAAAACATTATAATCACCTTAATTACAGCAACAGTGATTTTTTTCCCTCAGTGCCGATGTAATGCAAGAAGTGCAACTTATTCTGTTCTGTAGTATATTGCTGTCTACAGGCCAGCATATGCACATAGTGTCAAGCATTTGTGCAAACAGATCAAGTTGCCAAGTATGCAGCTAACCTCAATGGTCTCAAAAGGGGGAAAGAAAGCAAACTTTTACCTTGTGTGTTTTGTTGAAATATTTTGTTCAGATCCAAAGAGGAAGCTCTGGAATGTGATTTCTGTGGCCTTGGAGGTGGAGTAGGGGGCTCTTCTCCCTTTTTCATAGCATCTTCTATTGATGTGCTAGAATAAGACCTAAGGAAGAAAAAAGTAGAAAATATTTTATTTTAGAAATTAATTTTAAACAACTATAGTGAATAGCACCTAAAAATACACTGACCAGAACTCAGGTTCATGGTGGAAATTCCTTGCCCTAATGACTCAAAGTTCCCCCTTAGAACAAACCATACTTACTTGGCAACAGAGGGACCTACACGTCTGGGGAAAGGAACAGGTTGTGCTTACAGGGCTAGCATTTTTTAAGGCTTTTTATATCACAGATTCAGGCTTTCTTTCATAACTTTAACTGTCAGCAGGATAAACGTAGCAACTACCTTGAATAAACTCAGGTAAAAAATCCCCCCCTCCCCTTACAGTTTCTGTTGTCTTTCCCAACTGCGAGGGTAGTGTCTATACAGGTACAGCTTCAACGTACCTCTTGCACGTATACATTTAGTAATTTATAATATTCTAACTATCAGAATAATTTTTTCATAGCAAACAGTCACCAAATTCCACAAAATCGAGAAAAACTGAATGGCTCCAAAGTGACCAACACTGGTCAAATACATGTCTCAGTACATCCTTCTAGGCCCTTCCACAACCCATTAATACCAATGCAGGGCATTTGCTCAGAAATTTGATGTTGCTGAATAGCGTCCAATATTTTTCAGCTGTTGTAGTTACCAGTTTTTCTGCAAGACCGAGAGCTTTGTTCAAAATGAGCACTGACAATGTGAGATGTTACACTTACTGTAACACATTACGCATGACAGACAAGACCAAAACCACATTCGAGTAGAACAGAAATAACTCCCACTAATGGGAAACGGATCATTTTTTTGCCAAGCAGGCTGTTGTTAGAAAACAGCTCTTTAGCGGGACAGACATTTGGCAGTGCTGATCCTATGTTTCTGATGTAAACTTCAATAAATACAGGACTGAAAGCTAAAATTGCTTCAAAATTTACATGTGGCACAAAAACCTCTGTGATGCTGAATTTTTTTAGTCTTGGTAGAGTTTTGAATAACATGGCCTTACCATATCAGTTCTAATGCAACCACCCTGAAATACATGGGAAAGCTTTGAACCAGGATCTTAAGGTTTTATACTTTTACTTTCCATGTTATGCGGTGTATATTTTACCTGCATTGAAATTGTACAACCTAACAGTTTGAGATTTTTAATATTTTTTTTTAAAAAGATCGAGTATGATAACAGCTACCAGGCAAAAATATGCCTGCCCCAGCAGTACCAACACAGAGCCCTGTGACGGTGAATCGCTGCTTGCACCAGGCACCTAAAAGTCAGTTAAGAGTCAGCAGCTAAGAATCTGCAACAGCTTAAGCTAGAAAGCTCCAGAGCTTTGAGCTGTAAGAGACTCAAATCGTAGGCTCTGGTGGTCCGGCACGCCTGAAAACACAGACCCTCGAGGTTATAAAACCCTCCAGGCTATGCACGACAACAGCAGCAGAGGGTCTGAGTTCAAGGATGTGCTCAGGAATCTTTAGTCTCAGCTTCTGCGCTGAAGTAGTGACATACAGTCAGATGTGAGACGGTCAGATGTGACGCAGCAGTCCCATTGAAGTGCCTTTTTTTTCAAACTTGTTTAAGCATTTGCTATTTTATGCATTTTTGCATAAAATACTTTTCACACGTTTTGCATATTTGCCATTTATGATTCAGTAACACAGCAAGAAAATTTAAAACAGTATGAAAATGAAAAAGCTTGGGCTAGCAGCAGAAAAATAGCACACAAGGCAGTTCAGCCTTCCTGGATGTAGGTCCTAAGAACAGAGGATTTCAATCTTCATTCATCATGCTTATAGCTGATCCTGTCTCATTAGCAGGCTTTGACAAGCTTGTAAGGAGGGAGCTCCTGATTATACTCTCATTACCTAAGAAAAGAAATGAAGCCCTCTAACTAGCACCCAAAAAAAAAAAAGTTTGAAGGTGAACACATGACATGGCTATACACCCAACGGTGAAAAGCCAAACCCTACATGAAATCCATTTATACATGATATTTTCTGGCACAGGTTTCCCTTTTCTTCAAAACATCCAAATTCAAGCAGGTGTCATTTCGAGCACACAACAGTGTAGGTCCATAAGCCCTTCCATCACACACCAATGAGCCGTAGTCAAGTACAAGCATGCCAACGAAAGGATTCACTCACCCACATGCGAGAGCTGAGCTACAATTGCTGCTTCTGCGGGAGCGGGCAGTGTATCCCTCCATATGCAACCCCTGTGCAGGTTTCAACAGCACAAAATTGCTGAGAACGTTCTCCTGCAATGGGGTGGTCCCCACTGTCCCACCACGACGCCCCTGGGGCAGGGCTGGAGGAAGTCCCCACCCCGATGAAGATGCGGGGCTGGACAGGCAGGCAAAAGTCCCAGTGCCTTATGACCAGAGATCGCAGGGCTCTAGGCAGGACTTATGTAGGGTCTATACCTTACAGGTCTCTCCCAGTAAATCTGTCTTTTATCTGAGCTGCACTTCCAGCACACCACCAATTAAAAAAAAAAATTAAAAATGTAACATCAGTTCCTGCACCTTATATCTAACACCAGAGGAACGTATGTCTTCTCCTGAAACAGAAATGAAAGCGGTACCTGGATCGTGGTCTGGCTCTGAGTACATTAGATTCCTGAGCAGCTGAAACAGAAAAGAAAAAAGAACCGCTAAAACATCATATTTTAAAAAAACGCCTTTAGCTGAAGGATCAGTGCTCACTAAAAATGAGTGTTGCAAATGTGGATGTGAGAGCGTGCTCATCTCACACGAGCTATCAGGATTGATTTTCGCTTCTCCTTCCCCTTTGTTTTTGTAGTGTGTGAAGGTCCTAAGAATTCAAAAGCCCGCAAGTAGTCAGACCTTCACCTCTTAATTTTTTTATCAGAACACAGGAAAAGCAATAGGTCTGATAGCTCTGACCTGTGCTCCTGGATGTAGCTGTGACAAAGCAACATAAGGAATACCATAAACTTTCCACAGAAAACATCTTATTCCTAAGTCCAGATATCTATTAGTTGCCCAGCTTCCGAAAGCACAAAGGTTTACATCCTTCCTAAATACTTTAACTAATTAGTATAAATGAACTTCTTACTACTACACATTAAAAGAAATGAACACATCACATTGAGACTACTTTGATGTTGGGAAGGAAAGGTATTTCACAGAATGAATCACAGAATGGTTGAGGTTGGAAGGGAACTCTTGAGATTATCTGGTCCAACCCCCTGCTCAAGCAGGGTCACCTAGAGCTGGTTGCCCAGGCCTGTCTCCAGGCGGAATCACAGAATCACAGAATTTTTCAGAGTTGGAAGGGACCTCTAGAGATCATCCAGTCCAACTCCCCTGCTAAAGCAGGATTGCCTAGAGCACATTACTCAGGACTGCATCCAGGCGGGTCTTGAAAGTCTCCAGAGAAGGGGACTCCACAACCTCCCTGGGCAGCCTGTTCCAGTGCTCTGTCACCCTCACCGTAAAGAAGTTTTTTCTCAGCTCTTGAGTGTTTCCAAGGATGGAGACTTTACAATCCTAAGAAAGGTGCAATCCATGTACATCCGGGTCACACTCTGGATGTATTCTAGGACAGTTCATGCCTCCTATATCAATTCCCCTTCTCTTTCCTCCATCTTACAGCATTAACACATGGATACTGTCCTACAGGGTTTTTGGACAGTTGTGAAGCTAAAAAGCTGTAAAGGCTAAGTGTTTATCAAACACATTTCTATCAATGTAAAAGTCGGTTTCTTTTATTTGGATGAATTCCAAATATCCTGCCACATACAGATTTTATGCGATAGGAAAACAACAGTGCTGACTTCCTTCTCTGTGTAATTCCTCGAGGCTGTTCCTTGGTTTACATAGCCTTTTAGTGACTTTTCTGTCACTCTCCTCACTAATATCAGATAATTTTGCGAAAACATATCTGTGTGACTGCTTTCAAATTCAGACCACTGAGATATCCTCAAGGTACTGCAGCAGCATCAAGGATCCCAATGCACGCACAAAGCAAATCCTTCTACTTTTCCCATCATTCTGCTAATCAAGCTACAACACTTAAGAGAAGCAAGTAGGTTGAGGGGGAAAAAAGCAACAATTCTCAGAGTTTCTAGCTTCCTCCAGACACATGCCTACTCCAAAGTCAGACGTTTATCGCCAGCTACTCTACGGCACTACCTGAGAATACGACAGACCCTCCAAAACACAGAGCAGGAGCTACCTGTGGTAGCAGCTGGCAAATACTGCCTTTATAATGGCTTGCATTGTACTACTGCATATACCCTCCATAGGAGGCTTTAGGCTTATGGAAGGCAAACAGCAGCATATGGCACATGTACAGCCACACGCTATTTCTTCATAAAGGAAACTGCTTGAAAGCTCGTGCAATGCTAGTTGGTGCTTTGGATGGAATAAACCCAAACGTAGCTGGCAGTGACACAAAAAAACACTTATAAACCAATTTCTAGTAGATTATTGTCACCACCAAACTGGCTCACAGTCGTTCCACGTTTCTGTGCAACAAATTTTTCCCAGCAACCAAAGGGGAGAGAGAGAATTATTATTAAAATATGCAGTGGTGATAATCCTCCTCTCTCTCTCTGTCAAACTCCCAGAGAATACAACTTTAGAAACTGCTTCCCTACAGCCATATGACCCAATTTTTCCAATGCTGAAATTGCCGATTATTAAATTACATGCACAATTATTAAATACGTGCCACTTAGAAATAGGAAGCATAAATCCTTTCCAAGCTAAGCCACGTTTAAGAACCTTCAAATTCTTCTTCTTTTATGAAGACTGTAATTCTGTTCACAAGCTTCTTTTAGAAAGTCTTTCTTCTAAAAACATACAGGTAAAACTGTCATTCAAACTCTCCAAGGACATCTTGTTGAGGTAAACAGGAAAGCGCACAAGGAAGAGAGAATCCCGAAATGACTACTAATAAAATATGATAGCAATAGAATACTATTGCCAAGGATTTTCTTTCAAGCTTTTGAAAAAACAGTAAATTCAAGGCTACAATTACACAATACCCAGGCTTAGCTTTACCTTTCAAAATAGGTATAATATAAAAAATACTATAAAGCAGGTAGTTTGTTATTAGGACATACAAATAATTGTGACAGGATTTCCATAAAATGTGCAGTTATTTTGGTACGCTCAGTCTGTGTGTACTTTGTGTTTGAGGTTCAGGTTTATACGCACCCACCCCCCACATTATCATTCAAGATGACAGAAAACTATTTATCCAGTTCATAAATTTTCCGTATCTCTATTGCTATGGATACATAAGCCTAACCTACATGAAACTGATATAAAATTGAAAGTTGTTGAGTAAATTAATTACATTTATTATTTCAAGTTTGTACGATTCCTGGAGTAGGAGAGCCTGATGAACTGAACAGCTTGGTCTGCACTAATCAAAATCATATATAATGATGAACTCTCATTTATTCATTCACACCATAGGAGGAACGTGAAGGTTCCTCTTTTGGGTGTTTAACTGCTCCCATCCCCCTCTGCCAATACAATTTCATTTAAACATTGCTAAGGATGCAGGCTCAGTAACTTTTGGCTGTTGCCTGATGGCTTATACTCAGCTGGTGTCTCCTTGCTTTACAGGCTGATTATCAGGTGGAAAACTGTACCATAAGAGGTGCAAGTATGCTACACTGCTAAGGAAAAACCAAAGACTTCCCCACTAGTTTAAATCACCCACACTGACTCATCTGTTACCTCTTACTGGTGGCCTCACAAATTTGGCCCTTAATCCTTTAAATGTCTAAGGCCAACAGTGATCTTGCACTTAGAAGACTAAAAAGCTGGCCAGATATTCAGAGATGCTGAGCATATAAAGTTTTTACTGACTTCAAATTTCTAGTCCTCCTGATGGCAAAGAAAACTTTCCCATAATGAACCATGGTAGTATCTTCTCTCCTGAATTTCCATAAACAGCCCAGATGGATAACCGAAGAAGGATGTAAAATTCCTCCCGCTTCATCCCAACGGAGTTTTCATCCTGAAGGTTAATGATTACAATGACCTTTCAGGAATGATGACTGATTCCGAAATAACCGCTCAATTTACTGGGCTATATCTAGCCCACTGCATAGATAAACGTTTTTACTTCAAACATCGATCGTATCGTGCAACCCGAGAACGTGCTGGCTCAAATGGTCAATGTGCAGGACAGCGAGGGCGAAACCCCCATGGTGACAGGAGTCATGACAATGGGGTGAAACTCTGCTACTGTATCCCCTGGTGTACAAAGACAACAACGCTGCTGGAGGGAGGAGCACAGCAGCATCCCAAAGACCTCCCTGACTTGGAGATGGAAGGACATGGGAGAAAGAGGCCAGCGGCACAGGAGATGTGCAGGTGACAGTAGCTTTTTTTTTTTCCTAAGCATACCAAAGATGGAAGTGCTGAAATGAAAATAAAACTGCCCTGGGGCGCTCCTGGGTGAAATGGCAGGGAAGAGAACAGAACTGAAAGTCTCACAACCCCCCTCCTCTCTGCCGGAGAGGGAAGTGTAAGAGTGTCTGTGTGTGTGTGAGGAGAAGCAGCAATCATTCAAGAATAGGAGCTGAAGATAGGAAATCTGGCAGCTGCCAAATGTTTGGGAAGAAGCCAGGAGAACAAAAAAAAAAAGAGTTGGGAAATGAGGCATGCAGCTGTTGAGCAGCCATGAATAAATCAAGCTATAAGACAAAACTGCTGTGACAGACATGTAGGGTCAGTTTTCTTAATCAAGGATATCTTCATGAGTAAAAACATTTATGCAAAAGGAAATGAAAGCAAGTCCAGATTTGAGCTTGACTGGGACCTGGGAGGGCTTGCAAACACTCCTACCACTCTAGGAAAGGGATTAACAAAGTGGAAGGCAAGGGAGGTCTGATGAACTGAACTGAGCACATGGGAAGTTTCAGGAGCATTTAAGCAATTTTGACATACACTGTTTCACAAATAACATTTTCCAGTCTGACAGGAACAAGGAGCGTGTGTTGCAGCTGGAGAGAAAAAAATCAAGGGTGGTTTCAACAAAGAAACGCCCCCCAAATCAAAAGCTTACATCAGTGCTGTAAGCGCCACAAGCTCCATGTTTCCAAAAGGCTATTGACCCTTAAACTTCTTGACAGAAAATATGAAAGCTCAGTTTTTACCAAGAAACAGACCATTTCAGAATAGTTACTGAATACTTATTCCATACTTAAGAGCAGCTTTTATCAAGAGGTACAATATTCATGCTCTGGCACCTCATTTGTAGTACAAAAGAACCCAAAATTCAGACTCCTTACAAAATGCTACGTTAAAAACATTTCCCACACATGGAGAATGCACATCCACTAACAACAAGGGAAAGAAATAAAAAAAAACCCTTTTGACAACCTGAAGTACTAATTAAGATTAATTTTGCAAGTAGTAGTCATTATGAAGTAAAAGCTAGTTTCAGTAGTAAAATAGTACGAGAGCAAAAGGATCCTAAAAAAATTAATCAGATTACAATAATTTAGGCTTACTGTGACATAAAAATATTTGATCGAAATTCTAATGGAAGTAACACGCCAATTCTTTTCTTCTTACCTGTTTTCACAGTCAAGTGCTGAAATTCCTTTGGTATCGTTTTGAGAGGAGTGCTTACTTTAAGAGCTTAATAAAAAAAAAAAACAAAAAAACCAATGAAAGTTACTTTAAGTATGTGCAGGTAAAATCCACAGGTATCAGCTCTGAGAAAGGAGCATCTAAACTGGTATTAGTTAGAACATCTAATAATGCTAAGCGTACTCAAAAAGAAAACAGAAGTAGACAAATACCCTCAGAACACGCAAGCACTCAAAAAAGTAAAGATTTTTAAGAGCACAAGAGTGATGAACAGAAAGGCCTGTGCCCAAATTGCCAAATAATCCCAAATTTTGAGAACTTGGCGGGAACTGGTGTCTAAATCTAAGGACTTCTGTCTCAGAGATGAGGCGCTCTCACAGAGATAGCAGCTGGTGACACCTGGCACAGCCAGGACTCATCTGTCCCCAAGTTACAAACCTGGAAAGCCACGATGCTCAAGAGACTGGCCACTTCTGACCACTGCACCCTCACCGGCCTGCCTCGGGGAATGCCATACGGCACCAACACAGCCAGGGTTAAAATTTAGGAAATCCCAATCTTTGTGCTTATTCCCCTTCCACTGATGCCTACACATCCTTTATTAATGACTTTCTTAAAGCACTCTTAATGCATTTTAGTGTATTTTAATGTACTGTAATACACAGTATTATAAAAGACAACTTGGAATGAAGTCTCCCATCTCCATCTGTCCTTATCAAAGAAAACATGTGGGAAAAGTCTGGTTCTCATGATCCAGTTCTATTTACATTATCTTCCACATTTAATTATATTATAACCTGACAGAATGGAGCCAATTTACTTGTATAGTTTTGAAAATGCAGGAAAATTTGCTTCTACAGTCCTGAACTACAGGTTCTTGACTCCTGGGGAGATCTCCTCAGTCAGGAGAGCAATTGGCTCTTTCATTTGTCAGAATAGCAACAAATGGTAGAACAAGAGCATTTGTTCTTTGGCTGAAAAGGTAGGAATCTGTGTCATAAATACAGCAAATCTTCAGCCCTGAAGGACTGCATGTACCCAAGCAGCTTGCCATCTGATTTAACATTTCAGCTACCAAGAGCAAAGCACAAGTTTTTCACCCACACAGGGAAGAAAAGAAGATTCCCCAAGTAAGAAGTAAATCTGCCCTACACATATGAAAGCAATAACCTTCAAGGTTCAAGTCCTGCTCTTGCCCTTTATGAATTTTACAACAAAACAAGCCTTGTCAACAAGATGTGAATTTCTTGGATTACGCTCACTTGTCACAATGTTTTACAAACACCCATCAAATCTGACAACCTATCTTTGAACCAGGGACGCTGGGAATCTGCCAAACTCAGTCACAGCGGAGTGTGGAAGGGGGTTCCGGAACGTGGACTACCTGGTCCCACAGCTCTGATGCAGCCCCAGCATGTGGACAGCTGTGAAGTCAAGATACATCTTTTTTTTTTTAATTAATGCCTAACCCACAGCTCTGAGAATAAGGCAACAAAACACCCCCAACCATTTTGTTACCACAGCTGAGGGTCAGGGACAGCAAGCGAGAACCTGAAAGGTCAGGGAAAGGGCATGTAACAGAGAATGACTGTGTGATGAGCCAGCCACTATTCTGGAAGCCCTAGTAGCTGCTGAGCGGAAAAAGAAAAAAATCATTTCAATTTCAGACGGCTTGCTGCTGACGGATTTCAAGTGAAATAAATGAATCCAGTATTTTCAATCCTGTTTGTCCAAAACTTTTGTTTTGCAAGAATACACAGGGCCTTTTTTTTTTAATAGGAATAAAAACTAATTTTGAAGTGTTGCTAATTTCCTGCAAAAGGGGAAATCCAAAATTTGGCACAACGTAGTCTTTACTCTTACAAAATAACAATTACAACTTTGTTGAAATAAGAAGTGTAACACTAATTGCCTTAGGGCTAGACATATTTTAGAAGGTGCGTTTCATACCGTTCACATATGACGGAACTATCTTTGAAGCAAACACATCCATTATTTGTCTTCATCTCAGTTTCAACAAAAGCAACGTCTTGCTTTTAAATCCATAGCAACACGTAACCAGCTTAGAAATTAAAAATACCATTGCTTCTGTCAGCAAAAATATGGAATTACTACTAACACACAGAACTTAACCCATAACGGGGGGGGAGGAGTGACTTATTTGAATACCTTGTTTGTCCTCTTTCTTTGCATCTTGTAACAGGGCAGAGTTATCAGGTACCTCTTCAGCTGATGCCTTCTAAAAGAAAGAAGATGTATTTATTATACTGACTGGCATAGCACTCACATTTCCACAGTCAAATATTTAAGACTACAGACCAACACAAATAAAGGTGATATTCTCTCTTGCACCACAGAATCATAGAATCGCTTAGGTTGGAAGGGACCTTTCAGATCATCTAGTCCAACCATCAACCTAACTCTGATAAAAACCATCACTAAACCATACATCTAAGTACCGTGTCTTTTAAATACCTCCAGGGATGGTGCCTCAACCACTTCCCTGGGCAGCCTGTTCCAGTGCTAACCCTGTCAGTGTAAAAATTTTTCCTAATATCCAGTCTAAACCTCCACAGTGCAACCATGATTTGCTCTGCAAAATAAAGCAGCATAGAGGACCTTTGAAAAGACAACTGTAACTCTGCTTTTCAAGGTACAGCAGTTCCACACCTGAAACTAGTTTGAGAAGCGCTTCAACAGTGACTCACAAGGAACTAAGGACTATATGTAAGGAGGGACTTCTTGCAACAGAGCAATGTTGTTCTGTGTTTTCTTTTCTTTTGGGGTGTAACACCTGTGTGAGGGTTGAGGAAACCTTCTCCAGCCCCTTCACAAGAGTCAGTCTCCATCAGAACAACCTCTCCAGCCAAAACTCAAGCCGTACTGCAGGGCCCAGTAGTTCTGCATCTGAAGTCTTAGGCTGAGGTGGGTGATCCTTGGACTACTCTTTTCTTTCAAAAGGCAGTCATTGAGATGGGAAAACCAAATTTCATCAGCATGTCTGCTGCAGGCCCATTCAGTCCTCTGATCGGAAAACAGGGAACTGCTCCCCAATCTTATTCCTTATTTTTTTTTTATTTCAGCAGCAACTTATAATACAGGCATTTCTTGTTTTTCTAACTTCTGCTGCACAGCTCACAAGAAGGAACCAGGAACAGATTTTACTCTGCAGCCAAAACAACAATAAAGCAAATGTCAGAAATTTGTCCTCATGCTTCCTTAAATGTTACGTGATGCTAGCTTTTTTCTCAGTGAGCATGGAAGTTACAATCCATTAGGCCTAAAAAAATAAAATAGAATTCAGAAACATAGATTTTGATGACATAAAAAATAAAAACCCACAAACAAAAACTCAAGTCCGTAATTCAAGGATTTTTCAACTCAGTAATTCAACTCAAGTCAGTAATTCAAGAGCAATTGAGAGTAAAGGGCAATGAGATCCATTTCATAAAGTTGCACATGAGATTCCCTAATGCTTCTGGGGAAGCAACATAGCAAAAATATGACTTGAGGACTTCTGAAAATGTTTGAACAAAACACTTCACCTCACACTCTAAAGAGCATTGGACTAAAGGCCTAATTCAGCGCACGCTTGAATCTATGGAATGACTCTCAATGAACTGCGAGCATGATGTTTCTGAGGGAATTTAGAGCAGCCCCAGCCAGTCATTTTATGTATATAGTGCGAAATCTTGCATCTTATCTTTAAGCTTTTGGCAGCGAGAAAGCTTGTGGAAAAGAGCCAGAGGAATGGAAATAAAAAATAAATAAAAAAAAGGTAAAGACAGACCAGAACCAGAATGGGAGACAAAAGCTTGAGAAAAAAATACGGGAAGCCAAAACCTCCTCAGTTACTAAAAAGCAGTCATCCTTGTCATTCCTGAGCATAATGTTAGTAGTCTCTGTGTGTTTTGTAAGTTTAACAAACCCTAGCATTCAGGTGACCTGTCTCCTGCCATTATTTTCTTTATGGATGCATTCAAGAACTGTTTCCATTGTATTGAAGTACTGTAGCTCAGCAGACACAGTAAAAATGGTCTTCTGAAATTAAATTAAACAGCCTGAATGGATGATTGGTGAAAAGAGAGAAAGACATGGAGATAATGCATAACTGATTGCATTGATAATATAATATTTTTAACATAGTGATCAAGTATCTAAACTGTATTTCCTCAAGTAGCCAAGCTACAAATTAAATTGCAACAGTGAATTATTGCATTTCCCACAGAGGGAGATGAATGGGAGATGAATTACTGACTTTCCAAACGACACTTATTCAGTGCATTAATTCTGACCATAAAAACATCAGTTGAACAAAAAAAAAATCAAGTCAAAATCATGCTCAAATCAGTTTTAGGAAGAGATTCTATAGTCCATTAATCTTGGATAAAACAGGACCAAAATAACAGGGCCCTGAAAGAAACTAATTGAGAGCTTTGCCCAGCATGTCTAGGACCCAGACAGTGAAGAAATGGAGGAAAACCATTGTGACACAGTGAGGTAACACTATCTGCGCTCAGCCAGCAGGCAGTCATGCTACGGATTCTTCTTCATTTTCAACCTAGCCTTAAAAAAACCTGATTTTGCAGAACATCCTGCCACCTTGCAAGAACCTAGGAATGGAGCAGAAGATCCAGCTGTTCCCCCAAGAACATTATCTGACTACAAAGGCAACACAGTCATCTGAAGTTATTGGCAGTTATGGTGAGAGGAGGAGAGTGCAGAGATAAGGCAGAAGAGGCTTGAAAGCTTAACCGCTGAAAATTAAACATAAAATGAGGGACTTGTTGCTTGTTTGGGCCTTTTTTACATTCTGTGCTGTATAGCCTCTACAGCTATTTAAATATTGCTATAATATTCCTACTGTTATCATCTCCACTGTGGCAGAAAAATCTAAAAAGCAAAAAAAAAAATACATACAATGTAATTGCTTAGGAAATCATCTCCTCCTAGATTTATCCTTATTCTGCACATACATTCAAGGACCATAAACAAGAAGAGCCTAAAAACCAGACATTTAATAAGATTATAAAATTGTATCGGTTAAGTTACTGAAATGACATTTTATTTCTAAGAAACACAAGACGACTGTGAAAGCAAGATTTCTGAGCTTTCTGAAATACAGAAAACAAAGTTCTAATCTCACAGTCCCAAAGCCTGCGCTACTAAAGAGCAAACTTCCTCACAGCTCTGCAATAACCAAAGACCACTTTGCATACCTGGGTAATGATCTGCAAAGCCAGTATCCTAACAAAAGCAAGGGCTCCCTAGGCCACAGAGATACTGAAGCAGATCCCGAAGTCAAGAAGTTACGTAAACTGAAGCTTCTTAGATATGTGTATAAAAGATACATAATTATGTATGTATTTATAATTAAATTATAAAATTTAAAAAAAATAAATATATATATAAAAATATTTGTTATATATCTATCTTTTTTTATGTATGCGTGTGTATTTGTATATGCACATGAAAATGTAAGTGAAAGAGAGAAGCTGACACTCAGGGGTCTTACCTACTGACAAAAAACATCCCAACAGCGATGTGGCAGTTTTTAAGCAGAAGACAAATAATTCTCTCTAAGAACTAGTATCTCGAGCTGATGCAGTGAGTTAACTCAAATACTCAATTGACTATTACTGCAGTCTGGAAATGGAGTTACATATATATGTACATACACATGCTGACATCAGCCAATAGAGTTTTCAATGCAAATCGCCTTGAATTTTGCCTCTTATTCTCGTTTAAATGGCAAAGCAATGCGCATGTATGCTAATGAGGCACACTCCCAAGGGGCTGCTGAGCTTTGCCACACAACGGCATGGCGAAGACGTGCCAGCACAGCGTGGGCTGCGGCACAAACTCGCAGCCCCCTGCGAACCACCCTCCCAAAATAAGGCCATACACATGAGACCAGGCTGCTGGGCCATGGTGAAGGACCTGCCTATGCTGCCAACGCACCATAATCTGCGCTACGAGAACACCAGCACTGCTTTCACCACCCAGTATGGCTGCTGTGCTTTGGCCAAGCTGCTGTACAAAGACCAACACCACCCAGGGAGAGCACTGAGAAGAACACAGATATTTTCCTCAGCACAAGAAGCACACGGACCTGTTGGAACGGGTCCAGCGGAGGGCCACGAAGATGATCAGAGGGCTGGAGAACCTCTCCTATGAGGACAGGCTGAGAGAGTTGGGGTTGTTCAGCCTGGAGAAGAGGAGGCTCCAGGGAGACCTTATAGCGGCCTTCCAGTACCTAAAGGGGGTCTACAGGAAGGATGGGGAGGGACTCTTTATCAGGGAGTGTAATGATAGGACAAGGGGCAACCATTTCAAACTGAAGGAGGGTAGATTTAGACCAGATATCAGGAAGAAATTCTTTACTGTGAGAGTGGTGAGACACTGGAACAGGTTGCCCAGGGAAGTTGTGGATGCCCCATCCCTGGAAGTGTTCAAGGCCAGGCTGGATGGGGCTTTGAGCAGCCTGGTCTAGTGGGAGGTGTCCCTGCCCATGGCAGGGGGGTTGGAACTAGATGATCTTTAAGGTCGCTTCTAACCCGAACCGTTCTACGATTCTATGATTTTCTAACAGTTCCAGGAGATAAACTGGATGCCCAAAGCATTGTTTGCAGCACTGCCCAAAGTGAACGTTGCGCCCTGTAGCAGCTTAGGAGAGTCTGCTTGGGGGTGCCACTTGTGGAGGGAACAGCTGGGTTCTGACCCAGGACCTCCCCTGTGCAAGGTACAGGGCAAAAAAATAACTGGAGCACAGCCTTGCTGAGCTGGCATGACATACCATTACTTTTTAACTTGGAAGCAGTGTCAGAAGGGCCCAGTCTTGCAGTCAGTCTGCCATTTGATTCACTACCTTAAATACTAAACCCTTGAATCCCACAGTGTACTTACTCAAGAGTTGCAATATCCAGGCACAACTCACTAGCCACGGTTAGTTCAGCTTTACAGGGCCTTTAAAGTTTCATTCTTTCACCTCAGTGATAAAACTCTTCTCCTTAATTTAGTTTTGCTTGCAACAGCCTTCCATCACAAGGCTGGTACCTGTTGTGATATTGCTACAACGGATCTCCATTCTTCCCTCAAAACACTCTCCTGGCTCCTTACAATTGCTACCTAGACCCTTAGATCTTAGACCCTAGACCTTTACATAGATCCTTAGACTATGTAAGGGCTGGATATTAAAACTGAATCACCTACAGCGGAACTATGCCTGACCATACTGTACCATGTCTGGGATAGTTTCAGTCTCCAAAGAAGCAAAGTAGAAGGAATTGGGACAAGCCAAGACATTTCTCTTCTCATCGTCAAAACTGGGGGAGCGAGTGTGGGAATGGAGCACCGTAAATGGAAGAGACACTCAAGAGCCAGGTGGCCAGGAGCGTCTGACTGGAACAAGGTCTGCACCCGAAACCTGACATCTTTGACCAATTCAAATTCAGGAGATATTTCCCCTGAGCAACGTCCTTGTGCCCCTCCTGCAGCATGAGCTCTGCCCCTCATGGCTGGCTCCCAACGCAGGAGGGGACACAAACAGGTAAAGTGCATTTCTGTGCACAGACTCCAACATCACGCCAGGCTGGAGACCCTCCTTGACTACCATGAACTCCGTTTTATGGGAATATCTTTTGAAAAGCCTGTCAGCCCTTTCCACACACCGAACGAATCGCTGAGAGAGCGGGTTGAGATGGCTTAATGGTCAACTTAGAGACTCCTAAAGTCCTCTCAAAGACTCGCAAGTCCTGCTGCTTGGCACACCGCAGTCACTGAGAAGCTGGGCTCTTCCCCCTGCACCGGGCAAGGTAACTACCCTGCCTACCCCTTCTTACCTCCGTCCGACTGAAGTCCCGAGCCTGCTGACTGCCTGGCAACAACTCAGAATACGAATCAAACAGTGCGCAGTCACGCATGGGCTTCAGAGAAGCTGCAGGGGGAAGAAAAAAAGAAAAAAGAAGAAAGGAAAAAAAAAAAAGAGACATACCAAGTCTTTGGTTAATACACACTTCTTAAAAACCTGTTCCAGCGTCATTTTGCCATTCGTTTCTACTTATCAGAACTGATCTATAAGCCACAGGGATGACAAAAGCCATGAAGAAAATCTTTCTATTTTGAATAATTCACTGTCATGAAAGGGATAGCATGTATAAGTTTTGTTCTAGAAATAACTGTGAAATCTGGGAGAAGTGATTCGCAGTAAACATTAACTGCCAAACAACAACTGTCTGTTTGTATTTTTCCTCCTCACAGTCTAGTATCAAATTAGTTGACCTTATAGTTTACACCTTGCTGGCTTAGGAATGTTAAAGGCACTTACCAAACTTTCAACTCTAATTTTTGACATTTCGAATACTGAAAAGTACAGCAGAATCCACATTATACACTAAAATCGAAGGCTAGCAAAAAGCAAAGATGTCAAACACAATAGTTAGTGCAGTACCACCTTTGATATTCTTTAACTAAATAGCATCGAGAGCAAGGAAAAAAAAAAATCAACTCGAACTTCTCGGAACAATATTCACAGGAACGTCATTTCTACTCCACAAGCTGAGGTCCTTCAGCTGATAGTTCCCCTGAGATAAATCTGTTGTAACAGCTGGAAAACAGTTTTTCTTTAAGATGAATGTATTGAAAGGCAGAATAACCAGTTCTCGGGCCAAATTTCTAGTTTCTGGCTAGCATTCAGTTTATCTGAATAAATTAAGCTCTTGCAAATCTGTCTTAATTTACAATACAGTGGGTTACATACAGGTCTTCTACGCATTTTGTACATTTGTTGTAATAAAAACTTTCAGAAAAGAAGGTGGAGGGTCAAATTGTCAATGGGGCTATGCCAAAATAGTATTTGTCCCTGCGGTTGTTTATGGAACAAGCCATAAAACTAGCGAGATTAATTTGTCTTCCTCTCCCAGCCACTTTATATGAAACTTTAACACTCTTATCAGACACAAATATTTCACTTGAACCAAATTCTGCCTCATTCCGAAACTAATACAATAAGCTAATGAAAATGAGTTTCCAGTAATCTTCATCAGGTTCCTAATAAGCCAAAAAAAATTAAAAATCTAAGTTCCACTGAAATCAAATCATGAAAACAAAAACCCTCTCTCAGAAATTTTTTTAGACACCTTAGGTAAGTGTATGAGGCACTTGCTTACTTATCAAGGCTTTCATTTCAGAAGTTGATACAACCAGGGCTCTATGCTTTCTTGTGATTCACGGTATTACAGTGTGTTGAAATGTTCTGCTTTTTATAAACGCAAGTCTTTGAAAAGACAGATTTCTGAATCCTGACCAGGGAGCAGAATGAGTGCAAGACATTTTCAGACCCTCAAGCTAACCAGAATTAGCTTATCAGCTGAGGTATTTAGAAGGTCCACAACAAACAATTAGTCCTTTCTCCTCTTCCACATAGACCAGCTTAAAATGCTTGGTTGTGTGCAACACACGAAACAATAATCATCTCAGAAAATGGTGAAGACCCCTGTGCTGAAAGGGACAAATTTTGGAAAAAGAGGACTTCCAAGGAACAATCACAGCTTAGCATGTTCTTCCTCCCATCGACATAATGATTCCTTACTAGTAAAGAGAGCCCATTTCCATTGCAGTTTTACCCCAAAAAGGCTTAATGTGAAGACAAGCCAACAAGAACCTGCATGGAGGAGCTTACAAGCTAATTTATGGCGAGACCAGGCATGAGAGTAGTGAACAAAGTGGTGGTCCTGAAGGGAAAAGGGTGGTTGTAATTATGACAAGGGAATGTAATTAGAGAGACTAGAAGTGATGAAGACTTGGAAGTGCAGGTTTTACAGGAGCTTCTCCCCTTGGATATGAAGATAGTGGATTATAAGAAACATGACTCCACCAGAAAATACTTCACAAATCTGATACAGGGTGAAATTTAATTCTCCTAACTACAGCTTGATTTGCTCTTTTCCTGTCTTTTAATATATTCAGTGTCATCGAATTTAACGGAGATTTTATTAGGTCTTAAATATTATCCCTTAGCACTGTAATTATCATCTGTGATTAATCCTCCTTGCCCTAGAAAGTCATGCACATTTTTTAGATGGAACAGTATATATTTCAATGTTCATTTATAATTAAAAGAGACATAACTGAAGAGAAGAAATGAAAGGGCAGGTCTCTCACTGCACGTTGTTAGTGAAGTATGTTATATTTTGGATTAATTTACCCTTGTGCTACACAAACTGTTGTAATCCCCCTGTCATTACTGCAAATTACTTATGGAAGAATCTGTGGATTACATAAAATGAATTACAAAAAAAATCAACCTTTGATGCAATCAGTAACCGCATCTAACTATATTAGCATAATAAGTTCTAAAGCAGTCCAGTATCATTTTCATCACATCTTCAAGAAAGAAAATCATCAAAAGAGTTAAAAGCCATATAAATTCTTTTAGATTATCTTTGCTACAGATAATCACCTGCCACGTTAGCTGTAATGACACCTGAAGCACACTGGAGCAAAGAGGCAGACATTGAGGGGCACATAACCTCTACATTTTGCATCGCTTTTATACATTCCTTCTTCAGCAGTGGCCTTGCAAGCACAATTAAAAACACATGCATTAAAAAGCCATTACGCAGCATGGAACGCCGTGTCCTACCTGCAGGATGGGAAACAGAACCTGTCTTACCCACACACTGGGTTTCCGAGATGGCTACGGGAACCTGACCTGCTGCCAGGACATTATTACCTGCTTGAAGGTACTCGGGCTGCAGCGTCTCCGGCAGCGTCTCCGGCAGCTGGTAACCATTCTTCCTCGCAACCACGAGGTGGAAAGCGGCACAAAACTCCGGAAGTGTCAGTGCCCCGTCGCAATCCACATCACTCAGCTCCCTGCGGGGTATGACAGGCACACGTTTTCCAAGCCGTTATTCCAGAGAAACATATATGTGCAATCACGGGGAGACAGAAACGCAACTCTGAGAAGGGGAAGGGATATTTTAATGCAAGACAAGCATCTCTGTCCTTTGCACTTGATCCTAACTTACCATACAATATGATGGTATGTATATATTATACCATGAAATACATATCCTGCACTTCCAAGGGTGAAATTAGCTACCTAGTGGTTGGAAGCACTTTTTGGCCAATCCATGCAGGATCTTAAACCAGTTCAAGCAGAAAAACTTAAAAATGGACTTCAGCAATGGTTACTTAGCACTATTGACTAGTCTCAAGAAAAGAGCTAAATTAATGCTCTTGACAAGTTGAAATGTAATTGTTCTCACTAAAGCGGTTCTCTCTTTCATTCTAGGACGCTTCTCAAACACTAGAACTGGACTTCAGAAGTTCAAGAATTTTATAATTTACCTCTGTAGAAGAACTGAGTAATATTTCATCATGAGCACATGGACTAAAACAAATAAACATATAACTTCCTACTCTTTGAAAGTAAGGAGCATTTTTCAAGCTGTTGAGGTTACAGTGACAAAGACTGAAACATTCCATGTGTTTAACACAGCAACACAACCTGATACATCATGACAAAATTATAATTAACTACTAGAAAGGAATACGTTTCTTTAAATTTTGCACAGAGAACAACTTGTGCCAGCAACAGAAATAAAATGTGTTTTGTTAACATACTGGGTTAATCCATTCTTCTTAAATAATCTTAAATTTAATTTCCAATATTTACTTCCCCCAACACTATGTTTCTTCAGTTGTTTTTTTTTTTTATTTTCACAACTGACAATCCGCTTTGAAAAGATTCCAGACATATTCTTTGACCCTGACAGATGTTTAATCTCTTGCAAGCTTTTCTTCTCATCTCTCTTCATAAAAGCATATATAAAAGTAAAACCTCTATCAGCATTTCTGATCAACATTTAAAACTGTTTGTTGTTCCTCTCTGAGATGCGAGGATGACACTGAATTACAAAGCACCATGTTGTTTATGAAAATATAATAGAATCCTTGTCAAATTTTATCATGTGCAGTTCCATCCGCAGTTGTTTCTAAATAAGCTCATTAAAAGTAAGTGTGTTGGTTCATTAGAAAAGCATTGATGAATTATGTAGTTGTAGTTACTAAAAATTAGGCATTAATTAGGCCTCCTCTAACAGAACACAGCCAGAAACACAAAACCAACAACATATCTACAACATTCCAGAGGTGCCTCTCCTCTGTGTCGTTTCATGAAAAATGTCAGTTCGTTGAGCTAATGATGCTGCTTACAATATACTTAAGAACAGCTCTCAGTTTTATCGCTGTTCAAACCTTCCCAGTCCTGCTGAGTAGGCGAACATCTCTGCAGAAAACAAGCGTGTCAGGAAGATCAATGAGCACCCTGCTGCTTGGGCCTGAAAGTGATTCTGGAGATAAGAGCAATAATTGTAATTGAAGACACTTTTCAAAATTTAACAAGAACTCTTGAATTAAGCGTCTTTTAGAAAAAAAAACAGGATACACATCCCCAACATTATTACAGTACTTACCAGATGTGAGAAAGCTCTGGGATGGGCAGCTTTGATTTTGTGAAGAAATTCTTTGCCACAGAACCTGGTGGAAAACCGCAACTTATCAACCATTGGAAATTAATTCTCCAATTATTTACCTTTGGCCAGAGCTGCCACGCCAGAAGCAGCTGGTTCCTTTACGTCCGAGAGATGCTCAGATTAACTGGACGCTAATATAGCTGTTGGACCATTTGTCTCTTGGTGAATAAGTGAGATAGAAAGGCAGACAGAGCTGTTGACCTCATTTCCCCATTCCCTCCATATGGGAAAAATAAATTAATGGAAAACACGCTTCAGTACTAGCGATTCTAACCAGCATAATTAGTATGTCAACAATGATGAAATAACAGACACAAATGGCTCTGCTTCACCCAGAAGCCACGTGTGTGGCAGTACAGTGCTGCAGTGTCTGCACTGCTCTCCCAAGACGCTGCTTCAACCATGACTTTTCTCTGCGGTGTTCTGAATGTTATAAAAAAAAAAAAAAGAAGAAAAAACTCAGGAGATTCAGATAACACACAGCTACTGCCCTGCTGCAGGCATCTTCACTCACCCTGCCACACCAGCCCTTCTCATTCTTCTCCTAGCTAATAAATCCATTATTTCACCATCCCATACGCACAGACTGTAGAGGCAGCACAAGATCCCTGCACCCTGGAAGCCCTTCCTGGATATAGGCTTACAAAAACGTAAGGCAAGGTAATGCAGAGACTTCCAAGGTCTACACCACTCTTCCCCTTGCACATTCAGGTCGGATCACCCTCTGCAGACCCTAAGACAAGCTGTCATTGGGGCAGGTCCAAGACTCACCTCCCAGAGGACTACGTGACCGTGACAAAGCCACGTGATAATAAAGTAGCTCCAGAATATCCCCCAACCTCTGACCACCCGTGATGCAGGAACCTTCTCAACCAGGGGCAGCACTTAAATATTCAATAACTTCTGACAGATCTTTCAATCATGGATTTCTCAAGTAACTTCTTACACCTGGACAAACCTCTAGCATCTGTATCATCCTGCAGCAAGGATTTCTACAGCTTAATTATTTTAGGATGCTGTGGAAGCTCAAATTTATCGTTTATAAAGAGTAATTCTGGATGTGCAAGGAGTGCCTGAGAACCTTGCTCAACATAAAGCAAAAGGTACAGCTACCTGAGAGGCTGTATATGCATATATACACCCATACACAGTTACACACATATGTAAGTCTGCGAGGAAATAGAACGTTGTTGTTCAACAATAATTTTCTCTTTCAAGCAAGCTGTAACAAGGAAACTTAACTGAGGCAAAGAACTGGTGAAGCACTAATTTCTGTCAGCAGCAGGTAATTTATTTAAACTTCTGGCTGGATCTGAGCCTCCTGAACCCCAGTAATACAGCAGGGCCCAGTAAAACCGCCTCTGTTTAAAACTTGTGACGCCTTCCTCGCCAGACCAGCTGTCTGTACCCGCAGTGACTCCTCTCATGAGCAGCCTGATTGATCCTCACAGTCAGGATGGAAACACAACCTCAATATGCCATTAACAACACTTCTACCATGCGTGTGCCCTCCAGGATTTGCTTTTAATCACCCTAAAGGTCAAAATCTCAGTCCCTCAGAGCCATAACCACCCAGGCTTGTCCACACAGGACAGTTAACTTCATGCTTCACTTTCATCACATGAACGCTGCCACATTTCTGCTCAGGAAGAAAGCACAACCCTAAGGGTTTTTTCAGCTCAATATACACTCCAGGTGGGATCCACAAATACAGTCCCTCAGGGTGAGAGCTCATTTTAATTTTTAACTGAATCGCAACACTTCTCTCTTAGATGTAATTATTTTCCTAAAATCAGGAGATTTAGGGAAAAACATAATGCCCACAGTACTGGCTTGCTCTTTGAGTTGTCTGCCTTTAAAAAGAAAACGCAATCAACTCTTCCTCATAAACTCACTCCAGAGAGGAAAAAAAGAATGAATTTATCTACTTAACACTTCGCACCTCTCAGCCTGGCCCCTCTACTCGACATGGGCAGTGTTCGGTAAAAATTACCTGAAATAAAGGAGTTGAGCTCAGGCTGCAGGGACCTGAACTGGTTGATGTAGTAGTCTCGCTGCTCCTCCGTTATCCTCCAAGGGTCATCCGAGTAGTGGGTGCTGCTCTCCAGCTGCTCCCGCTCCGCTGAAAGAGACTGAAGGGAGGGAGACTGGCACCGGCCGCAGGCGGGGGGACAGAAGGGCCAAGAGGGGCACTGGCAACCTTGAGAAACCAGATTCGCTCTCTTCTATTAGCAAACACATAGTTTAAAAAGATGAGAAGCAGAAACGGCCACGCTGATTACCGTCCCGCTGCTTGTCTGTTAAAGCTGAAGCTAATATCAGGTATCTTTACCTAGGCAATTAAAGAAGTTTTACATGACCGAAGCTAAAAGAAAAAGGAAATCTTATACTGCTGACCGCAAATAGGAAAGTCCAAGTCATACTTTATGACCCCTGGATTCATTTTGGGGGTTCATTTTGGCTGCCATGCATTACAACTCTGAACAGCACTGTACACCTGAAAGGGATGGAACCAGTAAAGGACCTAAAGCTGTATTTATGCAGCACAGTGCATGAAAATTTAGCTTTGCTAAGAAACTATGTATTTAATCCAGGAGTGCTGCTGTAATTATGCAGCTATACCATTTCTGGACCCTAAGCTCATGTAGGCAACTCAGCACACATTACACCAAGCCAGGGAGATGCTCAAACCCCTAAAGACCTCCTTGACCTTCCGTCACTTCTCATGGTTTAGGTAAAAATTCTCCTTGAGGAAAAGAATATTCTGGAGGAGAAGGACGTTTTATTCATTTATGTCTTTGCACTCTGATTTGACTTGTTTAAGGGAGGTTTGTATGTTTGGTAGGGAGGGTGGTGGTGTTTCAAAGAGGGCTGCTGGTACAATTAGTGTCTTTGTTAAACCGGAATGACTTAGTATTTCAGATGCTTTAGGCTTGGATGACAACACCCTTACAAAAAGGGAGGGCAAGAACGAACAATAACCAGACTCCAACCAGCTCTGCAACCCTTCCTCTGACATACCTGTCCATTTCCTAAGAATCAAACACAAAACACCTGCTCTGCAATACATCAAAAGAACCCCAAAACAGGCAACATCATAAAGCTGTAAATTGATTTTCATTTTGAAGTGCTGCACAAATGCACCCAATCTCATTTCAAGTTAGCACTAATTTTGTGACACTACCTACAGACCTTTTCCTGAGGCTCAGGTGACATTCTATTACGGATGTGGGGTGCTAAGCACTTGGGAGAAGGTACAGAGTCTCTCAGAGTGACTGACTTAGGAAAAACTCCCCTTTAGGAGAGCTTTGTCCTTCCTTAGGGCAAACTACCTGTTTGCATTATAAGTGCACAGCAGGCATACTGGAACATTGGAAAGATATACTTTTGCAACCAGCAGGAAAACATAGGACTCATCTCATAAAAGCAAACAAATGTCCAGAAATTCACTTATTCCATCTGAGATGCAATTTAACCAACTGGGGTGAAAAAACAGAATACACAGAATATTGAGCCATAAATGCTGTGCATGTGTTACAGACGGCATTCTAAATCAAGCAGGAATCTCTGTGAAACCTCATACATTTTAAATGAAAATGTTTTACTTTTGCTAGGATAACCTCTTTTTTTTTTTTTTAACTTTTGAACTGAAGAATCTCAGTCTAGTTTTCCTATCTGTGCTATTTGGTGCTTCTCATTCTATTTAGCTTCAGCAATTTAATTAATTGGATTATTTTTTTTAATTTCCCCTTCCCATCAGCTTTGTTTTTTCTTTTTCATACACTAAAAAAGCACGCTTCACCCTCCAGTCTAAAAACAGCATGGAGGACACTTTTTACTTTTGAAGTGAGAGTTCTTCAGCCTTTTTTTTTTTTAAATTTCTCTATTGTTTTGTTAGTAGTACTACTAATGAAAAACATGCAATTGATTACCCGATTAAGAGTTGAAGAGGCGAGTGCAGGTTTGGCTCCATAATTCCCTGATGATGGTCTGTCTTGCTGGTGAGTAGGGTGTCTGACTTCGTAAGGAGCTACAGACGATTAAAATTAAGTATATAAATGAAAGGATAATCAAAAAGATTCTACTAGGCTAAAGGAAATCATTAAATACCGCAAGGTCAAGAATCTAGCTTGTGAACCTAGTATCATAGTATCAAAGTCCATTTTGTCCTCTGCAACAGAAGTCCAGCCACATACTTGTCTTTCACATTACATCATTCTTCTTCAGACATTACTGATAGAAACTGTCAGTTATGTATTACTAGATAAGAGAAATCATTATTCATCCTGTCGGAAAAAACTCCGAAAAAACCATATTCTATGAAATATATATTTATATAGCCTGTTTACACATTTATATGTTTTATATACTTATACATAGCAAAAGAATGCATTACAAATAAGAAGAAATAATTCAACTGAGCTGCAAAAAAATATGCTTTGACAATGCTACCAAACCGTAAACTACTATTTTTCCTTGTATTTTTCTTTCCCCTTTCCTTATTTCTGTTGAAAATCAAAATACATGACTCACCACTTCGCATTATTTGGAGTAAAGTTAGTAAAGAAAAGTAACAACTACTTCTTTTGCTACAATAAGTCACTTATGTTCCACTGCAGCAAATATAGTAAGTGGTGACATAACAGCACGTTTAAGAACAATGTTTTAAAAATAGGTCATGTATGCAAACAGAAAGGCAACTCACTTGCAAACCCTTGCAGAGACGAGAACTTCTGCTGCCAGCCTATTTAAAACGTACCACGACAAAGACAGTTTTAACAAACTTCTGTCTTAAGACAGAACTTAAAATACTCTTGATGAAAAGTGAGATCAAGAAATCTTAAAAATTTTGAGTTCAGGAAGACCTTAAAAATTATACCCCTAGCCCCCTCACTTTCCTGAGCAGTCTTATCCTGTACTGGTATCTATTTTTATGCCTGTGTACGCAACTTCTAATTTCAGAAGAAAACACAGGAAGGAAGTTGGGAAAGGTACAGATGCCCTTGGAAAGGAGATTTAGGCACAAGGCCACACTGCTGTGTGTTAGCTAGCACGGAAAACTTCTGAAACTATCAAGAAAAGAGTACATAATCATGGTCCCGGTGCAGAGCGCTGCCCTTGAAGACACACTGTCCAGTTTCAGGGTCAGACCTGCAGTATAGACCAGCTCACCCAGCTCAGTGCCATGGCGCTGGCATCTCCTGTGCCGCCTACACTAATGCAGCGGCCTTCAGACCCACCATTCCAAGTGCTCTTCAGAAGACTGGAAGGGTCCTAATCTTAAAGGCCAGGAAGAACCAGTATGTCACCGAGCCTGGCACTTGGTACAGCATGGGCCATGAAGTGTTACCCGCTTACTGCCACGGAGAACGCATTTGGCTGAAGTATCCCCAGTTAGATTAAAATAGGAGAAACTCCCTTTCTGGAAAATAACCATAGTGTTCTAGACCTCTACGATTTTATCACCTTAAAAATTCAAGTGGTTGAATAATTAATTTTAGAAGAAATTGACAGCTGGATTGGATGCTACTGCCTCTGTGCACTTTGCACAGCTGATGACTCCATGAGAAATTGCACCGAAGTTACAACTCTAATCAAATTCAGAGGAAACAAAAAACCCAACACCCAAAATACCTCCCCCCTGTCCCGACCCAGCAATGACAGATCTGGGACAGAGTCCCAGAAAACAGCAGAGTGCACCTAGTCTTGTCAGAGATTAGGTATTAGCATTTATCCGTGAGCAGGGACAAATGCTCTAATTTACCAGAAAGCGAACAGGATCTAATAATCCAAACAAAATTAGATGATTGAATTGTTTCGCAAAATACGGGTCTAATTAAATATTAAAATCATTAGGCTGATCGTCTATTGCATTTGAAATTTGGATGCTTCTGAGAAGAAAGAAAAAAAAAGGAACTGAATACAATGTGCACATCCCAATTTTTATCCTACCTGCATGCTGCTGCTCCAGCCCACTTCTTGATTTACCGTATCCATAACTTAAAGGTATTCTCTGGTAAGTAGACGGAGAAGCAGGAGGTGAGCAGATCGGAGACAGGGGTGGAGACTTGGGTTCCTATTTCAAAAACACACCAACACAAAATGGAATTCTGAGACAAGAGCAAAACAACCAAGCAATCCTGCATGGCAATGTGAATGCGTACTGCATGATGGACCAAGAAAAGGCAAACGCTGTAGTTCCCTGAGGCCCTTTAATTCCAAGAAAAGGCTCCTTAATAAACAAAAGCTGGTAAAGAGAGAATGTGGTATTGAGCCTTCTAGGGGTAAAGCGTGGCAATGCCATAGCAAAGCTTTACAATGAACAGCTTCAGGTATTTTATTTCCAAAAGATGTCTGAAGAAGTACATGTAGAATGCTCAATGTGAGTGAGTATCTTTGAATTTATATAACACATTTAGCTAGGGTGAGTGCGTTCTTTGTGGGAGAGCATTTTTCATATAAAACACTTATAAAAAATTAAAATAAATCTGCGAATTGGTATTTTAAGCACTCTGTGGATTTGTAGGTGTTACTGGGTATCTATCCTATGGCGTTCTCTTTACCTCCACTTACAGGCTGTTTAAGAAGAGGATGTGATCCTGAAACAGTTTACTGTGTAAAAAGGAAAATATAGCACAACACAGATAACCTAGATGGAGCTAGGGGCTTGAGGGCAGCGTTCTGCTTCAGTGCCAGTACACGCAGGCAGATAGGCATGCATGCTCTTCTTCCTCATCCTGTTATTGTCTGCGTATCCGTGTATCTTGTCATCAGCTCATTCCTGTTGGTTGACCTCAAGCTGGGAACATCGTTACTCACGCCAACACACTGTGTGATAAAAGCGTGCGGACGTTATGGGATGATAAAGCACCTGCCATCAGGCATTTACAACATGACCTGACAGGGTACCAGAAGAGAAGGTGTGAGGCGTGGGGAAAATTATGAAAATCAAGGTTGCACTGTGAAACCGCTTGTATCCAAATAAGTGCTCTCAACTCTTCTAAATACAGGTAATACAAATCTCCCTTAGACAGCTTTATTAAGTTGGCAACTCGGAACAACAGATGCTGGGACAATGTTCCACTGAGGACAAAAGAAAAACAGATTTCTTCCAGAGTACTCCTGTGGGAGATTAGAATGGAAGAAAACCCAGCGGCCTTATCCCACCCAGAAATAGCAGCTCGTGATTCAACACCTCTTCTCCAACTGAACATTTCTATAGTGACTAGGGATCATATTGGCCATGAGAAGTCGCTTGCTTTCCTGTTCTGTGTCACAGACAGATTTCTACTTGCTGCTCCTCCCCTACTCCTCTGCAAGAAACAGCGCTGGACTAAGTAGGAGGACAACACTGAAAGAAATTATACAGAATATTACAGGGCTGACAGCTTTATATAAGCTCATATAAAGAAATTCCCTTCAGGGATGCAACTGGGATGCATCAAAATCAGAGCATAGCCCTGACAGGGATTATTTGCACACCAGGAGTTGATCTTCCTGTCTAGTACTGCAAAACTGAGTAAGCCCATGAGTGTGATCATTTACAGGACTGGACCCAAAAGGAGGATGCTTAACAACATACTGGCCTGAAGGAGACGGGCCTGTTACCTGTTTGTCCCCTTCGTCTGTTCTTTTGTAGGAATTTTTTTCCAAAGTTGCATGTGGAACCTGAAATTTAACTCCATGGAGTTCTGCTGGAGTCCCGTAACGTACTTCACTGTCATTTTTCAGCGCCATAAACCGCGGCAGAGGCATTTCTTCATTAAAAGAGAGAAAAATTCAATTGAGACTACAGAACATTAAAAGTACTTTAAGCAGTATCGTCTTGTAAAATCAATTAAAAGTTTATCTATAAAAGAGTACTATTTATATTTTGTAACGTTTCTAAGTCTGGAACTCCTGTGATTATTTTATGTCTTAATAAAAATGTGAATGTTACACAAAGCTACATTCACTAGCTTAATATATAATCTCTTCATGCAAAGAGAAAGAAATAAGCCTTGTGCACGTTATTAAAGCAAGCGGCAAACTCATTTCCTGCCTTCAGAACACTGTCTGTAATGAAAAGAATAGTTTCCCACAGAAACTGTGGGACTGATGAATTAATCAGTCAGGATCACAGTATCCTCAACACTGTCATCATAAAAGGAACAAATTAAAAATGGTAGGGTTCAGAGATCATGCCAAGGCCTGGTGAGATGACCGTGTCGAAAGGTCCCATGTCCCATCTGCTCTGCAGAGCAGAATAGTGACACTTTGTCACTCTTTAAGACAATTCACAGTTATTTTGAAGAAACGCCCTTTATTTTTGTGCACAGTCACCCTGAAAGATCAATACAATTAAAAATAATACCACGCTCAAAACCAAGCGAAGCCATACATCACCTCCGTCATCATTTGCACCTACAGCTGCTACCAGGAAGAAAAAGAAATCAACTGGAGTTTGGTACATGTTACTCATCCCACTCCAAAGGCACTCACATCTCAAGAGAAAATTTAATTAACACTGGAAGCATTTCAGTAACAGTAAGTAAGCAGGATATCAATGCAAGGACTGCAAGTACCCTTCTCCACTCCAATTTGTGGATTATTTGCAGATGCTGGACTTGTAACACCTACACAGTAAATCTCCCTTAGTTCAGGTTTCTAATGTAGTGCCAGCTGCATCCAATCCTCTCCACTTGTTTGAGAGCTCTGGACCACAGGAGCTCAGCCCACACAGGTCTCCATGTGCTTGCCAGCCTGGCTTTTCCCCCCTGGGATGGGACAGACCTGGGAACCCCCTCCCTGTACCTTGTAATGTAGGGGAATTTTACATTTTACCGCCTTTAGCAGGGACGGCTACTGGGAGCAGCAACCCGGCTGCGAGGATATGGGTAGGTCCTGCCTTTCCCACCTCCTCTCTGATCTCCTGGCTGGTTGCACTGCTGCCTCCAGCGGGACGGTGGCAAGCGCTCCGGTCCAGAGCACGGCCTCGGGGCACGGTTCCAACGCCCGGCTGGCATGTGGGAGCCAACAGCTCAAAGCCATGCAGGCTCAAGCCTAAGTGAAAAGCCTGAGCCCTGCTGCGATACAGCATGCATCACGGAGGCAAAAACGTTGAATTCCTTCCATTTAGTCGCTATCAAGGTTTCGCAGCTAAAAGGGACCTGCTTTCTCTCTTCATCGCTTGAGTTTGATAAGCCTCTTTTAAGAAGCACTTTTCTCCATCAAAACCGGCACACTTAGTATTACCGCCAATTCATGGGGAAGAACAAAGCTCTTTTAAATTACACCTAATACACATTTTCATACCTGCTGATAGCAAGCGTGATGATTTTGTCACTGTTACCTATTTATTTCAGCAGGATTATTTGCTAAAACAGGCAAGTGCTGCAAGCTGCCCTGCACAGGGGGACCCTGACCTGCCCATGCCCCCCACAACTCGCCTCCACCCGCAGCAGCTATCAGCTCCCACTCTGGGCAGCTGTCAAGATCAGAGGCTGAAGGTGAGGAGAAACGCACCCCCAGCGCCGATCAGCTGTCATTCCTGCCATTCCTTCGGTAACGCCTTTTCCAGAGGGGGATGCCATCTCAGCTTTGCCATGCGTGTAATTCACTGCAATTTTCTACCAGTCACTTAGAGAACGTAACGCTACCTTCTCCTCTTTCTCCGCTCCTCAAAAAGCAATTGTTTCACAGACACATTAGAAGAAAAAGTTTCCCACCACAGAGAGCTGACAAGCATTAAAGAAAGTGAAAAACAAGCGCGTAGCGCTGCAAGCAAAATTTGCTACTTACCATTCTTAATGCTCTCAATCCGTACTGGGAACCCTGACTGCGCTGCCGCAATTAACTTCAAAGCAATATAAAATTGAGCGGGACCAAAATAACCCACGCGCTTGGCTCCACAAACTTCTGTAATCTAGGGGAGAAGAGACACATGGTTGGTTAAATGCATTTCACGCTTACAGGGAATGCAAACATCTCTACGTAAACAAAGAAAAAATTCTTTCAAAATGCAAAATGCTTGTTGTATTTAAAGTTTTCTATTAAGTATGTTTGTTTCAACTCAGGACATTGCTGTCTGATCACATTCCCCCTGGTATATCAGACACAGGTAGGTAGTTGTTAAGCTTTTCAGAAGTCTTGCTGGGTAACACTGCTATCCTGAAACAACTTGCGGGTTTTCATACTACATAGGATTTTAATAGCAGGTGAAATGGTAACTTGTTAAGTACACAGTCCAGAGAAACATTTCCATCGCAGAAGCTATGGTATTCGCAGAAAATTGTACTTAATATTAGCCCTCACAGCAACAGTTCAGATAACTACTGTAACTGCAATATAAACACAAAACAAATACCCCACCACACCGTTTGAGCCAAACACTTTTCTTTGCAAAAAATTAACACGGTCTCCACACTGAAGCTTAATTTCTATATATACTTCACTGTTTGCTTCACTCAGCCACCTCTATGAAGCAAACAGCTCCACGTTCACACATTCAGACAACAGCTAAACCAGCAACAACTATCAGCAGGTTTTAAGGACAGGCACCAACTCCCCCATGCCTGGAGCTCCCACATGGTCACAAGCCAACCTCAGCCAGGCGTTGAAGTTAGAACGAAACTGGATGGATAGATGAGGGGAGGGCAGTGGATGTTGTCTACCTTGACTTCAGCAAGGCGGCTGACACGGTCTCCCACAGCATCCTCGTAGGGAAGCTTAGGAAGTGTGGGTTAGATGAATGGACAGTGGGGTGGATAGATAACTGGTTGAAAGACAGAGCTCAGAGGGTCGTGATTAGGGGCACAGAGTCTAGTTGGAGGTCAGTGACAAGTGGTGTTCCCCAGGGGTCAGTACTGGGTCCAGTCCTCTGCAATATATTCATCAATGACCTGGATGAGGGGACAGAGTGCACCCTCAGCAAGTTTGCCAATGACACAAAGCTGGGGGGGGTGGCTGACACACCAGAAGGCTGTGCTGCCATACAGAGAGACCTGGACAGGTTGGAGAGTTGGGCAGAGGGGAACCTTATGAAATTCAACAAGGGCAAGTGCAGGGTGCTGCCCCTGGGGAGGAATAACCCCATGCACCAGTACAGGCTGGGGACTGACCTGCTGGAGAGCAGCTCTGTGGAAAGAGACCTGGGAGTCTTGGTGGACAACAGGATGATCGTGAGCCAGCAATGTGCCCTTGTGGCCAAGAAGGCCAATGGCATCCTGGGGTGCATCAAGAAGAGTGTGCCAAGCAGGTCGAGGGAGGTCATCCTCCCCCTCTACTCTGCCTTGGTGAGGCCGCATCTGGAGGACTGTGTCCAGTTCTGGGCTCCCCGGTTCAAGAAGGACAGGGAACTGCTGGAGAGGGCGCAGCAAAGGGCTACAAAGATGATTAGGGGACTGGAACATCTCTCTTAGGAAGAAAGGCTGAGGGATTTGGGTCTTTTCAGTCTGGAAAAGAGATGACTGAGGTGGGATCTTATCAACACTTATAAGTACTTAAAGGATGGGCGTCAGGAGGATGGGGTCAGTCTCTTCTCAGTGGAGGACAAGAGGTAACGGGCACAAACCTGAACATCAGAAGTTCCACCTATACATGAGGAGGAACTTCTTTACCCTGAGGGTGGCAGAGCCCTGGCACAGGCTGCCCAGAGAGCTGGTGGAGTCTCCGTCTCTGGAGACATTCAAAACCCACCTGGACACATTCCTGTGTCTCTAGGTGACCCTGCTCTGGCAGGGGGGCTGGACTAGATGATCTCCAAAGGTCCCTTCCAACCCCTGCCATTCTGTGATTCTGTGAAACCCCATCACCCCCCAGCTGTAAAGGGAAGCCCTGATTAGTTTTCCTGAAAATACAGTTAGGTTAGCAATGGCTCCTGGCTGGTGAGGTGCATTGCCTGCATGCAGGACAACAGTAAAGTTGTGCCAGTTCTTCATGGGTAGGCACTGCTCTCCGGAAAACCCCATTCGTGGATCCCTCCCAAGCTACAACAGCATGACAGAAACTATTCCCATGTCACGTGTATAAACAAACAGCACTAATGAAAAGCCTGTTTTTTCTAATTTACTTTTATACGTGTATACATATATACACACACAGAGTAGCAAAATGTCAGGTGAAAAAATTACTGAAAAAACAAATGTTTTGGAATCGTAATTCTTAGTAATCAAAGGAAAATATCTTCAAGCTAACTCTTTCTTCTCTGGATGGGGCTTCTGCTTTGACTGAATGAGTTCTGGCTTCCTTCTCTTCCTGGGAGTTTCAGAGATGCATGGCTTAATTCCTTGATCACAAGATGTATCAAGCAGCTTGCTTTTCTCTTACTGCTTGATGAAAAGGGAGATTGATTCACTGTATGAGGACAGCTTAAATTAACCAACAGCATTTGCCATTCCCTTTCCTCTACATATATTTTTTTCTGAAATCACTCTGGCCTTTATTTATTTAATTAATTATTTTATTCCTTTCCTCTGTTGCTGGCCTTACTTTTTTTATTTTCCAGTGGGAATGCAGGGCACTTGGCACGTGCCCGAGGTGGATGGTGCATGATTAGAAATAGGAGTGTGCCAGGGAGGGAGGAGCAGGTGGAGGGGAACTCCTTGGAGGAGAGTTGCACCCCAGCCAGGACGCGGGAAGGAGACAAGCACATCGCATCCCCCTTGGTGGATGGCACGATGCAGGCCCCAGTGTTGCAGAGGGCTCACCGCTGCCATAGGGAGCAACACAATCCACTGTAGGGTCCCGCTGCACCAGTGGGTCCCCCAACAGCAGCCTATTGGGGTCCCATGGCAGAGGCTGACACCAGAGGTGAATGCCTGCGGCATGGACGAGTTGCCAAGACAGCCCATCACAGCACCGGCACTGGTCTGGGAGAGCTGGGCAAAGCATCGGTACCACTTCTGAACTCCAAAGCAGGTACTGGTTTCACAGAATCACAGAATGGTAGGGGTTGGAAAGGACCTTCAGAGATCATCTGGTCCAAGCCCCCTGGCAAAGCAGGGTGACCTAGAGCAAGTTGGACAGGAACCCATCCAGATGGGTTTTGGTATCTCCAGAGAAGGAGACTCCACCACCTCTCTGGGCAGCCTGTTCCAGTGCTCTGCCACCCTCAAAGTAAAAAATTTTTTCCTCATGTTGAGATGGAATTTCCTGTGCCCCCGTTTGTGCTCGTTGCCCCTTGTCCTGTCACCAGGCACCACTGAAAAGAGTCTGGCCCCATCCTCCTGACACCCGCCCTTTAGATATTTACAAGTACTGATGAGATCTCCTCTCAGTCTTCTCTTCTCCAGGCTAAACAGACCCAGGTCTCTCAGCCTTTCCTCATAAGACAGGAGGTGCTCCAGACCCTTGACCATCTTCAGTTCCTTCCCCTTGTCCCTGAATGCTCCTAATTCACTCAACCATGCTGCCCACATCTCCCATTTGGACAAAGCCCTTAACAACATGCTTTAACTTTTTGGTCAGCCCTGAATTGCTCAGGCAGTTGGACTTGATGATCCTTGTGGGTCCCTTCCAACTGAAACAGTCTATTGTGTTCTAACCAAGCTGAAATTCAACCTGAGGCCATGGCCCTAGTTTGTTAGGGGAGAGGGTCGTTAAACAAAGGCCAGGGCTAAGTAGGGACGTTGGCAAAAGCTGGGCACCCGCCTGCACCCAGGCCCTCCCATGGCGGGTGTGGGTGCCCCTCCGGCGTGACCCACGGACGGTGCCCAGGATGGCAGCTGCTGCCATGCAAACATGGCACGCAATATTCCATGGTGTACTGGATGCCCTCGAGGGATTTTTCTCCCCTTGGGCTTCTTCCTTGCCATGGCACCCTACACCACTGCCACGGAACAGCAGCATCACCGTGATCTGTGTGACCAGCTGCTGGCAAGAGGAAACACCGAGCAACTGGGACTTTCACACAGGGACGTGTGATGCTATCGCTTCCTGAAAAGATGCTGACAGTTACTTTTCCATAGCTTTTTCTCTGCTTTGAAACATTAAGGTGGTTGAATGCCATAAACGCTCTGCTTGCTCCTGATACGGAAACATAAACATCTTATTCTGATCAAGCAGGCTAAAAGTTTTTATCAAGGATACACCATCTCTCAAAAACACGGTGCTGTTTCTCAAGCACACACAGCCAACCAACCTGAAACTCCTTCTGTGTAGTTTTGCTCTTCGGTGGTAACAGAAAAATATTTTGTAGGCACGAGCTCATCCATGTTATTTTTATTATCTCTTCTTTACAGCCCACGGCAATAGATGCAAGCTGATAGAGTAGCCAAATTTATTACATTATTAATTATAGGTATTCACATAGATTAATTGCAGGTAGAGGCATTTACTCTTATCAGGTTCCCCGCACAGTTAGAGGGAAGGGATTTGGGTTCCCTTCCAGACAGCATTTCACACTACCTGCACCAGGACCCTGCTTAGAGCTGCCAGCAGGAGCAGCCCCTCTCTCCAGCAGCCACAGAGGTAGGTGGCAGATTAGACTTTATCCAAAATTAATTCCTCAGAACACACTGCCTGCTTAAATTTCCACACCAGCTTAAACTGAATACCGCATTATTTTTTTGTTTCCCGGTTTTACCTTTTGCAGGGTCAGTGCACATAGCCTCTTGATGGGCAGATTACATTTAGTGATATGCAATACTGAAGTTAAGCTAGTTTGTGCAACGTACTATTTAGAGTCTCCAAGATCCACCTGAATTAAAGGCATTGTATAGGAATGCAATGCAATACTTTTTTCAAGCTGAAACTAGACACTCTCTAATAAAACAGAGAGTACTTTGGACGTAAGTTATATAAAAATGTCCCCGGAAAGACAGGGGAGATACCAGTTCTGCTTTGATTCAACTGATGTTTAAAAACAAATTCTTTCTATCCTTTCCTGGTGTCAGTTTGGGTTGCATACTTTTCAGCAAGCCAGCAAGGAAAGAACTGGTATTTTCTATTTGTGCATTGCTAAACAAACACACATGTATATCAAAACAACTTGCATACCTTGATACTTCAAGGGATTTTAATACAGAACTATTGACAGTCAATTTTCATTGCAGGTTTTTTTTTTTTAATTCTTCAGCAGAAAACTGTAATCCTCCAGTGGCCGCCAAATATTGAAGAAAAGTTTAATGCAGAACATGTTGGAAATAATTTTTCATGGTGGCAGGTTACAGATGTTGCTTGCCAAATCTAACCTCAGGATGATAAACAGAATTAGGCAAAAATTGATCTATTCAGTGGTTTGTGAGACAAGAACACAATGTTGAGTGGACCAAGTTTAAGTTTACTGCAAGGTGTAACTGCTTATATGAAACAATTTCACAGGCCGTTTGCCAATTAAGGAAAAAAGTTCATTTCACATACATGTGAAAACATTTCTCGGAGAAGGATGGAAAGCTCTAGTGTCTAATCTCATGTTCATTCTCAGTCAGCCCTGGAAGAGAACCTCCCAGTTCAATGAGATTTCAGCAGGCAGCCTTAAAACACACGTTCTATACACGAATCGCACCACCTTCCCTACCAAGCAGCCGTATCAAGGGGAGAAAGAGCAAGACCTAGATGCCTGCCCACGCTTCTGACAGGCCAGAAGTTTTTCTATGGTTGTAAAAATATATACCTTTTTTTTTTTAAAAAAATAAAAATCTCCAACTAATCAACATTAAAATTTAAAACATAGCTACAAGCTGTTCTGAAGAGTGGCTGTTTTAAATTACCGTTCTCCATGCAAACTTCTAATAGGAAAGCTTTACATCTTGAGATGCTGGAACGCAAAGCAGATTTTTGTATTTATTATCCACTCACTGCTCTGCTCTATCGGCTGACAGCGAGTGTTATTTTTGTAATTGCTCCTTGAAGACATCCCGCATGAAGCAGCTTTTCCCAGCACAACCTGACATTGTTCCAGCTCTCCCCAGTTCTCTCCAAACAAGTTTCCACTGCAGTCTCCAAGAGCGCTGACCTCTCAAACACCCAGGGCAGGTCTCATTTAGATTGCAAGAGCTAAATTTCAGGAACTGAACATGAGCCTAGAGCTGAAGTTTGTTTTCCACAAGTAGAAAAAGAAGTAAAATCAAAAACAACTATTCCGTAAACCTATGGATGGGCTGAGATGACCATCCTGCAGTCTCAAGGGAAAGGTTTTCAGCTGTAAGGCAAAGGTAGAGTTGGGATTTTCATTTTTTCGTTTAGCCATTAACGCTGCTACGGCATCCTGCTGGTGCACAATTTTTGTATGCTTTGCCCCCCTCCCTGTTGCCACCTGCCATGTAGATGGCCACTGCCTGTCATTTGCGGGCAAACCCAGCCCAAAGGCACTCAGATCTCTGTGTGGGCTGTGAGAGACTCTGAGGAACACGCGTAAGCTGAAACCGTATTCATCTCATTTGGAAAGAAAAAGAAAATGAGCATCACCGGCTCCTACGTTAAAGGAAATTTTCTCGATGCACCTTCCATCTCAGCCCAACCCCCAGGAAAGCACTTTTTTTTTTTTTTTTTTTTTTAACTTGTCCTTGCTCATGCTATAATGAGGTAGAAAGATTTTCCAGTTCATCCACTGCCTCCATGTTTTAAGGAGCATGTTGAAAAGCTTCTGCCAGTCGCCGATGCACCCCCGGCCCAGCGCTCACCACAGCTCAGACCTCAGCCCTGCAGCAACCCCAGGCTCCCGTCTGGATCAACCACACTCTTATAAGTGTTTGAAAGGCAAATATTTGCAGCAGTGGCTTATCAACAGCTTATCTCAAAATTGTGTCATGCATCTGACCCGCTTTACCCTCTTTTTTTTTTTTTTNTTTTTTTTTTTTTTTTAAATTTGTTCTTACAGAGTCTTTGATCTGCTTGTTACAGACGAGTTTTGCTACATTCTTAAACAGGTATTTCTGAATGGGTGGTTGTTCAGATACCTGTAACACTACCTGGAGCCCGGGGCTACATATCTACCTCTTCATTATTTAAGGCAAAGTAAGAACACCACATCCCAGATCCAGGAGGATTGCTGCCTGGGAAGGCAACAGGAGGAGCAATATGCCGGAGCAGTTACATACCCAGCTGTACAGAGGAACAGGCTCTGCTATGGATTAGGTTCTCCAGCTCTGCTCCTTCATATCAGTGCTATTTCTGTAACTATTTATTTTATTCTGTCCTCTTGTCTTTCAAAGCCAGATGTTTTATCTGGTTTAGACTTCTTTTAAACATCACCTGAAATGCTTACTAAAACCTAGCTATTCTGAGCAAGCATGGTTCCAACACCCAGAACAAAAGGAATTTAAAAAAGGCTTAGTTTATGGTACACGAGACAACACAGACATAGTGTATTTTTAAAGACCTAACTACAGAATCACAGAATGATAGAGGTTGGAAGTGACCTCTGGAGATCATCTAGTCCAACCCCCCTGCCAGAGCAGGTTCACCTACAAAACCTTCTCACCGTTTAAGTGCTGCATGATCATCGCTTTACATTTAACAACTCCACAATTTTAAGTTGCAAGGCAAGCTACTGATAAACGGCCAAAGCTTAGCAACTTCAGTCAACAGAGGGGTAAAAGCAGCAGAGAGCAACCAACTGTTCGGCAAAAACCTGCCGACAGCACGGCCAAGGGCTTCCCCAAACTCCCTCTTCCTGGCACGACCCAGAACCCACCACATCTGCGTGTGCTGGTGCCCCATGTGCCATCGCACCTCAGCACATCCAGGCGTAACTTCAGCGTCAGGGAAATACTCTTCCAGCAGCTCCAAGCAGAACATTTTATACCAAGACAGAGAACTACAAGGGTTACAATTCAGGGCACACTTGTGCACGCACACATGTGTACAGCCATGGATAGAATTGCATGGAAAAAACACTAAAAAACACTTTCAAACAACTCTACATCACATGTGGAAGCCTAACAGCAGAAGTATTTTATATACTAGAAGAAGTTGGTTCCTGAGCAGGGGTTAAACACAACAAAAAAACCCAAACGCAACTGCTTTCCATCAGTAAAGAGTCTTGCGAGCGGGCAGGGCAGGAGCAGGGCGATCACACTGGGTCAGCTCAAGGGTCGGTCAAGTCCTCTCTCTTCTACCTGACCATTCTGCAGACGCCTACAGAAACTCAAGCACACAAATCACGCAGTACTTCTCTTCAAGTAGGACGGACTGGCAATGCCAGCATACCGCAAGTTACAAAAAATATTGATCTGAATTGCACAGCTACCAGGAGGTGTGAGTCAGCGCTGTTAATCAAAAGACTTCAATTATTGAGGCGTGTTGGCTAGAAAAACTCTGCCAGGGAATAAAGGCTGCTGATGCATGCTAATATTTTTAAGCGTTGAAGCGTACCTGAAAGGAATCCCAACCTTTTGTCTTTAATATACAAACTCTAATGAATCTTTTATCTGCATGTGACCTAGAAAAGGTGGACACTTTCATCTAACGTCAATCTTGTTGGGAGGTTTAAGAATCACCATTCCTGAGAAATATCTGGAAATCTCCACACCAAGTAAAATACCTTCACGACAGCAGCGCCTACAGAATTAGGTCAGAGGTTGTTATGTACATTTGCTGATACTTCATACCGTCTTTCCTTTGAAAGAAAAACCTAGCATCATCTTCACTAAAACACACGCCTTTAGGAGTGTGTAAAATCCTGTAGGGGTGAAAGAGATGAAGCAAATCCTTTTCAAAATCTCCTTGCCTTTTTCTTCTTACTATTTGCAAAATGAGTGCTCAGAGAACAGCATTCATCCACCTAAAATTGTTCTAGCTGTGTCTCATATTCACTAGTTTGTATCAAATTCATATCAAAAACTACCCGCGTCAATAAATACAGCTTGTGCCAATAAATTTGTATAGGATTATGACTGAAATTTTAACAAAGCTTATTACACTTGGAACACAAAAATAAAAAGCCTGAAAACACGTTACTCCAGGTTTAATAACTCGGCATAAGGATACCAACAAGCAGTACGGATTTTTATAGAAGTATGAGTCTACTTATTTACCGAACTGCTTCACATTCTTTGTAGGTAATCAGTTCCTCAGCATCTGGATAGGGAAACACAGATATTCAAGCAGGTCACCCTCTGAAATGCCTTGCCAAAATCACTGTTAAGACCTGAAATCCCATGGAAATCTGGAGAGTACACACAATTGGGTTATGGATGTTTTATCTGCTTTTCAAATCTTACTGTAGAAGCAAGGGAGTAAGCGTAGGTAAAATGGCAAGTACAGAGCTGTCACACTGCCCCATCCAAACAAGTAGATTGCAGGAAGCTTCCACAGGGCTTATCCCAATTTCTTCTGATGCAAGTCTCCGGTCAAGAGCATTTCATTCTCTTGGACATGAGACGCGAGTTCCATAACGCCCATCCTACAGATGGTTAATACTCTACATTTTATACATTCCAAATATGCTGCTTTAAAGGCACTAGTCATTCCAAGGATTTCTGTTCATTTTCCTCCTCACTTCTTCTCTTCCAACAAACTCATCTAGGGACATAACACAGAGAAGTTCAGGACGTGAGAGAAGAAAACCCAGACCCTCCAACTCCTGCCCGCTCAGCGGAGACATTGTCCTGAACCCCCTTACCTACAAGCAACGGGCACTGCAGGAGGAGCCCCATGGAGGCAGGATATAACTATCCACACTGGAATTTGGCCAAGGCTGGCGCTGGGCCAACCGAAATACACATCCGTTCCTAAAACTTTCGTTTTCTGGAGGCTGAACTGAAAATAGTGTCTAAACTTTACTACTAGTGAGAGTGAATGGAGCGTTCCTCTTACGCTCAAAGTGGAAACGCCGTATTTTGCACAGGAGCTGCACCAGCACCCTGTGGGAACGAAAATACAGGGCGATCACAGGAACATTAAAGAACAACACTATTTTTATCAAGGACAGATTTTAGGGAAAAGTAGTATATCCTTGCGTTTTTAGCATTTTAGACCACTTCAGCCACCAAGCTGTTAATTATTTCAAGGAATACTTCACACGAGCAGCATTTCCATTAGCATATTTTCATCTTGAGAGTACATTTTCACTGACTTAAAATAATGACACTCACTTATAAGCTCAAGTTCATTATTTAGGATGACACTTATTGTGAGCTCCAGTGCATTTTAATATGCTTGTTTTTTAAAATACATTCAATATGCTCTGTGTGTGTGTATATATATATACACACAAAACTGAAATGAAATGTAACTCGAAGCTCAGCCTTAACAATCAAACCTTTGTAGGAAAGGTTTCTGCAGTCTGTCCAAGCCTTTTTTATAAAAGAATGGTCTCTCCATTGCTGCAGTTCAGATATGGATTAAAACACGTACCCTGAGTGTGAGTTTTAAAAATACTGAGGTTTTAAAAAAAAATAATAGTTTGAAAACACTGAAATTTTATAACAGAGCGTGAAGCCATTTATAACGTAGGACTCCTCAAGCCTGCATTTGACTGAATCTTGCAGTTTGTTATTCATATAGAGAATCTTTGTCCTACCTTTTGTCAAATTTCAGTTTCTTAACAGCACACCATGGGCTGAGAAATCAACGATTTTTTTGGAATAAAAAAAAATCTCCACTGGTTTGGACTGAAGTAATTTTGTTTGTTGAAGTCAAAATTCAGTTTGAGTATTACTTACACAAAACAAATGTGTATTACAGAAAAATCCACTTCATTTTTATACATCCTGAAGCATTGTTAGACAGCATCTACCTTACCCTCTGAAGAAGCTAACATCAATTCTTTGTCGTGACTTACTCTTCAATAAAGGAGCCGACTTTCAAAGCTCAGCAGTACAATTCCGTTTTGTTCTCATGTTAAAATATCATCATAAAAAGCTTCGGTGTAAGCAACACAGTTTGTGAAAACACCTTCCCATCACTCATAAAGGAGCTTGCCAATCCCACCTAAGTCACAAAAAGTTAACTTGAAATGGCTGAAAAAGTGACAACCTTTGAGCTTAGCAGTAAGGAGATAACATCTCCTGTGGACACATCATACTGTTTTATGAATAGACAATCAAAATATCTTCCAAAATTCAGAAATTCTTTCAGCACCTAAGGAAAAACAATGGAGACAACTGCAAGATAAATGCTGAAGTCAAAGTACAGTGAGGAAAACAGGCAAGAAGACCATTCGACAATCTCCTTTTTGAATTTATGAAAATTAACTGCTGTCAGAACTTTCTTGTGATACTGCCACCGATACGCTCAAGCCAAGGCTACCCAAAATACAGACATTTTCAGTTAAACCTTTCTTTTCTCATTTGATGGCAATGTTCTAAGACTTCATTCTGTCCAAGTACACTGAATTGCTAAGGGTACATCCCGGAAAATAAAGCTATTTTAACTTGCTGTCACCATCGAGAGGTCCACAGGACTGCCTGCAGACGGTACCACAGCATGGTTCTGCAGCCGCTACAACAGCTGCCTTATTATTTCCACATTTCTCTGCAACTACGACACGGAAATACTTCAGGAGTTTCGCTCTCAGATGCTATGCCAGGAGAACTTTACAATCTGTTCCATTTGTAGGCGTTGTCACAGCTGAAAGCATACCAATAGCAACCAACAGTAAAAACCTCATGGCAATTACTGTTATCTTTACATATCCAGGCAAAAAACATTTCTCCACTTCTTTTGGAAGGCGAACAGCCTTTTCCTCTCAGCGAGTGCACTTCTACTTATTGACGGGATGCAACCCCTCTGGCCACCATCACAGTCCTAATACGGCCAGATGCACATCTCAGACAAATTAGACGTAAATAAATTCTTCATAGAATCATAAAATTACCTAGGTTGCAAGGGACCTTTCAGATCATTGAGTCCAACCATCAACCTAACTCGGACGAAAACCATCACTAAACCCTATCTTTAAGCACTGTGTCTACCCGCCTTTTAAATACCTCCAGGGATGGTGACTCCACCACTTCCCTGGGCAGCCTGTTCCAATGCTGATAACCCTTTCAGTGTAAAAGTTTTTCCAAATATCCAGCCTAAACCTCCCCTGGTGCAACTTGAGGCCGTTTCCTCTTGTCCTATCCCCTGTTACTTGGGAGAAGGGATCGACCCCCACCTCTCTACACCCTCCTTTCAGGTAGCTGTAGAGAACGATAAGGTCTCCCCTCAGCCTTCTCTTCTCCAGGCTAAACGACCCCAGCTCCCTCAGCTGCTCCTCATAAGACTTATTCTCCAGACCCCCCACCACCTTTGTTGCCCTTCTCTGGACTCGCTCCAGCACCTCAATGTCTTTTTTGTGGTGAGGGGCCCAAAACTGGACACAGTTCATCTTGGACCAGAATCAAACAAGGCACCTCGCCTTCCACCTGCACGGGGCCAAGACACTCGGATGCTGAGCCCCACAGGTCATGATTTATCTCATCGTACCCCCGTGGGATCAAATCAGTTGTAGATGACAAGAGACTGAACACAGATGCTACCTGAAGTTGACTAGAAAGGTTATAGAAAAACACCTAATGTTTACATTTTTACATTTCAGTGATGGCTCAAATCATTACGGTACAAGGCCTGCGAAGAAATTCAGAATCTTTTGGCTTTGAGGTTTCTGTGTAAACACGAATTTCTGCTGTTTGAGATATAGTACACAGGATTTTACCACAAATAATGAGGCAGTCTGGGAAACTAAAAAGCCATAGGCAGAGATGGCTCAGAGGCAGCCCATGCAGCCACTGGGAGAGGCAGTAACCAAAACCCTCCTCTCGGCCATCATCAGTATTTTACCCTCTTTTGGCCAAGCTCTTTCAGCCACAAGCAGCAGTAGCAGCTCCAACTGGCTCCTGTGTGTTGAGCTATCCTTCAGGGCTCCTCCCACACACTCTTACAAAATCCTCGTCCAAAGCTCACGAAATGCCCACCTCTTCCTGCTCCGAAGCCCGCCCTTCCACACTGCCCCAGGCAGCTCAGGGGACCACGGGCAGGGCAGTACCCAAACGCGCCTGCCTGGCCATAGACCTTCTCCCTCCACGGGCTCATGCGCCAGGGTAAGGGTTTTCGGAGAAGTCTAGAAAGCCCCTGCCTTGGAGACACACAGACAAAGGGTTAAAGCAAATGCTGCTCAGCTTTGCTCTAAAATAACATGTGATGAATTGATACAGCTTTCCCTTGGCTTTTGGGACAAATCCTTTAAAATGCAGGAGAGGCAACCGCTTTGAACAACCAGTGAACGAAAGAAGAGCCATCTTTAAAAATAAGCAGAGGTGGCGACCCTAAACTGAGCCAAAATTTGAATTTTCTGCAGCCGCGCTGAGCTCTGGATAAGTTGCATTACGGCCATTAGCTCTGGCTACCCACGGGATCCACAGGCCGCCCTGCCGAAAACCCGCTCGGCATTGCCATGGCTGGTTCCTAGGGAAGGTGGGTGGTCCTGGGCCAGGGCAGGGGGACGGGCAGGCTCCTGGAGCAGCTCCCAGTGCTCCCACACAAGGGGCATTCCCAGGGCACTCACCTGGGAAAACATTCCCGGACTCCACCAAAATTCAGTGACCCAAACCCACCCGATGACTGATACGTAGCAGAGCTGGCCAAAAAAATACAGCAGCAAAGTTATGAACTGCAGGTTTCTGGATTTCACTGCAGAAAGGCTGGCACGTGGATCAAAGCAGGATGGCCTCTCCCATACAAAACTCACTTCACAGCAAGATTTTTCTACAAGAGAAAACACAAGTTAACCCCTCTGGATCTCTTTGTTTTCAGCGGGCCCTGGTTCCAATAAAGAAAAATAAGAATAAAGTTTTTCTTACGCATTGATGTCTAACATATAAATTATATCATTCCCCTTTTACCACCATATTTTTTAACTCTGGACAATGCAATACAGACGAGCGCCTAAACATTCAGTTCAGCAACACCTTTATGCTTGTTTCAATTAGCCTTTCCTCCCTAATCTTTAGTTGCTTAAAACAACTGTAAGACCCAAATATAGTAATATGCAAAAATAAATAATACACGACTTCAGAATCACAGCTGTCTTACAAAATCTTCCATAGCACTACACAAGCAGATTACCGTCCAGCATTAACTTTTATCAACATGGGTTTAGGGATTCATCAGACTAGTTAGCAAAACTACTCTCACTTTCTTTTTTTGAAATCCAAAACCACTCAGAAAATCAAATTCTGTACATTAAAAAAAGGAGACCAAAAGTCATACTAAGTGCTTTAAATTATGTCTTTTCCAAAGTCCCAGAGGGAGCAGTTGATGAAGCTTGTTTTCCAAGTCTTGGTAGCAGAGTAAAGATTTATGCAATTTAAAATTAATTGACACGTTATTAGGAGCATTGCACTCAATTGAAATGGGCGTAATTCACGACAGAGAGGTAAGTTTGGAGTGAAATGCTGTAAAAGGACTTTCTAACCACCCGATCTGTGGCAATTTGTGCGGAACAGCTGAGGCTGGTTCACTCTGGAAAGACAAAGTCACTAATGGCACAGCCCATTTCTCACCTAGCCCAGATATCGCATCATCCATCACACACCACTGCCGCGGCGATTTCTGCTCAACCTCTCTCCCCTGTCCTTAGATAAAGATAATGCCAGCATAATTTGCGCTTGCGAGAGAGACTGTCAAAAGGTGCTTTGGACTTCTAAGGCTTCAATCAAATACAGAAAACATCCTTATAACAGCCTTTTCTCCACACAAGGTACCTGCTGCGCCGCAGCAGGGAACTGCACAGCTGAGGGGAGCAGCCCAACAGCCGAGATTTGCAATAGGTGTGCAAATCCCCATTTCATTTCTAAGCCCTCGGCACTTTCCACACACATTTATGGCTCAGAAGAGCAAATAAATAGGGAAGAACTTAACACAGCTGATTTATTTGACTCTGAAGAGATGGCTAAAACAGGGAGTGATCCGTGGCTGGTATTGCATGCTGATTTTCAGGTCTCCAAAGGCAGTAATGATCACTGCAGGAGACATATACTACTATCTGCAGAGCAAGAAGGAAAAGTCCAATAAAATCTCAGTGATTTTCTTCTAGTAGAAACCACACACACACTGATTTTAAGGAAGACATTCAAGGTTTTCTACACAAAATACTACAACTGTTTCAAAAATAATCCCTACGTCTGTGCTTCCCCCTCTTACACATTCGCAAGTAACATTTTGCCATTTTTGCACCAAGCAAATGAAGCTTCTATCCCTGCCTTTCATTTCCACAAGCATATTTTATAAGGATATGAGCACACCTATTTGTGATCCAGGTCCCATTTCACACAAGGTACATGAGCTAGTGTTTATCTTTAAGCCCGGAAGAAACCCTCCTGCAATCAAACAGGACCATTCACAAACTGCGCATCACCCATGTTTGGATAATGTCCTAAAACAGGGCCATAAATCTGTGTTGCCTTAGAAAGACAGCTCCGCACTTCCCTTCACAAAGCCCATTGTGTTACACACGCAGTATTCACTCAATCTCCTCCAATAATGGCAATATTAAGCAATTATTCTGCGTTGGTCCACCGTTCAAGGAAAGGGAGCTCGGTAGAGATGCACTGGGAAAGAGGAGTCGGATACCAGTTCCACACACAGGTCTCGGCACCACAGTGCCTGCAGGAGAAGCTCACAACGTATTTGAAATGCTAAATCATTCATAGTTTGTCATTTCTTTGGTCTTAATGCAACAACTAATAACATGCTTATTTTAATATACCTCCATTATTAGGACAAAACACGGCAGCAGGCAAGGTATTTAAAAAAAAATCAGCTGCGAGGTTTTTATGACTCTTTCACAGGACTTTCTGGAGTTAATCTAGAAAAACAAAAAGACATCTGTACACACATTATTACATATTAGAATAAAAGGGATTTGTAAAAGCTTGTCACATGCAGCTTTTCGAAATATCTGTTTGTTTTTAGCATTACTTTGCTTCAGTATTGAAAATAAAGCCTATGCACCAAGACTGTGAATGAACTATTCAGCAATCATTTTTCCTTTCAATTGCTTTATTTCCTTTCTTGTTCTTTAACATTGACGAGTTTTATATTTAGGCAGAAGTCTTTAGGCGAATTATTGCTTAAAGTAAATGAAAGCTGGATACCAAAAACCGAGCTTCTGTTGCATGCCAATTCGTGTCTTAAAGGCAGCAGCCCCTTTTCCTTCTCCCAGCCCTCTGTCTTATACTTTGCACAATTTCTGCACTAAATGAATCCGGAGTTCAGCAAATAGTTTATCGTGCAATTAAACCCTACAACACGTTCACAAAAGGGGGCCAAAGTGCAGCAGCTTTAAAAAGAGCGAAACCACAGAAGACTTTTAATAAATTTACATTTCAGCAAGCACGTACTCTTTGTATGACTGAGCTAGAAATTCTTTTCTTCTATAAGAGCTGTACAATTCAAAAGATTTCTCTCTCAGAGATTCACATTAAACAGCCCTACGTAAATTGACGAGGGAAGCTCATGGGCTGAAAACCCCCAAGTTTCTTCACTGCTTTGTTAGTTTGGGGCCTACCTGAGGACCAGCAAAAGCATTAATACTTAACAAACGTATACTCTTTCCCCTATTTTCCTTGCCTAACCATTTAAACTCCTGAGAGTGCAGCAACCGCTTAAGCTTTTAATTCCCTCGGTGCTTTTGCACAGGAATCTGCTGGCTTAGTAGACTTACAACAACCACTTTTTGTTGAGCATGAGAAGCAAGATAACAAGGAAAGTCCTATTCCTGACGCTCCCCTTCGCTCCGATCCCACCTAACAAATATTGCTCTACCTACCTGCTGCTGCCTGGCAAGAGTGCTGCTATAGAAAGTGCCTCAAATTGGGGTGTCTCAAGTTTTATTTTACAGCGGGAAGTCAAATTTCAGCTGTTATTGACTGCTTAAGAGAAAGCAAGTTTAAATATAACAGACAACTACAAATATTTCAATAAAACAGAAAACACATTACTGCTACATTTCTTCACTTGAAATCCTTCAACTGTGGCTTAGTCTTATTTTGCTGTTGGAAGTGGGTCTTCAGACAAAAAGCAGGAGTGTTTTTTCCATGCACATTTGAATACTTAAATTTAGATTTCATTTCATCACTGGTTTTGGGGGTAGGCTGAGGGAGGGGAGGAAAGAGGGGAAGAAGAGTTGAGGTAAGATAATTGCCTTTTTTTTCTGGTGTTTTTTTTTTTGCCTTACAAGTTGCTGGGTCTTGTATAGGGGCAGGGGAGAAATGCCAGTTTTACATCCGTGCTCCTGTATGACCCATCCACCAAGTAACCAAAAAAAGCGCCTCCATCAGTGACCTCCTTCTCACCACAGTTGCAGAGTCACTGCGACTGACTCGTACGAGTTTTGTCTCTCTTCAACTCCTTAGCCAAACTAACTTTCTAAGAAAGTTGTTCTCTAACACATGTACAAAGCATTTTCAGCCTCTAGAAGCGACATTTGTTTCAAGCAGAAAAAAGCTCAATGCTTTTACCCACAAGCACTTTTTCTTTTGAAAACAAACCAGTGTGTACATATTTCATAACATTATCTGAAAGACTCTCAGATTTGATAGAAAATGCTACATCAAGGTAAAAGGCTTTTTAAAATAATCTGTGCTACGATGTTAGTTCTGAACTAAAACAACTTGCCTGCTCTAACTAGCAACAAGAAAATTAAGTAGAGCAGTGTGCATTATACAATTAAAAAAATGTGAAGTTCCCCATTCCCTGAGAAGTTCCCGGTGAGTACAAATTGTTAAAATATTGGGGTGGGTGAGGGGGGCAGGACACAGGGACCTTTTATCAACATGTATGGTACGTACAAATAAACTCACTACAATTTCAAAACAATGTTTGGGATTGATGTTACAAATAATTCTGAATCTCTGACACTGTACATACCTTACTGGCACAAAGGAGGTATTTACTACTGACAGATAAAATACAGCTTTGAAGAACTGTACGCCTGTAGATTCGGGTGATCTTCTTGAAGTACATGCAAAACTAGGATGATTTTACTTTTGACAAATGAAGACAAACTATGCCACTTTTACTCCCAAATAAACAGCGAGAAATACATAAATCTACTGTTTATTTCTATCTTCCTATGCAAACAATCATGGGAAAATTGTGACAATTGCAAATATTCCATTAAATAGCAAAAGCTTGCAAAATGCCACAAAAATAACATGAACAATTTGGGAACAACAATTTAAAAAAAATTTTCAGAAAAATAACTTGATTTCTTAAAATAGCCATGGCCTTTTAGAAACCTATTTGCTTACTTGTTTGTTTCATTCTTCCAGATTCAGAAATACATAAAACCTTTCGTTCACGATGAACAAGTCATGCAAAAATGATCCAATTAAACTACAGTTTATAATGGAATATATCTGTATTCTGTACCTTTCTTTTTAATGTCACAATATTTGGGCACCATACCCTAGGCTCTCATTGTTTTTAAATCACTAAGAATTGCGTTCATCATAATAATTCTCACGACACTGAAAATCTTTGGCTCCATACTTCAATGTCAAAAAGTATTAATTCAAACTGAAAGAATACAAAATCTCTTGTCCTTTTAAATAAGAAATTTTAATCAGGTACATAATTGTACTTATTGCACATCAAGAGTACAAATTGAATTCAGATTGCGTAAGAATACAAGATTTATTTTTCTCCAGCTTGCTAAAAAAGCTGGAGGCATTTCCACGGAGTATTAACCTTAAAAATCTTGACACTCCTCACAGGAAATTGATTTTCTAGAAAAACTTTAGAAAGGATTCGACTTGGATTCCTGCGTAAGATATTTACAGTCTGGTTAGGTCCAAACCTACAACACAGCCCACAGATGAGAGTGCAGCATATAAAAAAATAAAACATTGAACAAGGTGGCGTCAAATGAAACTTTGAGAATAAAAGTCCCAGCAAAGCAGAATGGAAGGTAAAAAAACAAACAATTCAACAATTTAACATTTTTTCTAAGTCTCTTTATTAAGCGTTCTGTAATGAAATTGTTTTCGTCGTAATTGCTGGTTGTCTGAAAGTCTTGACAGACATGTAAGATGGCAACCATCCAACTTATCTTGTCCCCATGAGCTTTGTATGTGGCTCATTTTTCAAGGAATGAATAAGAAACATTTCCTACTCAACAAGAGGTTTACTGTGAATTTGTTCCCTTAGAGAGGGGCTAGGTTTTTGGGGTTTTGTGGTTTATTTTTAACAGAGTGGTGCCAATATTTCCAATGAGGGCCCTTTGCAAACTGGTCTCTGATAATAGGCCTTCTTTTCTGGTCCACAATCAAGGTTGGTTTCAGGGGCAAAGAGCGTATGTGACCACAAGAGGAAGCCACTAGCAGCAGGAACCATGTTTTTAAAACTAGAATTTAACGGAAAGAAAAAGAAAAAAAAACCACTGGCAAACACACCCACACCATGCAATACAATCCATCATTTCAATGCATCTGTAGGAACTGTAACTTCAAGCCTGCCTTGGTGGAAACTAAGCTGTTTTTATGAACATCAAAATCTTCACGAATTCTTCATGGATTAGCCTGCTGGGGGGCAAGGGTCTTAGGGCAGGGAACGACCCTGGACACAATTCACTGATGGACAGCAGAGATCCTAGAATCATATAATTGTTTTGGTTGGAAGAGACCTTTAAGATCATCAAGTCCAACCATTAACCTGGCACTGCCAAGTTCACCACTAAACCCTATCTCTAAGCACTGTGTCTACCCGCCTTTTAAATACCTCCAGGGATGGTGACTCCACCACTTCCCTGGGCAGCCTGTTCCAATGCTGATAACCCTTTCAGTGTAAAAGTTTTTCCAAATATCCAGCCTAAACCTCCCCTGGTGCAACTTGAGGCCGTTTCCTCTTGTCCTATCCCCCGTTACTTGGGAGAAGGGATCGACCCCCACCTCTCTACACCCTCCTTTCAGGTAGCTGTAGAGAGCGATAAGGTCTCCCCTCAGCCTCCTTTTCTCCAGGCTAAACGACCCCAGCTCCCTCAGCCGCTCCTCATAGGACTTGTTCTCCAGACCCCCCACCAGCTTCGTTGCGAGCCTGCAGTGGGTCGGTGGGTTTTGGCTGCTGTGGGGGTTGTGGTGAGCGGCACCATGCAGGCCCAGGGCAGACCCCTGAGCCGGGTGGCACAGCCCTGTCCATGGGGAGGACCTCCCGGGCCTCCCCCAGCAACGCAGCTCCCCTTGAAAAGGTCCTGGCATGCCTCAGGTGGGAGGAAGACCCTGCTCAGAGCCCACAGGAAAGCTGCAGGGAAATTCCCCCTTCCCTGAAGAATCACGCACGTATGGCTTTTATTCTTACATTTGATGTGACCATTTGTATCTATCTTGTCAGCAAATGCTAAATTCTTGGAAGAAAAATTTTCCCTACTTTCATTTTCCCAAGGCTCGCTGCAGAAAAGTCCAAACGCGTAAATGACAGTTTGCAACGTTAAACTAAAAGGAGGCACGATAACAGCTGGCTTGAAAAGCAAGAGAAATAATCTGTTCTTCTTATCCTCTGTAGACAGGCCATAAACAACATAGGGCTTAAAAAAAAACCCTCTTAAATCTACAGGTAAGGCAGCATTGCCTATAGAAGTTACAGAGTTATCACCAGGGATTAACAAATTGCTCAGGAGTGACACTGAAACATGATTTTGCTGCAGAAAGGAGAGGGTGTCTAGGGATGGCCCGAGGTCCTTTCCACGCCAGTAGATAATCCAGATTCCTATAAAGAGGAGGCCAATGTTTTCACAGCACACCAAATCTTCTCCCCAGTACCTTTCATAGGCCATGAGCTTTGGCATCCATTTGGTTTGCAAGAAGGGCAGAGGTGTCAGACAGATGCATTTCCCAGCCACTGATTTTCACAGGTCTGACCAGTACGGCTGACGCAGCTCAGCCCCTTCTCCGAGCTGACACACTTGTTTCTGAACCAGCTGAAGTTTATGCAACCCGTAGAAAAGTCCATGGAAAGCGCTACACAGTGCTCATGCTGCCCTTGCCCTTTTCCTATGAAAAAGGCAGCATGCAAGGCCAGGAGCAATGGAGGGATGGCACCACAGGGGCAGCTCTTAGGACAAGAGTCCTAAGTACTGGAAGACAAGACTGTGTCCGCTGGTCCATACCTCAGTCACTGTGTTATGAAAAAACTACAGAAACATCATTAATTTTGAGTGGCACCTAACATCTACAAAACCCTCAGATGTGCTTTTGATGATTACCCTTTCTTTTGTTCCCTGTTATGCCTTGGAAAATAAGAATGACAACCAAAGTCCCATGTCACTGTGCAGCCTCTCTTACCAATGATCAGACTCTCTTCCTTTTGCATATTAAAAAAACCCAGTACCACACCAGATTGGTGCTCCTCTCCACCAGTTTCTTGCTCTGAACACAGCAGAGTCAGTAACAAGGCAAAGAGTGGACAAATGTTCAGACCTAGCTGACTGGGGTGAAGGCGTGTGTGGCCCATTGCTCGTGTCCTGCTTCTCAGCAAAAGCTCAGCCCTGGTGTTTTCAGAACATGCATGAAGCTCCCTTTAGACTGGGCAAGCTGGTTAAACACACGCATACAGGACTTCACAGCTTTCCAAGAGAACTACAACATGGTTTGCCTTATAGTGTCTTTGACTAACACAATGCTGCAATGTGTAAAATTTAAAAACTTGTTCATCTTAAGCAAAGGCATATATATTGAGCAATATTGCCCAAAAGCCTAGGTAAGAATGTTAGCAATAATATATCGTTTCAGAAATTATTTTGCGTTCCCAATAGTCTTTCAAACAAACCATGTCACAAACATTTTGTGTAGCTTGGGACCTCAAACACTTTGTACAAAGTCAAAAGGTACATGGTCAAGCAAAGTTTGGCTCCTAATTAGATATTGTTGAATAATTTTTTCCAAGATTTAGTATCAGCAGAAACGCTTCTGCAGTGAGATGAATAGTGGTGTTTGTTATTTTTAAATTCCACTGGAAACAGTTGTGCAGTTTTTGTACAAAGTACTTCCCTGCAAACATTTCTGTAATGAAAGTTTGAACATGGGCAAATTTTCCTTCCAAGCTGAGGAAAAACCAGAGAGCAGAGACACAGCAAGAAATTAAGGAAAGCCTACTACTCGTTTTTACTCATAATAAAAATGAATAGAATTTTATAAAGATAAATATGTATAAACAAAAACCTGTAAATACTTTCAAAAGGTGACACCATCCTCTTAATTAAGAATGGAATGGATATGGAGATAATTAATGAAATATATCCACGGCAAGAGAAGTACTTTGTGTTAGAGCCTAACCTTGCTGTAAAGGGGAATCAGGGAGACGGGCTCTCCTGCACCACAAGCAGTGAAACCTCCCTGAGGGGAAACCACTGCTAAAGCATCTAGACTTGTTAGACATGGCTGAAGAAATTAATGCCTCCTTTCGCAAACAAAGGAGAACCCAGCAAATGGCAACGAAGCTGGGCATTTAATTTAGAAGCAGCTATCAATTGTGACACGCTGACCTGGCAACACTGTGTGTGAGGGGCTCTCCTGTTTGTTGTGCCAGATGTAATCCAGCTGTTCATCTGAATCCCCAACATAAGCGAGACATTGCTAGGGGTGACAGAGACCCTGAGCCTGAGTACAATAAAAAAAAAAAAAAAAAAAGAAGGAATGGGCACATTCTTTCTAGCTCTTGGGCAGATGGCAGCCACAAAGGCTGGAAACGCTAGGAGAAAGTACTGGCACAAAAGGAGCTAAAATAGTGCCGGTACATTGTCTTCAGCTTCCCAAGGAGTTAGAGTGAATTTATAGGACAGAGAGGCAAACAGCTTCTAAATCCCTGCAGTGATCAAGTCTGGGCTGCAGCTACCCGCCAGCACGCCAGTGCAGCCACCCTGCAAAGCACTGCAGGAGCAAGGGGTACAGGCAATCAAAACACAATGCCTGGCAAGCCCTCAGGGCACTGCATTAAACCTCTCAACGGCAATGGCACATTTAATAGCCGTGTAAGCGAGAATCCATCTCCAATGCATCAGTGTCGAAGCACTTCCAATTTTTTCAATGCCAGAAAACCAAGGAGGTGATGGGATTCAGCTCTAGTGTAAAGGAAATTTTCTCACAGTAATACATTTTTTGCAAGACATACAATTAAAAAAAAAAAAAAAAGCCCTAAGTAAAGCTGACAAAAAGAGCAAGAACGCATCCCTTCCGTTTCCCTTCCCACTATTTATTTATTTCCTGGCAGATGCAGAGAAGCGCTGAACCAGCAGCTCTCTTGGCTGGTGGAAGTCACCAGCTGGGACGGAGGGGAACAAAGAGCAGCGCAGGTGGAGCTGCGTGGGAAGAGAAGGGGAGGAGGGCAGAGAGGGGCACAAAAATAGCGACACAGAGCAGATACGGAGAGACTCGCCGCCCCTTTTTGCTCCTCCCCACTCACTGCCACAGAAACTTTAGGATGCTGTTCCACAACCATCTTTTACCTCATGCCCACACCACTGTTTAATAACTACATCGGTTCTAACAAGAAGTTGCTTTTCAGCAGCAGAACCGACAAATCCCAACTTTCTCCAGACTCTTGTCTTGAGGTGACATTCCCCTGCGGACTCCTTCGTGTTTAACAGGGATTGAGTTCACTCTGAGACCCTTCCCTCAGCAGGAAAATTAACAGGGTTCTCTTTTACCAAATGACTTGGGTCTTCCACGTAACTCTTAGGAACTCTGCACGGTCTCCCAACTTTCTGTGAAGTTTTGTCCAAATAGTTAACAGGTTCAGAAGTCATTACTGGGCTGAATTAACAGCATTATTGCACAAGCCTCATTTCTTTCGAAAACCAGGCCAAAAGAAAACCCCAACCCATGACATGGGAAATTGGCAAATTTTAGATTACATTAAGAAAGATGAAGTGGAATACGCAGCAATAAAGGACACCATCTCGTTTTTGTGCTGAAACCACACAGCTTTGCAGGAAATGGCAAGACCTTTCAGGAACATAAGCTTGTGGTTAGCCGTATAATGATAACAAGATGACCACTAGTTGGTAGGTCATTCCCAGCAGGAGATGAAACTTTGCATTGCACAAAGAGCAGGGTGAGACATTAAGCAAGCCCCTAATAGAGAACCAGAGGAAGGATGCCTTCCCCCATAGTGTCTTGAGTTCAGAAACTCAAATGTGTTTTCAGCCATTTGACCATTTCATGTTCACACTAGGACATAACTAGCTTTCATATTCTGCTTGCAACCTTGGTAATAAATGAACTACTGCTGCCATGAAGGGGTAAACTGAGCATTCCCATTGCAAATATTTACTTCTAGCATTACGCTGGTAGCAATTCTCCCAAAGGGACCATAAGGAAAGGCTAACCCAACAAAGAAGGAAACGTATCGTAACAAGGTATTAACAGCACAGACAGGCAAACTTCTAACAGAACAGAAACATTAGCAGCAAAGAAAACAGAAACATTTTATATTTCACAGGACTGCAAAGTCATTTTAGGTTAAAATTCTGCTAAGCATTAAGTTTGGGAAGTGGTTCACTATGGCAATGTGTATTAGCTTACGATTCAAACCCACCTTTCCTTGGAACTACACAACTCCAATGAACTCTTTTGTTATAGCCCTGGTCATTTTACAGCAGTAGCGAACTGGTTTTGAAATGGCTTAATGCTCTTCTATAAATGAAAATTGCTGTACAAAGTTGCTTGCGAGATGTGTTGTCTTGCAACAGCCACCAGGAAGCAGAGCAAAATTTCAAGTATTTAGAGTTGGCCCAAATAATTTCACCGCTCCAAACAAACGAAGTTCTTCTCTGTGCTGTGTAGAGCCACATACAAACTATGTCACTCAACTGCACCGTACTGTAGAAGCGCTGTTCTGGGCAAATGCCAATTTGACCACAGGACAGTGCTACAGCTATCTATTTATTTATACTATATATTACCAGAATTTTCCGTACGGAAGGGAATCAGGAACATGGAAAACTAGATAGCACTATTCATCCACTTCTTTAAATGTATTTCCCATCTACAGCCCTTGGCACACTGCTCCTCTTCATTAAAATGTCAAACACTTGTATTTTGAAACTCATTAAAACCCTGAGCTTTTGAAACCCTTGAGTGACCAAGTTACTAGAAGGATGACCCAAGTATTACTGTGCCTGTCTCACTATTAATTTGGTTGTTTCTAATACTTGCACTTAGATATTGCCAAATAATTTAAACTATACAGTGGGGGGGAGGGAAAAAAAAAAAAAGATTCACAAACTTATCCTCTACTTTTGCCCTTTTGGATGTTTTCCCTACTCGGAGATATTTACTTTAAGACCTGTCCTTCAGGATCTCAACAGAAGACCTTCACTCCAATTCCAGAGTGCCCTATTTTGTTGCAGGCTTAAATTCAGTAGTTATACTAAAATAAGGTGCCTTGCTAGACTTGACTTGAAAGCTTTACCTCTAGCACACTTCCCTTGCAATCAAATATGCATGGTAAATAATGCAGTCTAAAACCAGCTAATGAGCATTTCCTAAGGACAAATATTCCTTTGGAGAATACCCTCCTCAAGGACAGTCCTGACTTAGATTAGATCAAATAAAAGAGATAATTAGTATAATTTGACTGAGAGGGGGACAGTGCGAGAAGGAAAATAAAGGTCTGATAACTCGATGTAAATAACATTAAGACTTATTTTCCCACCAACAGCAGCACTGCCCAGTGCTGCTCTTTCTTGTCCTGGAAAAGTATTTGACCCTGGGACCTGTCATGCTGTGAGGTACCAGGTGCTGTAACATCCATCACACCCAGGCTCCCTCTCTGCCTGCCTTCCTCTCCCAGCGCTCAAAACACATTCTGACAGGCACAACTTCCCAGCTGTATTGTTTTAGAAGTATACTATATCTCCCAAATAATAATTTAGTGCTGGTTTTAAAAAAGTCCACGGTTAAGCGAGGGTAGCATCAGGTTACAATACAAGTGCAAAACATCCCCCCCAAGCATACTATTTGTTCCAGTGGTGCACCTCCAGCACGTGCCAGGTGTAGAAAACAGAAAGCTGAGGCTCTCTTCATTTTTAACGCTGGTGGCATCTCACAAGAAACTCAACCTAAAAACCAGATAAGATTTTGGCTGTGTAATATTTTTTGTTTTGTTTTGGGGGCAATTTATTTGTTTGGGGTGGGGGGCAAGCTCAGAGAGGCGGTGGAGGCCCCATCCTTGGAGACATTCAAGGCCAGGCTTGATGAGGCTCTGAGCAACCTGATCTAGTTGAAGATGTCCCTGCTTACTGCAGGGGGGTTGGACTAGATGGCCTTTAAAGGTCCCTTCCAACCCAACACATTCTATGATTCTACTATTGACAGGTTTTTCATGAGACTACTCAAGGCCTCTGTATAAAGCTTCAGACATCAGCATAATACTAAACCTTACGTTATCCCTTTTTAAAGGTTACCAGGTTCCAGCCTGTTTCACCTTCTATCTGCAGCAGACATTTGTATTTATAACCTGCTCATCACCATGGTATCTAAAGCATCTAATAAAAACCAGAAACAAACAGCCTCCTGGTTCCTGCCTTTTACTATTCAACAACAGAGAACAGCAGTTAACAACGTAATTGGGATTTATTTATCTTTGCCTTCTGATCTTCTCCCAAACCAGACATCCCCCAACACAAACACTGGCCACCCGGCTGACTCTTCCAAGCTCCTTCTCCAGTCTCATTCACAACCATTGCTTGTAACGAGATTCACTGCTGTCCTGTTCCCAGTTCCTTCATCCTCAGATAAGGTCTCCATTTGTCTCACATTCTTACAATGGGTAACTGGTTTTAGCCTATCCGTTCTTTATGCTTCCTACCAGAACCATAAGGGAATCCCATGTAAGTACCAGAAGCACAAAAAGCTGCTGGGAGGCAGGAACTTCACAGTTACCAAACCCATAAAGGAACTCAGTCAGTAAGGTAGAGTCAGCCTACAGTGACCTACAGAAATGTACTTTCACTTTGGAATAGCTTTGTATTCAGTTTCTTCCTCTTACTCTGTTTAAGAAGGGAATTACTGCATTTTGGGTCCAAAGGAAAATTTTCAGGATCCCTTTCTACCATTAACACTGAATTCAGTGTTGACAGAAGAGAAGAATAGACAACCAGGACATATGGGACATGTCCACATAGCTACATAGGAGAACATTTCTAGCAGCTACAATTATCTAGGTCTTACACGATTTCCAACAATGACAGAAAAAAACCTCATTCTTCAGAGATTTAAACATTTGCTTCTCAGAATGAGAATCAATTATGGACAACTCTGCGTGGCAGATCAGACACTTGGTGTCTCACAGTCCTCATTCTGAAAGCAGTGGCAGAAAGTTCTTCAAGTTGCTAAAAATCACAGAGTTAGTATCCAAGAAGTGACAAACATCACACATGGAAACCCTGACAAATCCTCCCCAGTCAGATGGCAGCCACCAGACCTAGTCATCTTGAACTAGACTAACTGAAAGTAGTGCAAAATACTGAGTTTCTTCCTGAAAAAAAAAACCCTCAGACTCCAATAAGCCTTTCAAATTTCTGCCAGGAAATGAAATATTTTGTTCCAGGCTGCCTTAATACAAAGGTACCATAGAGTCCCGTGGAAGCTGTAGTTTTGACGTTTCACAACCTCGCGCTTACTCAGCAGATGACCGTTTCTGAGGCACCACAGCTTCCCTTCTAAATAAGCTGCCTGGTCATGATCACTGCTACGTGTAACAGCAGAATTACTCTAATGAACGGAAAGGAATGAGGGATGATGTAACTGAACGACATCTTTCCTGAAATTTATGCATTTAAGATGTCACAGTGCTTTAACACCTAAGCAGTGCAAAGCAAAGTGGTTTGATTTAGTTCAATAAATTACAGGTTTTTAAACATCTCCAAAGCAATATCTGCTGCGAACGTTTCTCATAGTTAACTTTGCCTTAGAAGACCAGAAGAAATTCTGGCATTTCCCACAAAAATGTAATTCTGGGTTTTGTTCTGCTTTGCAGTCAAAACAAGACCCAACTAATACAGAAGGAAACAGAGACTCTGTGACATAAGATGTATTTTTGCCACAACCAGAAATTTCTTACAGAGGTATCTCCCATTTCATCAAAATCAACTTTTCTCTCTTACAGAGAGAAAATTAGGAAGGCAAAAGCCCAGCTGGAGCTCAACTTGGCCACTAACAGAAAGGACAACAAAAAAAGTTTTTATAAATACATCAACAAAAAGAGAGCCAGGGAGAACCTCCATCCCTTACTGGATGTGGGGGGGGGAAAGTTGCAACCAAGGACAAGGAGAAAGCTGAGATACTCAATGCCTTCTTTGCCTCCATCTTCAATAGTCAGACCAGCTATCCCCAGGGTGTTCAACCTCCTGAGCTGGAAGATAAGGATGGAGAGCAGAGCAACCCACCCATAATCCAGGAGGAAGTAGTCAATGATCTGCTTCTGCACCTAGATGCACATAAGTCTATGGGGCCGGATGGGACTCACCCAAGAGTAC
>VWZL01001204.1:791511-827229 GCA_013396915.1 Stercorarius parasiticus
GTCCAGAGGAGAGCTACCAAGCTGGTGAGGGGTCTGGAGACCAAGCCATATGAGGAGAGGCTGGGCACGTTTAGTGTGGAGAAGAGGAGGCTGAGGGGAGACCTCATTGCCCTCTACAACTACCTGAAAGGAGGCTGTAGAGAGGTGGGTGTTGGCCTCTTCTCCCAGGTGAATAATGACAGGACCAGAGGAAATGGTCTGAAGTTGCGTCAGGGGAGGTTCAGATTAGATATTAGGAAGAACTACTTTACTGAAAGAGTGGTCAGGCACTGGAACAGCCTGCCCAGGGAGTGGTTGAGTCCTTAAATCTCTAGAGGTATTTAAGAAACGTGTAGATTTGGCACTTCAGGGCATGCTCTAGTGGCAGAGATTGTAGGGGGTTTCTTTGTGTGTGTATGGTTGGACTCGATGATCTCAAAGGTCCTTTCCAACCATGAAGATTCTATGATTCTGTGATCTAAAATGAGCTTGTTTCTTCAGTAATTACTGTGATAGGATTTCCTGAACTGGCTACCCCAAAAATGTGCCCCATGCCCATCCCATTTTATCACATTTGGCATATTCCCGAGTTCATTTCCCTAGCACTTACAACTAGAGCAGGTACTTTTAAAGGCAATGCAGCGAACACCCAAAACACGATCCTCTAAAGTTGTGCAGTTATCTTAATCGATATCACAAATTAAAATCCTTCTCTACTTGAGAGTTATGGATTATTTTTGTAAGACTCAAGACTTGTCTAAAGACTTCTTAACTGAAGGCATACCACGGAGCTAACTCCATGGCATATGGTGTGTGTAGAAACACTTTCTGCCCTTCTTTGATCTTATACCCCATTTACTTCTAGTTCGAATCAACACATCACTTGGAAAAGCAGCTTAATTTTTTTCTCTTCCACACCATGACACAAAACCCTAAAATTATCACCATTTCACCCAATATGCTTGCACCTTATGCATTGAAATGCATCATGCAGCCAGTGAGAACCTACTTGTTTGTGTCTAAACCAAGTGTCCGTCTTCAATCCAGCTAAAGAGCACAGGAACGTCAAAGCAGCAACATCAGACAAAGACAACACCATCTCCAGTGCCCATGCACAGTACTCCAGCATTTTATAGCACATTCCATATCACGACTTGTATTTGCATTTCTATCCAGACATAGTAAAGGAAAGGGAGCCTACGCCTATTAAAACATACAGATGCTCTTACAAAGGCAGTAATTATTCAAAGAAGAGGGAAAGAAAGAAAAAAATCTAATAAATTACACTATTGAGTTGGTTTTGCCTCCCTCTCCATTTATTTTTGTTTTTCGCAGCTGAAACCTCTGAGTAGTTCACCTTTTACTGCTCCACTGCTGCTACTGTTGGTAACAAAATAATTCTGACTGTATTTGTTAGCCCATAGCAGCCACCCTGTTTTGCAAATGATTAGACACATTGTTTTATTCGGAAAGCCCATCATCTTGGCTTCCATAGGACATCATTGTGTATATTATGCCAGAAGTAAATAATGCATGAAATGTGAAATGTTACCTATGCCAAAGCTGATCTAATGTTTCTTGGTGTGGAAAGAGAGATTTTAAGAAGAAAGGATTAAAAAAAAAAAAAAAAACCACAAAACAACAAACCCACAAGTAAATGAATTTGAAAGGCTCACGCCAAAAAACACTTTACGTTTATAATAATAATAATAATAAAGTAATGCTAGAGACATTTGCTATTGAAAGTAGAATTCGGCTTCATGACTCATACCGTAGTGAGCAAGCAGACACCACGGGCCATGTTCAGACAGCCTAAATTCAAGCTCAGCCAAGTGTTTCCCATTAGCTGACTCTAAATTTTCAGTGCCACCAAGCCAGTGAGAATGACGAGGTCTGAATCTGGCATTTCAAGTATGGCGCTGCTCAAAGGAGTAGCTGCCCACCACCTCCTGTCAGAGAAGAGGACCTACCAAGGCGCACGTTCCGATGGCAGGGCTGTGCAGATGCAAGGGTAAGATGCTGGAAGAACCATTTGCAGCTTTTTTGGGTGGCGGGGAAGACTGCTTAGGGCAGGGGGAAAAAAAAAAAAAAAAAACAAGATCAAAAAGAAAGAAGCAGAAGAAAACACTGAAGATGTGCTTTGGTAGTCAGGCTACCTGAAGTTTCTCAAGAAATAGTTTTTATGAAGACATTTGCTAATCATGCTGCTCTAAGCGGGGCACTCCTGCAGCTCTGCTGAGTAATTTCTATTCATTAGGAAGGCCACTGAACGGTTCACCCAGGTACAACGCTGACTCAACAGGCAACGCGTAACCTTGCAGTAGATTTAAGCAAGCCTCGTCCCAGCTGGAAAGAGCCCACCGCACACGGCAGGGGTGCTCTGCACAGGGTGACAACCCATGGCGGGGACACCAGTCAGAGATGACTTCTTCAGCACTCTGCTCCAAACCCACCATCCAGGCTAAAGCAACTGGCAGCACCAAGCATCTTAACCTTTGCAAGGCAGATTCACAGGAGAAATAAGTTAAATATTATTTAAATCCAAAGATCTCAGACCCTAATTTCATTGCTAGTACGTACTGGAACTACCTGGTTATTTTTCTATATAAAGACCTGTCTCATCAGTTGGACATCACTAAAGCAAGATTTTTATTTTTTATTTTTTTTAAATACGGTAAATTTCTGTTTCTACTAACACGCAGCATTTTAAAACATACTTAAGCAACAGCATAGCTTAATATACATCTTAATTTTTATTTTGTAAGAAATTTGCTCCTTTATCGTCTTCAATAAGAGCTACACCTACTCGCGTAGGTACACGTGATATACGCAAAGTTAAATTTAGATAAAAACTGGAATTCATTTAAAAATACGCAGACCATCTTCATCTGCTAGAAAATGAAAACCACACTTTTCTTATATATACAAACATTTGGAAGTTTATAAAAACATGTTTTGTCTTTTAAACACTTCAGTAAATAAACGAAGTATAATTTGCAGTTAGTGATTTAGCTATTTCTGGTCACTGTGTCCTACCAGATGACAGAACTAAAGGCTCTCATCCCACCACATCCTTCCACATCATTATCGTATCTAAACTGCGAGGCAGGGGGGAAGAGTTCTTCCCAACAGAGTTCTCAATTTTACACAGTGGTCACCAAATAATGCTCCTGAATACACTGGATAAAGAAAATATTCCCTCTGTTCAGGAAGGGGGGGATTACAATTTGTCCACAGTTGGTTTTCTACTCCAGCAACCTTTTCCAGTTAATTATCCACTCACTCAGCTGTTCAACTGTTTGACTGTCTTAAAAAAAGTTGAACTAGCACATTCTGCTCATTAATGTTTATTTTACCACACTGTTGGTATATTTAGATGTTAATATATCAAAGAATCTTGCTTTACAAATATTATATCAAACTTATTTCTCAATTTGTCATATTTTAAATTTAAATAGGTTATTTATCCTGATTCCTTGTCACAGAAACGCTTGTTCCACCTCTCATGAATCCACCTTGGCTAAGTTTTTCAGCTCAGCTAAATTCATGTTTTCAGAGTTTATAGGAACCCTCTTTTGTGGGGGGTGCCTGCGCTAGATTCACCCACTGAAGTAGTTGAATTCTGTGTATAACATTTCCTTTGCGCTAGATTCACCCACTGAAGTAGTGAATTCTGTGTATAACACCTCCTTTGCAAAACAGATTGTGGACAACATCAGTCAGTCTGTATAAAGACATCACGACACTGACAGCATACTGCTGTACATATATGTATGAGTAGAAGAGGTTATACTCAACTGTTTTGTGAATCTACTGCACTCAGACAAGTACCATGACATAACCACTTATTTTATACTAAAAAAAAAAAAACCAAACCCAAACCATTCTTCATCGTCACTGCTTCACACTGTAGCAATCTCTCATGAAGAAAGTTACTTGTTTTCATCCCAATGGATCTTTTTCCTCCATCCCTCTTGCACAATTCTTTTAAAATCGCTGTCACAGCAAAGCATTATTTTATTGGAAAACAAACTAATTCATTCATACTTGGTTGTAATGAGGGTTAATTACTGAAGGCTGCAGGCCTTGACCAGGCTAATTCTGACCATCCCGCTGAATGTCTGTGACAAGCAGGTCTAGGAGTCTCTGGTTTTACAGCGTGATTTGAAATGCCCTTGGGAAGGAACAGCTTCTACAAATCTTCTCCTGTGTATCTCAATGCTGAGGCACCCAAAACTATTGATCTTGTAAGCAGTGACTACTAAGTGATAGTTTAAAGGACAAACAATAGCTTAAAGATGTACTGGAACTTCAATTTATTTTTTTTTAATGGAATATATCATCAAGATTGCTTCAGGTGAAGTTTTATCCTTTGGTATAATTTAGGTTTTTGGGGTTCTGGGTTTTTTATTTATTTATAAATAATACTACTATGCTTTTTACATCTGGATTTTGCATGTTCCTACTCTATAAACACAAGTTTGCTTGTGACTCCAGAAACGCGATGACAGCTTGGGGGATTGTGGCCAGAAGCACTGATATTGAAGTGTCAATTTTCCTTTTCTCTTCCTGCTGTACCACTTACGTGAAGTTGTACCCTCCCTTTTGTTTCTTCTTGACTCTAAGAGGTCAGTAGGATGTAATTTCTCCACATGTACTCTAATCCAACATCACTTTTTGATGCACTTACTGTTAGTCAGTCAGATAAATCGCATTTCCAGCACTAGCATAATGCCAAATTCTGTCAAGGGGCACAACAGAGCAAAGATTATCTTTTATAAAGTAACGGTAAGTCCACACTTTCCTCACTCAAAAAGCTCCTATTTTAACTGCCACAGTTCTTATTCTTTTCTGCCTGTTTGAGGCAGACAGTTAATCCCACACCGGCTATCACGCAGGTACTAATTTATGCTTATGGAATAAAAAAAGTATGAAAAAGCCAACCCTTACTGGCTTTTTTCCAAAGAAGTATCAACAATTTTTTTTTTAATCTAGTCACACTTCTGCTTTTTGAACACAAAAATACAGTTAAACTGTAGAATTGTAACTATAGAGACAAGTCACGATAAACACAAATTAACTCACGAAGCCTGGGGAAGAAAAGCAAAATCGCTGGTCTGCGTTCCCTCTTCACACAGAGCTGGAAGGAGAGTCCCAGCTAAAAAAAAATGCAGCGTCTGTGCAGCTCCAGCATCATACAATTAGTACTTGTCATCCTCGGAGCTCAAAATAACACAGTGTGTTCATTTGCAGAGGAAAGAATGCATTTTCTTAAGAAAATTGGATCTCTGTGCTGATAGCGCAAGTTCGCAAATAAGGTTAAGGCTTATAAAACTGGGAATTAAAGATACCATCAGGCAACCAAGTGAGAATTAATTAAATAAGTCAAAAACTAATGAAAAGAGATAAGCATTTCAGTGTAAATCTTGAGTCCCATCCTGCTCCATAATTTCTCAGACAAAAATCTACCAACAATCTACCAGCAATACCAACAAACAGTAAAACTAAGACAAGGTACCTCTCTTTTGCTGATTGGTGGGTGATGACTCTATAAAGCACTATTTTCTCTGAAATCCATGCAGATGTCAGCCCGTTGGCGCTTGGCACCCATAACCAATGCACTTTGGGGTCCCGGACTCAAGGAGCTGAGGCTGTACTTGCCAGTGGCCAGCTTCAAAACGGGGTTGCAAATTGCTTGCCCAAAGGGAGAGGAAGGCAAACCAACCATTGTTGACACCTCGTGGCACAGAGGTTGGTGTGGGGTATTGACATCCCAGCGCACTCAGGGAGCAAAAATATAATGAACCATTACTGAGACCAGACTGGCCAGTCGTGGCTATACTTGTAGAGACCAACCCCAAAAGATCAATACCGAGCTATGTAACAAGGCACCCTGTGGGACCACCTTTGCTTCTGTGATGTTTCTGTGGCCCCAGTGAGTTCAAAACATTTATTTTTTCAGGATTTTTTTTTTCCTTTGCACAAATTCAGTTCTTCTTCCCTTTATTAGGAGCCAACACCTAGGGAACAACATTTTCAACTTGACCAACATGAGTAAATATAAATCCAGCTGATGCTGTTCAGTTTCTTCTATTTCTGACAGTCTCCATAACTGCACGGCACATGACTGGTCTGTTCCTTCCTCCTTGTAAAAATAAAAACAATCCTTGCATGGATCTTTCATGCAAGGGATTATAGACATTTTGCAGAGTTACTTTAAAAGCCCCTGGTGAAAGATCTGCCCCAGGCTCTGGGCAAGACTAAATAAAATCTTAATGGTTCTGCCTTTAACCACACTACTTGGCTAGCTGAAGACTTTCAGTACAGGGCGGTGGTATGATTATACAGCCCACAAAAACCACGCTGTCCTGTCCCTGTCATGCCCTCTTCTCCATCCTATGAAGTGTCTGACGTTGTTAATTTTAGTGCTAACTCCAACCATTTTTCCAGAACTGAACTAACTCTTTTGCTGAGTTCATTCGTCGATCCCTTCTTTATAGGTACAACCCCTACTGTAGGCTATTGCGCAGCAGAATAGCTGGCTTTAATGAGCCTGGGTGTGATGAATCTGTGCTCTATCACCTCATTCTTAGCAAGACGCAGGACCCTCGGGCGCGCACCATCTGCTCCTACTGACCCGGCTGCTCTTGGATTTTTTACATTTCTTCCAGCATTTCCTCTTCTGGCACATGCTCTCACGTTTCCTACCTGCTCCCTGTTACCTAGCCTCTTTCATCTACATAACCTCTTGGATCAAGCCAACTAATCTTTAAGCCAAACAAAAACCCTTGCCCGTTTGCTGTTTGGGAGCACGCGTCGCCGCTTTTCCCACAGGAATCACCATATTCAACAGCAAAACTCCAGCCGGGATGCACTACCCACATGATTTTTGCCTAGATCACAAACCCTGCCATTACAGTTAAGGAAGGTGGAAGGAGATTTCCCGTGATGCTTGTGAGCATCTTCAAATCTCAATCAGAGACTGCATAAGGAAAGGCTCCTTCTTTCTCAAAGCTTTATCCCACTTATTACACAAGTACAAACCCCTGAAGACACCAGCACAGGTTCAAGACTTTGCTGTGGCATTAAATGCCAGTTCTGGAAGCATACTGATCCGTAAAACCACTCCTAAATGAAAACCTTGAGGATAAAAAGCTGTGAATTGCACATCGCTTACAAAACGGTCTGTAGCTGCCTCTTACAGCCCACGCAAGGGCCAGGGAATGGTGTTAAGGTCCTTCTGGACTGTGCAGGCTCTGCTTAGTAGAAATCCAGAACCGGTTTCCAACCCAAACCTCCCAATTTCTGACATGTCAAAACTTGACATCACCATTTCTCAGTCAGTCAGCAGGCATGCCTGCACACTAAGCACTAATTGTGAAAGATGCGGATTTTTAAAAGAATTTAAAAAAAAAAAAAAGAAAACTTTCACGGTCAACAGTTATTTCAAAGAAAACACGTTATCTGAAGCCAAACAACCTGCCTCTGCCTAAAATAGGTGTTCCCTGCAATGGCAGAAAACACGTAACATGAATCTCTGTACCTTGTTCCCATCATTGTTAGAACGGTAGGGGTTTTTAAACAGAAACTATTAGATTGCATTTTTGGGGGATGACAAAAGACAAAATATCAGCAAATTTCTCAAACAATGTTGTGGGGTTTTCTCTATCAAAACATCCACATTTCCAGTTAATTTTTTTTTTTAAACATAGTACACTAATTCCTTTTTTTCTTAAGTCCTGGTAAATGTTAGTAAGAATACCTGACAGCGGTGGGTTTTGAAGACAGGAGCTCTAGCCATAGAGCAGAACGCCGCCGTGATTAGTGCCATATAAACAAGAGGGGGAGGGCAGGAAGGAGGAAGAGAAATAGCCCCAGATCCCACAGGCCTTATTATCTGAATATTCCTGAAGTCAATTACAGCCTTGTTTCCCAGTAACATTCTCCTCACAGCGTAAATATACCTGGAAATAATCTAAAATAGTAAAAAACCAACAAGAACATTAAAAAAACCCCAACATTTCCAGGCTTAAGTCACACATAACTATCAAAATGACTCCCGAAACAGACTAGGATAATAAATTTCACTTAAATGACAGGGTAAGGAACCACATAGCAAAAATAAGGGGTTTTTTCCATACTTCTTTGGAAAATGAAGTGACTATTACCAAAGTCACACAAATTTACTAATAGGGCTTTAACAAATTTCTTAAATATGCCTTCTTATTTGAAATTAAATGCCGCCTTCTTCTTCTGTGCAAAAGACTTAGTCTTGGTGCTAGATCTGTGCAAAATCTCTACTTTTCACGGCTCAGTTCACCTGCAAGACCAAGGCCAGTGGCTGAAAATCAAGCAGTACTACAGTGCTTGGTAACATTTTTGGTTTAGAGATCTGGTAAACAGCGCAAGTAAGAGAGAAAAAATATCCTTGAAATACCATCGTTTTTGTTCAGAATCACCTGTGCAATACGAATTTATGTAAGTCACTACGAGGTGACCTGACAGCTAGCGGGAAAGCAGTAGAGGAGTTTAGTTACCCTCGGGCAGTGCCAAATTATAACTACACTTCAGCTCAATTTCAACACAACTTTTTTCTGCTTGGTAAACAAAGACTACTGAAGAAACAGAATTCCTGTAAACAAAACTAAAGTAAAATATATTAATTAAAAAAAAAAAAACAGGAATACCCTACCTCTGTTTAGTTTATTGTCAGAAGTATCGTGCAACTACAGTGCATTAGCCAAATTGCTAGCCCGCAGGTGGAGAAGACCACAAGCCCGGATGAACTGGATGGCAGAACAACCGGATGGCAGAAGAAGCCTTCTCACACACTGACCAAGCTCCTCCTCAAAACTGAGGAGGGTTTTGCCCCATCGCCTCTGCTGGGGACCTCTTCTGGGACTCTGCTGCTCTGATGGCCCGAGAGCCTCTTAATTCCTAATACCTAAATGTATTTGCTTGCAAGAACAGACATACAAACACCACAACACCGTTTTACCTACAGATTTTGTTTCACCTACAGATTTTGTTCATTGAAACAACATTTAAAAAAAAATACATATGTATATATCAGTGATAAGGCAAGAACTAAAGACACGTCATGCCCCTTACAGCTCTACGAGCAGGACGGTCTCTATGACATTCGAGGGTCCTTTTGAGGAAGTTAATGGCATCACCGACGGGACCCGGGAGACGGCAGACCGGCGACGGAGGCCACCGGGCTGCGGGCAGCCGGTCGCCCAGCCCCGTGCCTCCCGTCTCGGCGCAGGAAGGACCAGGACATCGTCTGTCCCCGACACACGGACACCTGGAAGGCAGCGGCAGCAGCGCGGCGACCCAATGCCGCCGGTGGCAAGCAGCTCGGCTGGAAAGAGCAAGCGGACACGAAGCAGCCCCCCGACACCGGGGACAGCCGTGACCCGCTCTGCTCGCCGCCACCGCTCCGCGCCGACCCCCTCTCCGCTCTCGCCGCTCGTCCCGGCCGCGGGGCGCGGGGGCACCGGCCCCGCAGCCCTCAACTTTCCGGCGGAGGCAACGCCGGCGCCTCCCCCGCTGCGCTGTGGGAGCGGGTCCCGTCCCGCGTCGTGTGTCCCCCGTCCCCCCACACACCCCGCAACTCCGCCGCGAGCCGGCCGCCCCTCGCCCGACCCACCTGGTGCAGCGTGTCCGGGGGCAGCTGGGAGGCCCGGAACAGCTCGCCCACGCTGCTGCCCCCGGCGGCCGCCTCGGGGGGCGGGCAGCACCGCGAGAAGAGCTCGGAGTAGCGCTGCTGCTCGCTCTCGCTCAGCGGCAGCAGCAGACCCCCGGTACCGGCGGCGGGAGCGGCGGCGGGCCCCCCCGCCGGCCCCTGCTCCATNTTTTCTTTTCCCGAGTTGGTTTGGCTTTAAGCTGAATTACCGACCGCCTGCCCCCGCCGCCAGCCCCGGGACCCCCATGGGGTGCGGAGGCGTCAAGCCCAGCAGGCGGCTGTGGGGCCCGTCTGGACACGGCCCACGCCGTGGCCGCCCGGTTGTCCATCTTCGCCGCGCCCCTGCCACCTCCCCCCGGGCTTTCCGCTCCCGGGAGGGGGCTGACGGAGTGCTGCCGTGCTCGGTTCTGTCCCCGGGTGCGATGGGGCCTCGACAGCCGTATGTCCAAAGGGCACACCCGGCTACTGGAAATGCAGCGTGGGTGCTGTGGTAAGGAAAGGCAATGATGGATCCTGGTGGATCTGCTGTGACTGATTAACATCTCGCCATGTTAGAATCATAGAATGGCTTGGGTTGGAAGGGACCTTCAAAGGTCATCTAGTCCAACCCCCCTGCAATCGGCCGGGGCATCTTCAACGAGATCAGGTTGCCCAGAGCCCTGTCCAACCTGACCTGGAATGTTTCCAGGGATGGGGCGTCTACCACCTCTCTGTCCAACCTGTCCCGGTGTTTCACCACCCTCAGCATAAAAAAACTTCTTCTTATACCTAGTCTAAATCTGCCCTCTTTTAGTTTAAAGCCATTACCCCTTGTCCTATAAAAACAGGCCCTGCTAAAAAGTTTGTCCCCATCTTTCCTGTAGGTCCCCCTTAAGTACTGGAAGCCACTGTAAGGTCTCCCCGGAGCCTTCTCTTCTCCAGGCTGAACAACCCCAACCCTCAGCCTGTGCTCATAGCAGAGGTGCTCCAGCCCTCTCATCATTTTTGTGGCCCTTCTCTGGACTCTATCCAACAGATCCATGTTTTTCCCACACTGAAGACTCCAGAGCTGCAGGCAGTTAAGTTCTCCAAAGGCTTTGCTTTAACATGAAGGGCAAAGAGATCCTTCTTTATGGAGAAAAAAAATCCTCTTTATTACTCCTCTGTCAGCAACAACACTCAATGTTCCCCCTACAGGTCGAGCACCACCTTAAAAGTCAGGCAGGTGACAACCCAAGCTGGGAGGGCTGAGTACATCCCAGCAAAGAGGATGGTCGTGGGTCTCACACTAGTTTTTGGAGCCTTTCTTCCCGGCAGTTCAAGGAATAATGTGATCAACCTGAGGGTGGTCCTTGTGAATGACGATGACCTGCAGCTGAGCCAACAGCTCTCTTCACAGCAGATTTGGTGCCGAGACATAGCCTGGCCCGGGAGAAATTGGATTCCCTGCTATTTGCTTGCAGTCCTGTACCGTTAGCAACACGTTCCTAAACACAAAACATTTAAGAAGTCAAAGTGCTTTGATTTTTATACTCTTGTTTACCATTAATTCTGTCAAAGTATAAAATCCAAATGTAATAATTTTGCATCATGTTTTTACTAGAAAATATTAGATTAGGGTTACTTCAGTTAAAATTGCTATCAGTTTAATTTATGGTCTGTAAAGCCAAAAAAAATTTACTGTCTCGTCACCTCCACCCTTGTTAATTAAGACCTGTTATCTCTTTTTAAAATCTTTTTAAAACTAATTTATCCTCTCCACACCATGCTTCTGTGCCTCCTTCTCACCTGCACAAAACATGCAAACCTTTAGTTCCCCTAATCTGAATTGAAGATCTGTGCCTGTCTTCTCAATGTGTGGAACGCTGAGTGGGTTGATAGTTGCGGTTATTGGCGGGTGAATTACTGATGATTGCGTTTAAGGATGGAGTGTTATGGAGAAATTTTTGTTCCTTTAACGACAGTGGATTGTCAAGGTATTTTCTCATTTTGAAATGTATTGTTTGAAAGGAGGGCAAGTGTATTTCAGAAACTGAGTCTCGTAGCCTGACTTAAAGTGGCAAAGACCTGCAGAAGCTCAGAAAAATTCTGAGTCCTCTTGAGAAGGCTCTGCAGAGCAGAGAGCGAACAACCCCTCAACTGCTGGGTTCTTCACCTGGAGAGTCCTAAGATGTTGCTGGACCTTTTCTGTATCTTCAGTCAGGTGCGAAGATACTCGTCAGAGGACGTGGTACCAGCAATGTGGACATGACGCAGGGCTTTACCTAACTGTTGCCATATTTAACTGTATGACTATCATGAAAATAGAATAATATCTTGAAACTAACTTACGGAAGACCAGCTGTCTTACAGCTGAACTGGAACAAGAGAGATGTTATGCTGACAAGTAAAAGAAAATATTGTCAACAATTTGTGCTAATTGTGCGTTTTCCTGTGCATGAAGATGCTCATTGATAACTGACCAGCTCAGTACTTGTGACGCTAATGTCTCATCACAACAAATACTCCCTTTTCCAACACCCCAGCAGACACTGTTTGACATTTGTTGATCTGTCGGCCTCAGTTTTTCTAAGAATTTCTAAAGTAGACCGTGGCAGGAAGATACTGGAAACACCCACTGTCCCAGAAGACAATAGTCTGTCTTACCAGCCACATCTCTTACTGCAAACAAACACAGATGCTTTTTTTAGGGTCCTTTTTTTTTTTTTTCTCCATTGGACAATTTTCTGTTCTTTCTTGACCGATAAAACTTGCATTCCTCTCTCCATATGACCCACTTCATCAGAAAAGACAGGATGGCCATGTTCAAAACCATTCTATCCTGGTATTGTAATCTCCAACCTGTCGCCTCCAAGACGCTAAAGAAGTGAACCCCCACAAGCTGAGGGAGGAGGCAGGGAAATCCATGCCTCTCATTTCTGCAATATAAGTGTGAACTTATAGGCACAATAGCTGTGACCTGAACACCCCATGGGCACGAGCGCACGTCGGGGAATACCAGGAGTGTGCAGGTGTCTGCACTCCAGGTGTCCTTTGGCCCTTGTCAGTGCCAACCACAACCATATACTCCACTGAACCCAATACTTACGGGGAGCTTTAACCCGCCCTGGGTGCCTGAGACGCTTTCTGTACAGTCCAGTGCGCCTTCTGCAAGGCCACTGAGGGTCCTTGCATGGTTTAAAGTTCTTGTGAGGCTACATGAGTTCAGACCAAGAGGCACTTCATGATAACAGAAGCCAGACAAGTATCGTAGGAAGAGAGTTTCAAGCTTCCTGTGTACAGGGAAGTTATGATGTCATTGCAGGTTACTAAGAAATGCTACATATCAGCAAAACAAAACAATTCAAGTATTTATTGTTTGCTGGAAAAAAGAATGAAGTCAGTAATGTAAACTGTACTGAAATCTGCCTTATCAAAGTATAGTTTAGATCTGTGTGTGGTCGTCCTTTCCTCCCTCCCTCCCCACCCAAATAATAACTCAATGACTTACTCTAAACACAGCCAGCAGCAGTCCTGCAAACAATTGTGTGATCACGTGTGGGAGGGAAACTGAAGTAGTAGTGAAAAAAAAAAAAAAGAAAGAAAGAAATACTAATTCCAAAGCTGTGCCAATAGGAATACTAGTAATATGTATGATGAGTATGTCTTTCCTCAGGATGAAGTCATCCATATAAATTGTCATGTATAATATGTCATATAATACATAATCACTGGTAAAAAATCCCTCCCAATATTCAGGGGATCCTGGGAACTATTTTTATTTGAGCAGTACAGCCAAGGAGCAGTCAATGGAATTTGTACGTTACTTCACTTACCTTAGGGTTCAGAGCATGTCAGACTTGCCCTGGCCCAAAAAGTGCAAGACCTGGCTGGCAGCTGCTTCCCGTTGACGGTGAAAACACCCCACATAACCACCGAGTGAAGCTGCGGAAACACAGGCAAATGGTTGGCTGGAAAACCGTAATTTAGCTTTTCCCAAATCAGTTTGAGTGAATCTCCCTCGTCGTTCCTAATAGCAACTCATTTACTCTTTTTGCAAAATGAAAGAAGACTCTGATGACAACCTGCCCTGGTGGGGCAGGTTTCCCAGCCATGGCATCAGGCATCTTTGGAATATAATTGACAAGCTTGTAGTTTCATGTATTGATTCAGCATGAAAATACTGTTATTATTCTTTCCATTGTTGCTTGCATGAAGATATTCCACCTCTAAGAAAAACAGGAGAAATTCCTAGAGAATGGTAAAATTTGGTTTCCTGTTTTCCAGCTTGTTAATACCTCCAATGCATGAAAAACCCTTAAGAAATAGTAGCTGTTTCCTTGCTCTGATCTAGTCATTGTTTTCAAAAATCAGATGGCATCGTCGGTGAAAACTGCCTTCTCTGAGCATCTTGTGGAAGTTGCAGTTCATGTCAGTTTTTTCTGTAAGCAAATGAGTACATAATAGAGAATAACAATGTCAAAAAATATTTGACAAATATCCACATAATTATTATTTGTGTGGGAAGGGAAGGAGGACCACACACAGATCTAAAACATACTTTCATAAGTCAAATTTCAATCCAGTTTACATAACTGACATTATTTTTCTAGCAAACAATAAATACTTGAATTGTGTTGGCTTACTGGTATGTACAGTTATAGGAAAGTTTTGTAACTTGTAATATCACAACTAGTCGTGTTTAGAATCGTCTTTTTATGAAGTCCTTTTACAAAGGTAGCATAGTGCGAGCTTTAGTGGCATAAGGCTAAGCCCATGCACACATCTTTGTAAGAGCAACACCAAAAATAGTATATTGCTTTTTAGGTAACTTTCTAGGAAAGTACAGACTCATTTCCATTAATTTGCATCAAAGCCCCTGGCAGTTTATTTCTTTTAAAATAATGGCTTCATGTGAAGTTGAAAAAAATAATATTTTAGGTGCATATTTGTTATTTTTTAGTTTTAGTTTTGAAAGATTATCCAGTTTTACTTTCATATTCCATAGATGCAAAAGGTCACTCAACAAACCACATTAGAAAATGTGATTCCTCTATCATTTGTGCTTTAACTTAGGAATGTCACAAAGCCTTCCGCAACTACCCAAACACCTGTTTTGGTACTGAAGGGCAAAGGGTCCTAAAGGCCATAACATCAGCACACTTGAAAGCCTGAACCAAGAAATGCTGCCAGGGGAAGACCTACGAGATCGTGGAAGTCACACATAGGAAAAAAAAATTACAGTAGATAAATAAATAAATAAATAAATAAATAAAATAGAATAAAAGAGGGATCTATGATTGTATTCTCCCGCAGACACAAGTTAAAAAATAGATCTTGCAATATATCCTGAAAGTTAACTGTATTCTCATGGACAAGGAGGGAAATGCATGTTACCCAGAAGGGACTATTACAAGAACACAGATTATAATTAAAGAAAATTTCTTAGTGCTTGGTGAGGTGGCTAATGTTCCATCACTTGTTTCTTTTAACAAACTGTTACTGGCAACCACAGTCTTAAGTGAAAAATAATCACAGAAAGGCACAGATACATTAATCATTACAATGAAGCCATTAATGCAAAGCAAAATGCATATTTTCCATTTGAAGAAATAGCAATTAAGTAAAAAATCACTGCACGTTCACCCTTCTCTGTGTCCTTCAGCTCATTTGCCTCTCAAAAATTCTGCCTTCAGACTTGGAAAACAATTCTAAGAAGTGTTCAGTTATGAGATAACCTACTGACCAAAAAGGGCTTTCAGTGCTGCTACTGCAGTCTCATGCTTCGTATGCAGTTTTAACCTAAATAAGTTCCCTTTAAGGCAAATACTATGCCCTTATGCCATTTTCTTAGTTACATTTTAACACAGAAAATGGTCCGCCTTGTCCTCTAGTTAATTAATGAACTCGATATAAAACACAAACAAATCAGCTGCAATACACTACGGCTTCTGCTGTTAGCGCAGACAGTGGAGATGCACTAACAATAAAATTCTATTTACGACTGATTTGCCCAGAGCAAATACAGCTACCACAATGTCATTGCAATTGCAGAAAGTATCATTGCGGGCATTTTCTGCAGGAACATGAAGATTGTAACCTGCACGTGACAACGCTTTTCATTCAGCATCAGTTTGAGCAGGGCTGTACTTTCACTGCATGGCTCGTGATGCAAAAGCCGCTGTAGCTGAAGCCTGGTTTGCAATGTGACAGCAACCTCAGATCGCACATGCAATGACTGAGAAAAACACAGACGGATCATATTCCCCAGCACGCAGAGCTGCAGCACCATGCCACGGCCTCTCTACCTCTTCACAACCTCTCTCACAAGGTAGGGCTTGTCTGGAGCTGGGCAGCTGCGCCTGGCGCAGGGTGGTGGAGCAAGTGCTCAGGCAGCAGCAACAGGCTGGGTGGCACAGCTTGGAGATGAATCATAGAAGCATAGAACACCAGGTTGGGAGGATCCTCAAGGATCATCTGGTCCAACCTTTCTTGGCAAAAGCACCGTCTAGAGAAGATGGCCCAGCACCCTGTCCAGCTGAATCTTAAAAGTGCCCAATGTTGGGGAATCCACCACTTCCCTGGGGAGATTCTTCCAATGGCTGATTGTTCTCATTGAAATATTTTCCTCTTGTGTCCAATTGGAATCTCCCCAGGAGATTGTACCCATCACCCCTCATTTTTTCCATCTTTTCCATGTGACTCCTTGTAAAAAGGGAGTCTCCGTTGTCTTTGTAGCCACCCATTAAATACTGGAACATGGTGATAAGGTCTCCCCTAAGCCTTCTTTTCTCAAGCTGAACAAACCCAATTCTCTCAGCCTTTCCTCATATGGCAGGTTTCCTAGTCCTTTTCCAGGGCCCTTCTCTGGCCTGTCTACATCTTTTTTGCATAGTGGGGACCAAAACTGAACACAGCATTCCAGGTGTGGTCTGACAAGCACTGAGTAGAGTGGGGTAATGACTGCTTGATCTCTGCTGGTGATGCCTGTGTTGATGCAGCCCAGCATCCTGTTGTCTTTCTTTGCCGCAGCAGCACACTGTTCACTCATATTGAGCTTGTTGTCCACCAGGACCCCCAGGTCCCTTTACACAGAGCTGCTCCCCAGCCAGGTAGATCCCAGTCTGTCCCACACTCCTGGATTATGTTTTCCCAGCTGCAACACCTTACACTTGTTCTTGTTGAACTTCATAAGGTTCTTGTTAGCCCACTCCTCCAGCCTATCCAGGTCTTCCTGCAGGGTAGCTTTCCCTTACAAAGTGTCCACTTCCCCACTCAGTTTGGTGTCATCAGTGAACTTTGTCAGGGTACACTTGATCCTATCGTCCAGATCACTTATGAAGATATTAAACAGCGTTTGGCCCAGTATTGATCCCTGAGGGACCCAGTTTGAAAAGAAGCTATTTACCATATGGGAACCCCCTTTCCCTTCTCCCACTCCTCCAAGCTCACAACAGATACTTGGGGTATCGCTTTCAAAGAAAAGAAACCTGAGAGACCTGAGTGGCGTTAGTTTGGATTGGGCATTGCTTCTCAGCAGCACAGGAGAAGGTCTTCTCATTTTATGGTAAAGCCCTCCTATAGCAGGGATAGCTTCTGACCGTCAGAGCCCCTGCAGCCACAAACAGGAGACCGCACAGGAAAAATAACTCGGACCACAGCTGGACTCTTAATTAAATCACTGCTAGCCCAAACATCTTTGCCAGCTTGTTCATGGCCAGCAATCCCCCAGCAAGCAGGGGAAGGTACCACAGAGGACATTTATTGCCCCTCTCTCTTGTAGAAGGCAGAGCTGAATGCAAGAGAGCCCACACGGATTAGAGAGCTTGACCTGGGCCTCAATAAAGACAGAGCACAAGAGGGTTTATGGCATGTCCCCAGGAACTGCTCTCCCCTTGGAGCCACTTGCAACATAGAGCTCTTCCCAGATGGGGAATGCTCTTCCCAGAACCCTCTTCCCAGCTTTGCTTCCTGCTTGAAGGCTTCAGGAGGGAATAGTGCTGGCTGACCACCTCCTCACAGAGCACTGCCACCTTGCTTCCTCACTCACAGCCCTTTGCTGGTGCCACAGCAGCTTCACCAAATTTATTATTCATTTCCAGCAGAAACAGCTTGTGTTCTTTGCAATTCCATATGCTTAAAGTCCGTGATGGATTTGCTGTTGAAGTATCTAAAGCCACATTTTAAAATTGGAGTAGGATTGGGCCTAAAATAAAGGTTAGTCTGTGCATATATATATATATATACATTTTATGTTATTAAGCCAACATCATGTCAATTATTATATAAAGTTTTACATTTTTACTTACATTTGTTCATATTGCCAATATTGACTGGCAAAGACTAAATATTATTAGAATACTATTTGTTTGCCATTTACACACGTTCTTCATTTTTTCCCCCAATGTAAGAATTCCAGGCAGTTAACAGCTGAGATATTATTATTCAGTACAGAGATTAGATATTAAATCTCATCCTGGTGGAGAGGGAAGGTGCGCGTAAGGAAGATAAATTACAGCCTTGTCAGTCTTGTGACTGAGGAGCGTATCTTAGTGAGACTCAGAAAAATCTGGTACCGCTCCTACCTTCACTACATTTGCCATGCAACCCTGCAGATATTCTTTGTTAGTAGGAGAAAGAAAGTATTTTCTGATCGTACAGCAGTTTCGTGAGATACAGGCAATGCTTGTAGGACATTAAGATACTCTGAAAGGGTAATGGGGAGCAAATAAACTCAGTGAAGGACTAGCAATCGGGATTGACTTTGGTGCGACTTGAGGAGTAAAGACAGTGACTAACAAGAACTAAGTTGGCAAAATTCAGGATTTGATTACATGGTTCAGAAGTTATTTCAGTTATCTGTGCAGACAACCAGGCTCCACAGTACAGCTCAGTGCAGAGATCCCATGCAGGAGCCAGACCTGCTAGCTTGCAAATCAACCTGGTACAGCTGCCCACGCTTAAGCTGACAAGCTCCGCTGAAGGCTAATGGCGAAATTACCCTTTGGAGTCCAAACTACCATCTGCAAGCGGCACTAGGCTGGGCTGTGGTGACATACCAGCTCTTTGGTGCTAGCTGCAGGATTTCCAGTGTTGCTCAGCAGAGCGTCACACAGATGTGCATCAGGAGTAGATTGACATGGGAGAAGCTTCCCATGGAGCTTCCCATGGAGAAGCATGGGAACACAATACCTACAAGGAGAGCTCTAGATAGTGGCACAGTAAAAAGGAGAGATCAGGTTTTAGAAGCATCTTTCAAATAAAAGAGGTAAAGAACATCTCCCAAGCTGCCCCTGCCCTAGTTCAACCTCCTCCTTTAAGTGATCCCATTTTTCCCTGCCCCTGGCTGTGGGTGACCTGGGACCTTTCATATCATCCCTCTCTCATCCTCCTTGCCAGCGATTTACCACTATGTTCCCTATCTTCCCTTGCTGGACCTCCTCCCGCAAGGTACCTGCCCTCCTCTTCCCTCTCTTTGCAAGTGCTAGAGGACTCCCTTCACTCCACTTCTGTCAGAGGATGCAGCCCCTCCAACTAGAAAATCCCGCGTCTGTGCTCAAGTGCATCACTTGGAATCTATGGCTGATGTGACCTTTGCATATTCAGCTCTAAATTGCAGCAAAGTTGGAACACTGGAGATCAGCCAGGGCAGGGAAGGAAGGAGAGAAGGAAAGAGACAGAGAAAGAGTGAAAGAGAAAAAGGGAGAAAGAGAAAAAGAAAGAGAGAAAGAAAGAGGGAGAAAGAAGGAAGGAGGGAAGGAAGGAAGGAAGGAAGGAAGGAAGGAAGGAAAAGACAGTGAGAAAGAAAGGAAGGAAAGTGAGAAATCAGGAAAGAAAGAAAAGAAAGAAAGAAAGAAAGAAAAGAAAGATGGAAAGAAGGAAAGAAGGAAAGACAGACAGAAAGAAAGAGAAAGAAAGAAAGAAGGAACAAAGGATGAAAGGAAGAAAAAAGGAAGAAAAAAGGAAGAGAGGAAGAGAGAAAGGAAGGGAGAAAGGAAGAAAGGAAGGAAGAAAGGAAGAAAGAACTGCAGAGGTCTGCCTGAAAGGACATCTACATAAAGAGGCACAGGCAGAGTTGAGGCTCTCTGCCTTTCGCCTGGGCACAAGGTGGCTGGGAGCAGGGAGCAGTCTGGGTGACACCGCGCAACCATCCTCCTGCCCGCTGCCTTGGCCAGCTCTGAGCATAGCCCTGAAGAGCTCATATCCGCTTGCACGGATCTGCCTGGATGTGTCCTGTGCCTGGACACGTCCTGTGTCTCCCCTCGTCACGCGCCGCTGCAGAACAAAGACATGGATGCAGCCTTTCCTGTTTACTCCTGTGGGTGTGGTACATCAGCCGCTCCTTGCCTGATATTAGAAAAACAATCAGAGTTGGGCCACAGGATGTATCGCTACTCTCTTGTGCCTGCTCAGCTCGACGTTTTACAAATATTTCCTACAACAACGCTCCAATTCCCACTGTTCAGTGGCAAGAACATGGCAGTGAAACTCGGGCTCAGTCTGTCCTAAAGAAGCACAGCTAGAGACAAAAGGTTTTACAAAAATTCTAAATTAAAAATCCTGGGGATGCCTGCTGGTTTTACTTTAACATGTGAATTGATTAAATGGTGTCCATGTCTTACTGTAGCCTTGGGGAAGCAGTAAAGGGATCTGATGAAGCCACAGAAGAACCATTCTGAATTAGGGCTGTTCAAAAGTGAAGCCCTCACTACTAGAATCCCTGAGTTCCTAATGAATATGTGCCACCTTCTTTCTTAGCAAGCAGACAAGCATTTTGGAACAGTTGCACTTTTGAACACTGTTGTACTTTCCACATAGTTTAAACAGTATACATTTGGCAAGTCTTGCCCTCTCTAAAACTGTGGCTAGCTAAAGGGAGGAACATTTCCAGTGTGTCTGTTATAATTTAATGAGTATACTTATTCAAAGTGAAATTGATTTGAAGGAGTAAGAATTGCTCAGAGAGGCCCTCTTTTCTTTTTTTTTCCTTCTTTTTTGGTTGCTAATTTATTTTTCTTTTGCTCATTCAGGGGAAACAAGATAATTTTTTTATGAAGTCTATATCCTAATATAGTTACAGAGGAACGTACTCATTTCCAGAAAAGCTTATGCTATCAGTGTCATGTTTATTAACTTGCAATATTGTGATAAAACAATATGAAAAGTTCATGAAGTATGAAGATCTACAGTCAAAACCAGAGTAAGGCTATACTGAGTTTTGGGGGTATTTTTACTATGCTCTGTAGCATAATTGAGTCTTCCTTCTGCTAACTCTTGCTACAATGAACACAGTCAGGTAACCCCATACCCTGAGGGCCAGAGCTCTTCGTACGTGCTTAACTTTAAAATCTGTGAAAGAATACTGAATTTACACAGGGCTACACACAGTTGTAAAGTTAAGTGTGTGCAGGATAACGGCCTAAAAATTTACTGCAAGATAGATAGCACTGCAAAGATTTGCAATAAATGAGACTGTCAGATGAGGCCTGATGTCAAAACATTGAAATATAATTTTCTATTTTAGTGAATTGTCATGAGGCTTTAAGGGAAGAGTGCATCCTGAGCAAGGATCTAAACGAAAAGTCATCATCTAAAAAGTCAAACAACTTTTCCAGTTATAAGAAATGCCATGGCAAGAAAATTAAATGCAAAGAAAAGAGAAAGCTAGAAAGAATAGCTAAGCAGGATGACTGGGTATGAGTTTTGCAGAATCCTCAAGATTCACATATATATGTAGGAATTTATCAGCTTTCAGACAAATACATTTCTTCTAAATTATCCACATTAAAAGCATTTCAGCAAGGGGAGCAAAGATGCTGGTATCACATGGTAGTATTAGAGATGCTTGAAATTTGCAGTACAAAACCCGTCTCTCCGGGACATTCAGTGAGCAGATGTTCAGAGGCAGTCTGCTGCTTACAAATCAAAACTGTATGAGAAATGTTATAGCTGCTGATGTTCGCAAGAAGGACAGATTCTCTTTTGCAGGTTTTTTTTTAATGTCAGCTCTAGTAATCCTTGATGATCCTATAGATTCAGCAAAATCCTAATAACTCATTCTGAGAAAACTCGGAAGAGATACGCAGATGGAAATTAATTTAGTCATCAGCATTCGTAATTAAAAAAAATAATAATAATTGTGAGAAGCAGCTTTTTTGAAGTGTGGTTTTCCCACAGTTCTCTCTTTTCTGGATACTTGGGTGCCCACAAGGGGCTAAAGGAACACCACAGACTGTCCCCAGGGAGAGCACTCTTCTGGTCTGTCTCTGCCTTCGGAACGCTGGCAGACAGCCTCAGTCTAAAAGGTTCTTCCCTTCTGAAGCCTTGAAGGCCTTGGTGTTACCTTTTACTTGGTGCAGTCACTCAAGCCATTGCACAGCGATCTCATAACATCATTTTTTACTGAAACATTTTTTTCTTCCTTGGCAGATCCATCAGTTTTCTCTTGCTTTCCGCAGTCCAGATGACTACTGATGGAAAAGAATTGGCCCATTGATCCCTCTTTCTTTTCCTGAAGTTCTGTCCTACAAGCCGGGCAGATGTGTATCACCCAAATTCAAGAAAGCACTTGCTTGTAGATTCTCCTGATCATCTGTGAAATTTAGCATCATACGTAACGAGGAGAAAAAGCACTATAGCTGCCATACAGCTTTTAGCCAAATCATATGGTATCAGTTAAATTAAAGCTGAGAAAAAAAACTTCATGCTCAAGAGGAAGAAATTAGCATCCAGTTGGCAAGGCAGCTATATTAAACCAGATACCAGTCTCAGCAGCACCAGAATTAATTAGGAGTAATTGCAATCTACTTCTGCATGGAAGAGAGTAATATTTTTATGATTATGTATTTTCTTATCGTTATGTTTGAGCCTTTAAGATTATGATCACATTTTTAAATGTTACTTTGGGTTGATAACTGAAGACGGTGTCTGAGGATAGACACCATTGTATGAGGACTGCTCCAGATAGAACACCCTACATAAAAATAAATATTGAGATTAAAAAATAAAGTGCCCCAAAATCAGGAAATATCACAAGTAAGATAGGCAACACAATGTTATTTCTGTCCTGTTGTGGGCACAAAGGCTGATAAATGAAAGGTAAAAATGAATTCTTTAATATTCAGCTATATTTGCTAAATAGTGTTGGAATGTAGCAGATTATCTGCTATTTGATAGATGCGGCCTTACTCTGTAGAAATACGCATAGGCACAGGAGGTCCTCTTCCTTTATGATTAAATGATAATGAGAAAATACTTAGCAACAAGATTGTAAAGAAGAAGAGGTGAAAGTATAAATCATGGTAACTTGTCTTTTAAACCAGACCTCTCTCCAGAAGGTCGAAGGATGCAGCTGGTGAAATAAAGGGCAAAAGCTTGTGGTGCGCCTGCTCTCCCAACCCTCTAGAGTGCTATAGTAAGTTCAGCAAGCTGCTTATGCGGAGTCTGGTCTGACTTCTAAGGGTACAGTGATTTTTTAACCATATTTCTAAATACAGCTTACTTGTACTTCCACAATACTAAAATACCAGCAAGAAAAAAAAAAAATCATCTTTTCTTTTGCATCACTTTTGCACATCTCTGCAAATTTAAATAAGTATGCAGCCAGTGAAGTAAGGCCCACAGTTGCTGCAGCAAATTCTACTCTCTAATTGAATCAGCGTATGTGCATCTCGGCTGCGAAATTAGATGAAATGCAAAGACTTGTGCTCATGTATAGCCATGCTGACTGTATGGGTTTCCTCGTGAGTAAAGATACGTATCAACGTACTGCACTAATGACAGAGCTGCTCTGGGATGAAGTACCTACAGCAAAGAAAAGTCATATGTTAAAGAAAGGGGAATATAGAAGGCAAAACAGCTCAGCTGCTCCATTTTTCCAACACTGCTCAAGACATTAATTGCAGAAAATGAGGCACCTAAAAATATCTGAATATAGATTTCCTCCCAGTGCTGACGTTATCACTTGTGCTCGGTTCTCTCCAGTGTATCTGTTTGCCCAGTTCTGATGGTCTTTTACTTCTGCCACTTGACAGCAGAAGCTGCGGCTGTTACTGTCTGCCAGTATTAGTTGGTAAACAGATGCTTTTCAAAGCAAGAGCTGCACTTCAACAAAAAACTTTAGTTTACTTTTACAATTTTTTCGAGGAGATAAAGCAGCTGGAATACTTTGGAGATAAAGTAACTCATGAACAATTCACTTGACACCTTTATACTGAAGTATGGCTGTCTTCATTAAATTAAATTGGCTCCTGTCAAGGCCAGTGAGAGGGTTTGGGGAGGAAGGCAAAGTTGTTTCCACTTGAGACCCCAGATAATGACAGTTGGCGGCAAGGTGGAAATTAATGTTGGTATCATTTTGCAACTTTTTGTTTATCCTTACCCTTCAGATCATTTCAATATAAAAATCACTTGGGTTCAATACTCTGGAAAGTAATGCAAAGGGAAAAATCAGGTGTGTAGGTTACAAATGCTTATGGCCAGCAAAAAAGAACAGGTTATGTGTGTTCACACAGACGGCTAAAATCCCATACTGCAGCGTATGAGGTGTTTCATCCATTTTTTAGTAAGAGGTGGTGCTGGACGCCCTCCCGAGCACCTGGGGAGGCCCTGCCGGTGGCCTGGGGTCCCCCAGAGCTGGGCCAGTGCCCTGGGGGGGTGCAGCTCCTGAGCTGTGGGTTGCCACCACCTGCCCGAGCAGGGCTTTGTTAGGATCCGGCCAAATCCTTGGCATTCTTGTTCCTTCCCCCAGAGGCAGAGCATCAACTGCAGGCATTTATCGTCCTTGTTGCTGTCTCATCATGTTGGCAGCATTACAAGAGATGCCACTTCGGTTAATTACCACAGAGCAGGAGTGCCAATCTGGCCCTGGCTAGCACAGGACAAGGGTGGAAGGCACAGGGTCTTCTTCTGGAGGTGGAAGAAGGCTGCAGGGATCTGAAGTGAGACCAGAGCCTGCTGCTCTCCTCCAAAATACCTGCCTGCTTAGACCCAGAAACAGGTTTCAGCTCTCAAGCCAGCCCCTAAAGCTCATGTAGCACAGAAATGTTACGGCTGGCAGGTGTGAGGGAGCAGGCAAATGTCTTAATTGGGTAGCAAATGATGTATTTAATAAATTGCACAGACAGAAAAGTTGCAAATGGTCCTGAATTGCCAGCAGAAGAGGCACAGTACTTCAGTTGAGGCTTGGCAAGAGGGAGATATATGGAGGAAGCCATATCAAGGAACTCATGAAGAAATTAAAAACGTTTGGGGAGCTGGTTGAGAAATAAGTCAGCTGCCTCCTTCCAACCAGGGAACCTGAAAATGAGTCTGGAGTAAAATGGGGAGAATCTGCAGTTTTCTTCAGAGAAACTCCATGTCTGGACAACAACTACTACAGAATTATGAATGCCTTGCTCACCAGCAAAGTTGAATAAACTAATGCAGAAAAAGGAACTCTTATTCCACACATCATTTCAGAATAATCCTGTGTCAACAGAGTCCCCTGGGGAGAGGATATAAAATACTCGTTCACAAATAGTTTCTGATTGCCAGTCAGCTCTGATGAACTCACAGAGAGCTTGACCACTAAAAGTACTGAGTAAAACAGAATAGGTGCCCATATTGCAATCACTATGTGACTGCAGCTTGCAGGGACAGTCTGGAGTTAATTTCTGGGCAGATGATTTGGAGAAAGATGTTGTAGCAGTTTGGTGTGGCCAGCTATGTAAACTTTTACCTGGATACTTAAATAGGCTTCACAGCCTCTACTGGCCTATGTGGCAACACCTTCTATAGTCTCTCTAGCTAGCCTCAAGCTAGCTTCAGCATATCTACTTAAGTTATATTTATGTCTTTGCCTTCAGGGTAGAGGCGCCATGAGATATATCACCCGACCATGCTCCCACAGCTGGTGAAGGAAAGGTGAATACTGTGACTACAGCACCGCTAAAAATCTCCCACTGAATATTTTTTTCCCCATTTCCACCCTTGATGGTGTGTTGTTGTGCATATTCCAAATAACTGCAGCCTCCTAGACAAAGTTACTGTATTGAAGAACTCTACTATCTACCCCAGCTCGATGTAAGAAGCACAGCTGTTCACACCGGGCAGCTTTTGGCCAGCCTTAATGATATCTCTTCCACTTGCGGACACTTGGATGACAGGGCATCACTGCTATTTTAAGTCCTCTGGAGCTTGGTGGACTGTAAAGAATTTTGCTCACAGTGATTCAGCTGCACCGTTGTTAGCAGTTTTAGCATGGACAGTGCTGCCAGCAGAAACCTCAGGAGCAAGGATAACCAGCACGATACTGAGAGCACTGCAAAGCTGTTGACAAATACATCTCTTAGTACCACTGACTGCGCTAAGCAAGGATGGAAAACTTCCTGCAGCTTCCTTGGTACAAGCATGAGTGCAAAGTCATTCCTTGGGTTTTTCAGACCATCTAGTTGAAGCAAATAACGCTACAGGAGGCTGCTGAGTGATGCTGTCTGGCAGTGTTCCCACGCTAAAAATACAGTGGAAGATAACTGCCAGGTTTTTTTTTTGAGAGTTTTCTCCTCAGTTTTCTGTGGATTTTATGCTGTGTATATATAGTGCTGAATGGGAAGTATAGCACCTCTTCTTTCACTCAAGCTCAAAGCTTCTTTTGGTCTGGTGCTTTTTTGTCGGTGAATGTTTTTGCTCCTAGCTGTGTTTCTGTGAAGGTGTTTCATTGCCTTAGGATGCTGTCAATTACAATTTATTAAATCCTAGGGAGGCCTTTACACATTCTTATACCTCTCACTGAGAACAATTGACAATTTTGAGGAGAAAAAAATAGCACCTGTTAAATTTTGGAATCAGTGAACTTCTAGCCTTGCATTCTTCACGCAGATTTCCTAACTCAACATTTTGAAAGGTGCCTTTCAAGGCAAAAATCAAATAGTATCTCCTTTTTGATACAGTGGAAAAGGCAAACTTTTTCTTAAACTGTCTCCTGAGTGACTAATGGCCATACTTTTGTAACAAATTTAAGTCAGCAGCCTATCTAATTCTGAATATTCTTATCAGCACTTCCAAGGGATTTGTAAAGGACGAAAAAAAAGCCATGGTAATTACTGTGATGCAGACTCGAGTTCCAAGGCTGGTGTGCTTTTTCATTGATGAAACAGTTGCAGTGATTGAAGATGTTGCCAGTCCTTACTCCCCTCCCTGTCCAGCCCCAGTTATCTTTTCCAAACCTCTTGCAAGTGATGTTTAAGTGTCCCTAAGCCAATATCATACGAAATCTGGAAGCTCAGCATCAACTGCCTCTCACAGTAATTTGGATTCAGTTACTAGGCTACTAGATTTCACACCAAACTGGCTGAAGGACCATTTTGCTTTACTGATTCAAGAGGGGAGGACACGGAAAATGTGGTTGTGTTCACCTCTGGCAGAAGGACAACAACAAAGAGGTGGTCAATAACAATTTATATTGTTGCAGCTCTTTTTTTACTGAATGTGTATCTAAGACCTAAACTACAATTTTGCAATGCCAAAGGGAATAAATACAGAGCTAAACTCTGCAGCTGATCACCAAGTTAGTTACTGCACCAAAATTTTTTTGAGTGCTATGTAATTTTAGTGACTACTAACTGGTTGCAAGCCACTCTAATAAACCTAATCAAATAAATCAATAATTTGTAAGAGTCATAAAAGAAAAACTACTCTCTTTGGCTCCACAGTCCTCCAATACTTGGATAGATGCATTTGCTGAAGACAGAGCTCTACTAGACTGATTCAAGCCAGGATGACAAATTCCATATTCCAGATGACAGAATATTTTCCCTTAGGCAAGGAAATTAAAAAAAAAAAATTATTATCTTTCAGAGATAGATATCTTCCATATTGGTGACTCCAGTCTTGTGACTACAATTTGTTGGAATTTGAACTGAATACTCTTTATTTTCAGAGTGTTGATTTGAGCTTGTCAATAACCTGTAATAACTGAAAAAGTGTCAATACCTAGTGTGGTTAATGTTAGGAGAAAATAATAAAGGATAGATTTTAGAAGGTCATTATCAAAATTTCTTGATGTGCATTAAAATTGGGCAACTTGGAAAAAAGTATGACAGGTTTCATTTTATTCTGCAGCTGACCTGACATAATACATCTGCACCCCTGAATATATGCAGCAAGGAGAAACATCTTGGAATACTGAGTATTTGCAAGACTTATGTTAATCATCATTAAAGTGGCTTTGTAGCCTGAGTCACCTGCTGAAAGAACTTTGAGCTTGAACGCTTGTCCTTTTTTTTCCCTCTTACACTAATAAGAAGTATGACTTCGTCATATAGGCTTTGTATCTTCACATGAGCTGTGAGGCATTCCCCCAACTTCTTTGTGATATAGGGAGGAATACTGGTTGGAAAGCAGGAGTAGCCACCTTGGGTCAAAGGCAAGTATCCAGGCATGTGAAATGACCTTTAGTTGACTTAATTATTTACGCTGAAATGATGTCCCTTGAGGTAATGCACTTGAAAGCAACAATTGCATGTGGCACCAAAATTTCTGGGGCCATCCCCCCAGATTGTCAGTACTCTGGTAAGCTGAGATGTACCGTGAGTTTCTTTACAGGGAATGGTGGAAAAACTTGTTTGCCACTACAGGGTGTAAGGGAGAGTAAGGTTAGAGGGGGTACAGCCACTTTGTGTCACTCAGTGGTCCAGAATGGACAGAGATGACACTGTCATAGTACTGATTCTGGTGATACTGTTACTCATGAAAGCCATTAAAGTCTCTATTTAAGATAAAAAGATTGCACCTGATCTAGCTCATGGGAAGTATAAACTTCACACTTTTAAGCTAATTCTTCATTTCATTTCTCTTTGCATTGTCAAAACAAGGAGCAGCTTCATCTGAGAGTCCCTGATTAAAGGAACACCCCTTAACATCTAATTAAAGGTGCTGAAGGGTAGAGAGTCCCTGGATTTAGCTGAAACCCCCTGCCAGAACCAGAGAGGGAAGAATCCTTACTGAAAGGTATCTAGAGAAGAACAAGAACAGAAGACCAAGAGAAAATGAACTAACTGTATCAATTGTTGACAACCTGACAGACAGCATGTGCAGTGGATATCATTTGCTTTAACATCAGACTCCCAGTACTGCTAGTCCCTGTTGCAGGATCAGGGATCTGCAAGAAGGATAACCTTTGCTGGCCTGAAAGCTACCAAACAAGATGCCTGGGGAAAATACAGGGATTACATCAACCTCTTGCCTCATCTTTGTGCTACGCTGCTTTCCTCCCTCTAATCTAAACGCTGGTAGGAATTGCTAATCTAAATGCTGGTAGGAAGCATTGCTGTCTTTCATTGTGCAATATTGCGTTATGGACTTATTTAAGGGGTTTGTCTTTTTCTTGAGCAAAATGGCACAGAAATTCTCTCACAGTTCAGCCTTCAGCAAACAAACCATAACTCAGGACATCACAAGAGACAGCATATTCTAGCTATGGCAGTTGTGTTTCTTCCACATTCCCTTACTTGTTCTTTCCACATCTGCTTCTTTTTGGGGAGAAATGGACAATTTTGGTGGAAAGCAATGCATACACACACACACAAACCTAGATATTTCATATCTTAAAAAATATCTAGAAATATAGCAAATTGCCCACTTCCACAGAACTCCACAGCACTTGCTGGTGTAAAGCTCAGTCAGGTGTGTCTTCAACCAGCTGCAGGCACAGATATACCGTGAGTACTTCTAGCTTTCACTTTCCCATGAGAAAATTAGTTTGCAGCATGCTGTAACCCCTAGGTGTATTTCAGCATTAATCTATACAATAAACCAAACATTAGCTGCTATGCAGCATATTCACTAACATTTTTAAGGAGTCTTCTCTTTCTTTTCTCTTAGCACGGCAGCAACAACTGTGCCAAAAAGGGTTTGGTTTTTTTCGCTCTACTTTTAAGACAAAATCTTTTTGCTGGTTAGAAATTTCTGAAGTGATCAAACAGGACCCTGTTAGCAGAGGTCTTGTCCAAGACCCTTGTGCAGAAAGATCACCTGGTAGGCATTATCTAGGTCCTGCTGCATTCTGAACACACAGAAATGAGAATTCTGAATAGCATTGTGCCTTCCTGTACGGCAACGACTCCCAAACCAGCTTGCTGCCCAGCACTTGCAAGTCTTCAGTGGGAGCAGCTGATTGCTTGCTTTCCTCTGAAACAGTAGCTACTATGGCACTTCTTCAGGCTCCTGCAAGCTGCTGTTATCCCAGAAAAAAAAGGAGCAAGCTGATGTCTGAAAAAAAAATAAATGGCATCATGGCACATTGCTGCATGCTGCCCTACCCCACTTGGAACAGGTCTTTACACAGACTTAGGTTTGTATTGTTATGTGAACAAAAGACAATGCCGTTATCCGTTGCTTAGAAAACTACTACTCAAATATAATGTATTTTGAGGATTTTATTCTATTAAAATAGTTTTACTGTCTTCATAGCACATTTTTGAAGTCCTTTGAAGAGTGAATTACAAAAGTGACCTGACACTTGTAACATGCAGCTTAGTATTTTTTATCCCTTCTTAGGAGAAGGGTTCTGTTCTTTTAATTTTAGTGTGACTTTTGACTTCTTTTTTTTCCCTTGCTATTAAGTGCCTATGTTGCTGCTTATTTATATTGTATTACAAAGGCTTTGCTGAATAAATGTGCCTGGGATTTGTGATGACAGGTGGTGAAAATTATTGTCCTTAATTCTTGTAGGAGTTCAGTCCCAATGAAGCTGGGATTCTTCCATGACCACCCTCCCTGACCACCATCTCATACGTATATAAGCCCTAAGACACAGCACCACAGGAGAGGCTGTGGGTAGCTGTACCAGTCCAAGGGAAGTCTGAGGGAAGAACCAGGTTTCACCTCTCTGGGGCCCTCCTTTTCCCTGTGGTTGGTTGTGAGTGTGTTACATTACCCCCGTAACAACTTGTGGTAAATTCTTCCCTTCCCTCTCCCTGAGTGTATGGAGACGGGGAATGTTTCCACATTTCTGCCCACTACTTCATCTCTCTGTGTTCCACATGCTGCCAGAATATTTCTCTTCTGAGCTCTTCTGTAGGATCTGAAAATGTACTAGGCTTTAATAAAACACATACAAGATCAGCCGTATACTGCCCCTAGATATTTCAATTGTGGAGCCAAGTAAGTGGGGAGGAGAGACTGATGAATGACTCTATGGCCACACTTGGGAAAGAGGGAAAAGTGTTTCCAAATGTTCTGTTAAAACCTGTAACATACTTTTTAAAATTCTCACATTTCAGGTCAAAATCCCCCGAGACAGAATTTCTGACCTTCACTATCTTTAACTGTTTGTTTCCATATGTGCCACTGACAAAATGCTGAGTAGGCATTTGAGATTTACCTTCAACACAACATTTCAGCTTAAAGATGCTTACTGCGAATCTAGAAATTTTGCCCTGAGATGGGTGCAATTTCACTGCAAATACTAAGCAAAGCATATAACACTACCTGAGCAAATGCCACTGAGTCATTACAGATGATAGGACATCAGCATACCTAAGAAATATAAGCAAAAAGCACTTGAAAGTCTATCAAAAAGCTGTATTGCTTTCAACAACAACAAAAAAAAAAGAAACAAGATAATTTATGTCTACACTAGCAAGTAGTACCATGCAATAGGAGTGGATCTGTAGAGCAAAGCAACAGGTTTTGAGGACCTTAACTCCATGCTAAATACATTTGTGGGGTTTTTAAAAATTATTTTAGACTTGTGTGACTTATTTTAGACTTCTATACATCTGACTCCCCCATTTGCAGATGGAACATATTTCTGATTTAGTTTCACTCAAAAAGAATCCAATTCATGTGCTCTGTGACCAGTCTGCAGTGTAAACCAATGTCCAATAAGTGGGGACAATAAGAAGGTTTGCTTCAAACATTCACTCCTGGTCCAAACTAAAATGTTAATGTTAACTCCAGAAGACTTACAATCAGGGTTCTGGAGCAACTCTTTTGGGAGGTAACCTAAATTAAAAAAAAAAAAAAAAGCATTATCTGAAAAGTTACCTATCACTTTTTTTTCCTACTTGGCTGTTTAACCTGGGCACAGTTCTCCCATAAGCACTCACAAAGCCACTTTGTGTCTCTTTCAAATTCTCTTTCTGTATTATCTCTGCTACCAGGGAGGTTGCAACCATGAGAACTGCTTATTTTGCTCACCAATAATTGTCACCTTGCACAGTGCCCTCTTCCTGTATCCAACTGTCTTAGTCTCAAAATCCAAGAGGAAGACAGACCTTCAGGTCAACAACTGACGTCTCCCTGTGGTGTCTGTAGAGTGCTGACAGATCAGATGGTGACCTGTGACTGTGATATGCAGATGTAATGATAACACATAACTAATAACAAAGCTGTCCTGACATCCAACACACTGCATCTGCGTCACTCTTCCAAAAAAGAAACCAGGTTATTCACACCCTCCTTAACGTCCCATGTGCAATGTTTTTTAAAGTGAGAGATAGCCAAAAATGACTTCTCACACAGAAATATGCTATCATGTAGTCTGCACATGTCTCCCTAAGCTTCAGCAAAAACCACCTCCTTCTTAAGAAAGAGGGCAGAGGTGTTATGTTAACAGTCTTCACTGCTCTACTGTTCCCCCAGTATACCTCACGGCAGAGACTAAAGGAAAAATACAAAACAATAAAGCCAAACGTTAGCAGTCCGGGCATGTGGCTAGAAACTTGAGCTAGGATTAGCAGTCAGCAGTTCTGATTCCCTAAAATACTTCAGCCAAGTTGCTTAGGCCCTGTTTACATTACATTTCTAGCTGTATGGAGAAATAGTTCAAATGTGAAAGCATAGATTTTTCTAAAGCCCCCAGTATTAGGGATTTCCTCAGTTGATGGATGCTTAGTCTCAGCCACCTTTTAAAGAGGCTCTCTGCAGTATTTCAAATCACAAGATGCCTTTAAAATTCAGGTTTTATTTAATTTGATCCAGTTGTGCTGCCTCTCAGCAAAGCAGCAATTTTGTTAAAACCTTCTTCCTTTAAAAAACCTCTTTGAAGAGTATTTTAAATGCATGTCAAATAAGGTCTCAACGGTGTCACAAGTCCCTGTACTCATATTTAGCTGAGTTGTCTCCCAGTGAAGTCCTAGTTATATATCCCATCTGTACCACTAACTAAGTAGAAATTTAAAGCTTTCTTTCCATGCCAGCAAAGAAAGTGTGTGAATGGAGTTTTCACCTTCTTTCCCAGTTTCCTCATCTGCAGAAGACAGACAAGTGGCAGAGAGACAATACTACTAGCTGGCTGTTCAGGGAACTGAATGCCCCAGACAGGGCAGTGAACTAGCAGTAAAGCGCTAACACTACTGACTTGGCATGGCCTGTGGTGCAATCTCACACTTGGGGCAAACTAATCTGAAACCAGAGCCTGAATGAAGCCGTCCCTGCTCTTGCCCCTGGCCAGGCGCTCCCCTTCATGCCAGGTGCAGGAAGACATGCAGTGAGTATGCTCAGCTTGATCATCTGGCTAAAAACCAACTTTGCTAAAAAAAATAAATCTATTAGATTGGGGACCTGATTCAGCTCCCCATCAACCATGTGAATGGTAGCGCTGACACAAGGGCAGGGGCAGAAGAGTGGCTAGCAAGAGGGGAGACCAGGTCTACTGCTTTTACCTTTATTATGGTCTTAGACTGGCTTCAGCTGTTCATAAAAACATACTCTGAAACGTATCGCAAAATGGCATTAACAGCATGATGAACTCTGAACTGGCCCATAGGGAATGTAAGACAGACTGCTAATTGCAAAACACATTCAAGTACAGTTCTGACCTGACAGGGCAGTGCCGCTATCTTTCTTTTCTCCCATTTCTGAACATGTGTCTATGCCGCTTTAGCTGCAGATACCACTGAGAGTAACTAACATAAACACCAGTAAAGTTTATTTGCTGGATACTCCTAAGATTCTTGGGTACCCACCAGTTTTAGAACTGACTGCAGAAATGCAAACAGGCACCAACCCGGTACCAGCAGATTTTCTGTTTGCCTGTTCCTTCTTCCCTTATATACACTGTGACTCCACAGTTAATCTGGCCCCAGCCTCTGCCTCCCAAAGTAAAACGCTGTACAGCCATCTGACCTAACACCTATCCATTACTACATACTCTGTGCAGTACTGTGATTCTCAGTACTCAAAACACTTGGAAAGAAGAGAGCATATAAAATTCAAGATCTCTAGAGCTTCTGAAGACTGCATCTGAGGGTGTCCTGCCATAATGACTGAGTAAATCAAGCAGAACAAACAAAAATCTTCATTACCACAGAAACTGATCAGTGAGCTAAAACTGCTTGTCACGGTTCCTCTCAGTGGATTCACCTCTGAGATATCCAGAACCTCGAAGATAATGCTGTTATCAATTGCTTCAAGTCTCAAAAGAGTAAGAGTGAAGAACAAAGAAAGAAACCATATGGTGACCTCAGAGAAGTCTCTGAAAAAGAAGGCCAGGCAGCTCAGGTGGGGAGAGACATTCCCAAAGATTAGAAGGCAAGAGCAGAGATCATTTTCCTTCACTGAAGGCTTTTAAGCCCTAGAGTGGAAGATGAAGAGGAAATGGATTACAACAAACATCTCCCTTTCACCTTCTTTGGCACAGAAGGCTTAGACTTTCCCGTGCTTCGTGATACTTCAGCACATCGTTGAGAGCAGCAGTTTGCCTCCACTCCTTTCCATATAACTGAAAACAGCAGCTTCTGGATTACAGTCTCCTCTGGTTCCTGTGACCCATGCACAGGCTTGGAACTACCCCATTCCTGCTCCCCAAGTTCCTCTGAGATCACAGGCAGGGAGGCCAGGGCAACAGGCAAAGAGGAAGTCCACTGAGCCGCATGCTGGAAGCTTCAGGTGTCTCCTTCCATTTTACTAAAAATCCCCCTGTTGGCACTCATTTAAGCATTTGTACCTTTAGGAGAATAGATTGTTTGTTGAACAAATTTGCTTGTCTGTTATTTCTGTCAAAAAGCCAAAGCATTTTCTGCCGAGCAAAATATTCTCTGCCATTTATTTTAATATCCTATAGGTCTGCAAACTCCACATATGGGCAATAATCTGTCCAGGCCAGTAGGCTGCAGAACTACAGCAGACTTTACAATGAAAGCACATCTGAAATCCTCTTGGAAATGTATAGCATGCAAAGCAGCACATATTGCAGCACTGATTCATAAGATGACCTGATAAAAACTACTCACATAGGCCCCCTGCTCCTCAGTAATTCCACCAGTTCCACTACTCTGTGCAAAATCAATAAAAGCGTACCAAGCCAGTTACGCGAATGTTGATATCTACATCTCAAAGAATTCACCTACCATTCTATATGGAATTATTAAAAAAATGCATAGAAAATGCTAAGCAAATACTGCAGAGCACGGAAATAGCCCAGCAAGCCTAGGTGTTGAGGGAATGCGACAATGTCCATGGCAAGCAACAAAAAAGTGTTCAGCAGGGGTGGATTTATGTGTCTGGGCTTACTGCAGTGATAATGTTATTTTGGGAGGGGAAGGAGAGGGTTTGTTACATGAGAACAAGTTTAGTTTTTAAGTTCCAACATAAACATATTCTACATCAAAGGTAAATCACTGTATATTCCTGAATACTAGAGGAATGCTCAAGACTGCTGCAGGATTCCTTCTCGTTTGCAGCATGAAGTTCAATACAAGCTACAATGGTTAGCTGAAAGTGCGATAAACGGCGCTAGTTATCCAAAACATGCAGATCATGAGTTCCCACTACAGCATCCCAATAGTGGGAACAATCCCACCTAGAAGAGTGGGTGGGAGCACTCTTCTACTACTCTGGGAGCAAGAGGAGTATTTGTCTACAATGCTGGAGCGAGTCATGCCTTCCCCTAAGTACTGACATTCCTACAAATGTACTTTATTAACATGAGCCAGCAGTGTGCCCAGGTGGCCAAGAAGGCCAACAGCATTCTGGCTTGTATGAGGAATAGCATGGCCAGCAGGAGTAGGGAAGTGATCGTGCCTCTGTACTCGGCACTGGTGAGGCCTCACCTCGAGTACTGTGTTCAGTTCTGGGCCCCTCCGTACAAGAGGGACATTGAAGTGCTGGAG
>VWZL01001204.1:832450-874281 GCA_013396915.1 Stercorarius parasiticus
AGACCCCCCGCCCTCCTTCCCCCTCTCCGGTGGGGCGAGGACGCGTGTGCCCCGGGGGCGGGTGTGTGTGTGAGAGACTGAGGCCCCTCCGGGCCTCCTCTCCAAGGAGCTTCCGGCGGGATGGCAGCGGGAGTGGGGCAGCTGCAGTTGTACCCCCGCCAGCCGCCCGGGACCCCCTCTCGTACCCTGCCCCCTCCTCAGTGTGTAGCTCCGGCTCATGACGGGAGCCCCCGGTTCATCTCCCTCCCTTCCCGTAGTGCTGGAGGACACGGTGGAGGAGCGCGTCATCAGCGAGGAGTACAAGATCTGGAAGAAGAACACCCCCTTCTTGTACGATCTGGTGATGACACATGCGCTGGAGTGGCCCAGCCTCACCGTGCAGTGGTTGCCTGATGTGACCAGGTGAGAGAAGGGAAGAGAGACCTGGAATGATGATCCAGGGAGGCAGAGGGCTCAGCTGCTGGTTTGCTTAGCTGGCAAAGCAGGAGCTGAGGCTGTGTGCAGTTGCTTGTTCCACTGCTCTTTCTGTCTCTGCTAACCATGTCTGCTAAGTAACATGAAGATAAAAACCATGCAAGATGAGAATAATTTGTGTTAGGCTGCTCTTTGTGAGCTTGCAACACTTTATCTTGCTTACAACTTTAAAAACCCTTTGGCTATGCAGGAGCTTTGAGGAGAAAAGTCACAAATTGATACTTTACAGAACTCTAGCTTAGCCTAGTAGAAGATGTCATGAGGTGTGAGGAGAGAAACCTTTCCCAATTTATTGATATATATGAGAGACCTAACACTCTTCTGTAGTTAATTCTGATCAGAGAAATGTATGTACCAAACTAGCTTTTTATTGAAGACACTTTTTCCCCATGTGCGCTACAGATTACTATTCTGTAGAAGCTATAGTTATCTGTCTCCAGTTTTGTTTTGGTTTGTTTTAAGCCTGGATTTATTTCAGAGAATATTGTTCTAAGACTGGTGCTTCATGTCCTGGTTCTGTCCCTGACTCACTATTGACTTCATATATCTTAATTTTCCCATTCTTCCACCTCCCCCTGAAAATTGTGGACTCACTGGTTAATTTGTTAAATAACTTTAAAGGTGGAGATAGATTCTGTTCATGTGCCAGCTACTATAGAACTTAAATTATTGCAGTAACCACTTGGGGCTCCATCGAGGTAGTGGACAAGAACCAGGTCCCTCACATTGTTGTAAACTGGATACAGCTAGGTTTTAAAATACCTTGTGTGTAAAGTTCATGCAATAATCAGAGGATGGTCTCTTTCCTCTTTAAAATTTCACTTTACATACCTGATGTTATACTTGGTGGTTAGATGATCGCTTAATTTTATATACCAGAATGTTTGGGGAAGATGTTGAGAGATGTGAGCTAACTAGTCATGGCATAGAGAAAACTAAGTGGGGATGTGAGGGTGTGGAGCCCTTATGAGGAACACTTCTGCTTGCCTCATATTTTGCAGATTGACTTAATATTCAATTTAAAACCTGGTATTTCCAATTATCCAGTGTCAAAATATGTAAGCCATTTAAGGCAAGGACTGTCTCTTTGTATGGCACCTGACATGATGGGACACCTGTTCCTGATGCAAGTAAGTGTGTGTGCATTGTGTGTTTTGTTTTGTGTTTTTTGTTTTGTTTCATATTTTTCTTTCCCCCTCAAAATGTATGACAATGGCTTAGAAGTGGTGTAGTAATACCTATGGTGATTTATGATTGCCCAAATGATTCCTGTTTGCTTGGATTCAAACAGCATAATTAGTTTGTTGTTTTCAAGAATGCAGAAGTTGCTTGAGTTTGACCGTTCAAATTCTTCCTTTCAGAGATAAATTTCAGTGTCCATCCAGCCTTTCACTTATTGCTAAATGTTGAATTTGACCACCAGAGGAGAAATTTTATTCTAGTTAGCTAGGATTTGTGCAGTGTTTAAAAATGAGCTTCTGAAATAAAATATTAACTGGTAAAAGCTTCTAAGAGAAGTAACTAAAATAGGTTGCCACTTGTCCTCGGTAATTGTGTTTTATAGAAAGTAGTATTGATTGTTTTCTAATTCAATGCTGTGCGACTGCCAGTGGAATTAAAGACAGAAGTAGGTATTAATGTCATCTTTAACTACTGTGCAAATTGTAATTGTCCCTTTCAAGCCATAGTGGCAGGGTTTACTAACTTCTGTTCTTTGGCTTGCTTATGTCAGAGTCTGGTTCACTTTATTGCACAAGTCCCTTGTGGCAAGGAAAGGATCACTTAAATGAGTCTCTCTTTTCTAGCTCCCTGAAGAAGTTTGGATCTTGAGTGTTATTGATGCTAGCTATCGAACTTCTGGAACCGTGCATATAATTTTATTCCATGCATTTATTACTCTAAACAGGCCAGAAGGAAAGGATTATGCTCTACACTGGCTGGTTTTGGGAACGCACACGTCCGATGAACAGAACCACCTGGTGGTTGCAAGAGTCCAGATTCCCAATGATGACCAGTTTGATGCTTCTCAGTATGACAGTGAGAAAGGAGGTGGGCAGTGCATGCATTCTTAAATTATATTTTAGAAGTAGCATTGATGAGTGTTCAGTCTAATGGTATTCTAACTTTCTGCTAAGTACTAAAGCTGATATATACTTACCAGTTTACACTAATTCTAGATCATTAATTGTGACTAAAAAGAGGAGACTTAGAAGAACTTAGGTAATGTGATGTACAATCCGTATAGCATTTTTGCCAGCTCTGTCAGTTGTGGTGAAAACTGATACGTTATCCACCTCAAATAGAGACTAGAGCTCTGAAAGAGTTTGTATCCTAGAGGATCCAAAATATCTAAAGCATTAATACTGTTGTGTTACATGATGCTAGTCTTTCATAAGCTTCAGGATAAGATGCTTACCACTGTTTCTTGGAGTGGGGGAGATGACATGAAATGCTGTTTTACCTGCTTAAAATAGTTGATGTGATAAACTGGCTTTTTTTCTGACAAACGTAGAGTTTGGTGGCTTTGGATCTGTGACTGGCAAAATTGAAACAGAGATCAAAATTAACCATGAGGGTGAAGTAAACCGTGCTCGTTACATGCCACAGAATCCCTGTATCATTGCTACAAAAACTCCGTCTGCTGATGTGTTGGTATTTGATTACACTAAACATCCTTCAAAACCAGGTGGGTTAAACTGCTTGAATTTAAGCAAAATGCCTCTTGTCATTGAGGAATGAACTTGTATTTAACTGTAGTTGGGAGGAGAGGTGATAGGCTCTGGAATCCAAATAAGAAGGTCCATATCTTCATTGACTATAATAACCTGGTTATATTCAATATCGTAAGAGAATCCTGATAGAAGCAGCGTTCTTCTAAGAGGCTGATGTATAAAATATGATAATTGTAATGGAAACAAAGTTCTTAGGTGATAATGATGCTCTTATGGATTGATGTACAAGGTGACGCTAAATGGCCTGCATTTCCTCTCTTTCAGACCCAAGTGGAGAGTGTAATCCTGACCTTAGATTAAGAGGGCACCAGAAGGAAGGCTATGGCTTATCATGGAACTCAAATTTGAGTGGACATCTTCTCAGTGCATCAGATGATCATGTAAAACCCACATCTTTTCCCCTATTTAAAAAAAAAACACTATCAAACAACCTCTCCAAATTTATGCTGTAATAGATAATTAGAGGAAAAACTGGGTTAGTGAAGCTGTATACTGTTATGTGGGGAAGCTCTCATATGTTGTAATTATATTTCTAAAGGCTGTCAGTTGACTTTAGGCTGTAATCAACAATCGGTTCTATGTAACGTTCTTGATTAAGAACAGATAGGCTGTAATCAACAATCGGTTCTATGTAACGTTCTTGATTAAGAACAGAATGTTTTTATAGTTGTCTGCTGGAAGAAATTGTCGTATAACAATCCTTTAAACTGGCGTGGGTCTGAGACCATAAATTAGTAAGACTCTCAAAGATCAATTGAACTAATAGCTTATATATTTCTTTGTGGGCTTTAAAAGTGTAAATTGCTTCTGTGACCTTATAAATAATCCTCGGGCCTTGAATTTGCAGAAAACTGATTGATAACTTAGCTCACTTCTCACTTACAGCATATTAAGTGTTCCTTTTCAAAAACAAAGAACTGTTTCAGGAGTGTCATCTCTCTGTTTATATGTAGAATGTGATTATTTATTTGAAAGATAATACAGTCAGAGTCTGTGTAACAATAGAATATGACTCTTACTTACAGACTGTGTGTTTATGGGATATAAGTGCTGGACCAAAAGAAGGCAAAATTGTTGATGCAAAAGCAATCTTTACTGGACACTCTGCAGTAGTAGAAGATGTGGCATGGCATCTGCTTCATGAATCTCTGTTTGGATCGGTGGCAGATGACCAGAAGCTTATGATGTAAGTTGGGGTTAAATGGTTTCTGGATAGTGTCTGCTGTGTGCTGTCAGCAGACCAGTCCAGAGCACTTGGATAAAAAAATTTGAATTATGGAATGGTCTAATGTAGTTCTGTAGTGCAATCAACTATGGTAGTGCTGCAGAATCACTGAAATCCGCATGTGATTTAATGCGTTCACATGATCTGAAAATAAGATGTAATTAGTATGTATGTCAGCTTCCTGGTGCAAACTGCTCACATACAACAGACAAAAAATACTGAAAGGTAATGGCATAAAAACTGTAGCTTCAATCTTAGGTTTAGTAATAATGTAGTCTCTTAAACTAATGTGTAGTGTAGTGAAAAAGAACCTCCTGTGAAAATTAATATTTGTTCGTTCTCGCTCTCTCTTCCTTGCCCCTCACCCTCCCCCAAACCCTTCATTGCAACAGTTGGGACGCAAGATCTAATACCACGTCCAAACCAAGTCATTCTGTAGATGCTCATACAGCCGAGGTCAACTGTCTGTCCTTCAATCCTTACAGCGAGTTCATTCTAGCAACTGGTTCTGCTGACAAGGTTTTTATTTGTGTATACTTTAAATTCATAAGTATTCTAGATGATAATTCTATAGGCATTATAGTAAAAATGATTTCTTGTTACTCCTCCCAGACGGTGGCTCTATGGGATCTTCGAAACTTAAAATTGAAACTCCATTCTTTTGAGTCACATAAAGATGAAATTTTTCAGGTGGGTAAACTTTTCTCACAACCTGTAGAAAAAAGCTAGAAGAGTACTGATTTGGACAAAAACATATCGATTTTCATATGATGACCAACCACAGTAAGCAAGTCTGTTTAACATTAAATAGTGAATTTTGGTTCATCGAATACAGACAGTACCACGTAGTTCTTTCCCTGCCTGACTCTGAAGCAAGTTGCCAACTTATTGGTAAAAAGATACTGGGAGCTTGCAAGTACTTTCAGTGCAGGTAGAAGGTTTCTCTAAAATGTCTTGCTGTAGGGAGGACTAGGGTTCAAATCTAGTATCGTGAACTCTGCCTATTTAGTAGGTTGCAAGTAACAGTGAATTTTAGACAAATAAATTTCATGATACAGAAAATCTCTTAACAGTCAAATAATGTTGGCTGTTCAACTCGAGTAATCTTAAGACTTTAAAGCACTCTATTTGAGCTATAGGATATCTTTTGTGCTGGAAGAAAGTGATGTATTGAGTATAGTTATTGAAAATTAGTGGCTGGATGCTGGTTATCTAGGATATGCTTTTAGAAGTCAGTAACTTCGCTTCAGTGAAGTTGTTTCCTCTCAATAGGTTCACTGGTCTCCTCATAATGAAACAATTCTTGCTTCAAGTGGTACTGATCGTCGGCTTAATGTATGGGATCTGAGGTGAAGAACACTTCCTTTCTTTTAGTATATATGAATAGATAGGGGAAAAAAAAGTGGGGGGGTGCAGACCTGCGCTGTTTAGTAGACTACATTTGTGCTGTTCTGTATCCTTCCTTGCTTGCTTAACTTGGACCCGGTCTTCCGGGTATGCAGTAGAAGCAGCACAATACTTCTAATGTTACTTCTCTGCAAGGGTTTCTTGATGATATAATTGTTTTCTGCTTTCTTTAGTAATAAGTGATTTATGTGATTTCTGCCTCCATGTGCTTCACAAGTTAGATTCTCTTTCAGTAATGATAAAGCCGAACAGTTGATGTTCTATACCTGAGACTTACGGTTATTTGACAGTAAGAGCAAATACTGGAAACAAAGGCTAGGAACTATTAAGTTAAGCTTATATAGGATGCAATTTTCATTATTAATAAAAAGTATAAACTACTTTCTTACAGTAAAATCGGAGAAGAGCAGTCTGCAGAGGACGCAGAAGATGGGCCTCCTGAGCTGCTTGTATGTTTTTTTCGGGTTTCTATGTGTTGATGTGCTGTATGGCAGTATGATGCCTTATGACTGTGCTACTGAAGCTGCAGCAGTTCTTAAATCTCTTCACCTCCCCAGTTTTCAGTCCATTGCTCTAACTTTGCAGTAGGCTTCCTCTGTTCAGTTCTGAAAGCAGTGATTTTTTCAAAGCTGTTCTGGACATTATTTACACATCTTTATTGCTGAACATATTTATGGTTCAGCCATGTGTTGTCTATACTCTTTTATAACTAAATGCATATAAAGCCAAGGCCTCAAATTATTTATCTTGCATTGGACCAGTTAGGTCCCATATAACTAACCTTACTGATGTAGAAAGTACAAAGGCTTACGTTTTGTTTTGCTTCCTTAGGAAACAATTAAAAATGTTTATAGTTTTGGTTTCTCCATCATTTCCTGTGTGTAAGTGCTCATTTAATTAGATGAGGTAATGGATATAAAATACGGCTGGATTTCACAGGCCAACCTTGTGTGAAGTGGCACCATTCTGAGGATGTCAGTTGCTGCAATAAGATGAACTGTTGGCTCAAACGCTGTCTCAGCAATTGCATCCGTGTCCATAAGCAATGAATGGAATGTGCTGTTTCACACACGCCTTCTTTACGTCTGTATTGTGAATCTCGAGTAGCAAGCTTTTCTTCTTTCTGTAGTCAACATGATGAATTTATCTTCTGAATCTTGAGTTTTAACAGATTTCTCTCTAGAGATGAAATGGCTTACTGAAGCTTGTGGCTTTTTTAACAGTTTATTCATGGAGGACACACTGCCAAAATTTCAGACTTCAGTTGGAATCCTAATGAGCCTTGGGTAATCTGTTCTGTATCGGAGGACAACATCATGCAGATCTGGCAAATGGTGAGTGTCACAACAGCTCTTGAGTTGCTCTGAAGCTTGTTGCATAAATGAGACTGAAATGGCTTGTTCTTCTTAGGGCAGCTTGTGCCTTCAGTGACTGAAAGTAGCGCCTACCCAAACAAACAAACCACTGTCCCCTATACTTGTTACACTGTTAGATTGGAGAGTAAGGCTTTCAAAAGAAAACAAAGGCTGAAACAACCTGAATAGATGCAACTGCTAGCTAAATCTTTGCTCCTAGTCTTAGGTACTAGTTAATAGTAAGAATAAATGTGGCAGTTGCAAACTTATATCCAATACTAGCCAAGACTTAGTCTTTTTTATTTTTTCCACCCCGGCATGTTGACTCTGAAGCAAGATGCCTTTTAACTCTCCAGTTCATGTTATTTTACTTTCCGGGAATTTGACCAGTTATCTTATAAACGTAGAATAAAATCACTTGGGAATAACAAGTTAAATGTAGCAGACTTAAATGAGTGTCACAAATGAGGCTTTCAGTTTTTAATACCTGTACTTTAACTTGTGTTGCGTGTTCAGACTGAGGTTAAGTTCAAACAACAAAATGTTCATGGTAAGGAATTAAATGGCTAAGGCTTATCCTGCTGAAATAAAACAACACAAGAAGACAACTACTGAAGTCTAGCCACTGTATACACGTTCCTAAATTTGGCTGCCCTTTAAGAAAAGGCAGGGAGAGGGTCCCTTTGAGGAGGGGAATGATGTCTGTGTTTTCTTGATATTACCATGTTTTTTCTGTATAAAGTGTAGAAGATCCTTTAAGAACAGTTGTGTCTACCACTTGTAATATTTTGTGTCTTCAGGCAGAGAACATTTACAATGATGAAGAACCAGATATAGCAGCAGCCGAACTGGAAGGTCAAGGAACGTAACTTTTCGTCCTTAAGGAAATACTGGGTGTGACATAGTAATATAATTTGACTACTGTATGCATTTAAGGGGGAAAAAAAGAAAAAAGCGCCCCCCCCTAAAAAAAAAACCAAAACAAAAAACCCAAACAAACAAACCACAAAAACAAAAAACCCAAGCACTGGGCAGAAGCATTACATCAAGATGATAATATTCTTAATTGGGCACAAAAAGCTTGTATAGTCAAATTGTCATGGGATACCCTTGGTTATTTGGGCACTTTCAGATATTGTATGCTGTACAGCAATTAGCTTTTAGGGAAAATAAGAAGGACTTAATGCCTATGTCTATATTTTTAAACAAACTTAGTGGGTTCCTGTAAATAAAACAGTCAAATCCTCACTCTTCCCACACCAAAAGTGTGCAAAAAAAAAAAAAAAGAAGAAACCAAATTTTTTATTAATATGTAAAAAAAGCTTTTCACTTTTACACAGCACTTTTGGATTGGCTTTGCATAAATAAAATTTATTAAATAAAACATTTGGTGTGTTTAATTATTGTCTGTTGACATAAAGTGAATTCCTTCTTGCCTGAATGTAACTTTAGTTTCTGCGTGGTAATAAAGACGTGTAGATTTAGTTTATAACTTACCCCATAATTGAAGGTCTGGGTAGATGATAGTTGTCTTGATGCGGAGAACTGGGATCATTCCCAAATAGAATGGATGTAGAAAGAGGTTTGGGGAATACATGGGGGTGACCAGTAAGACTCCTGTAAAGTTCCAGTATAAATCTTGAGCAGACTCAAGTAACTGTTGAGTTTGGGTTTGAATGGGTTGGGTTTTTTGAGTGGTGGTGGAAGCACTGTCCTTTAACCTTTTCTTGTCTCAGGGGATAAGATGGCAATGTGGTCTCAGTGAACTGGTATCACTTGTGTTTAGTTAGAGCCCTCCTGTAGCTTTTTGTGTTTAAACTGATGTCAGGCAATCAGCGGGTGTCTAAAATACATTAATATCTGTACAAATACAAGACAAACATATGGTTGTCCTCTAAACCTCTGGCTGACTGAAAACCTGGAGAATTTGGACCATGTAGAGGTAAAATAGCTCCATGTTTATCATGGTTCTACAGACAAGTTATTGATCACCTTGGGAGATGTTAGTCAGACAAATCTTAAGTTGGCATCTAACATGAGTTTAAATGAAAGCATTTAGTTACTTAAGACAGGCCTCAAATGAATTGTTGGCTGTCCTTATCTTTCTGCTTGAACTGAAAAAAAAATAGAAGACTTTGGTGACTGGTACTGACAGTGTGGGTTTTTTGATGTAGAAAATATTACTTCCCTTCATGTGTAACTTGGTCTTGTCTTTACTTGACTTTGGGAAGCTAGTAGGTTACTGGGCTCAAGCTGTGTATCTGAAGGTACCTGTAGTTGGTCTGGCTGGGATGGAGTTCATTTCCATGCAAGAAGCAGATATGGTGCCGTGTTTTGGATTTACGGCTGGAAGGGTGTTGATAACACACCTGTGTTTTGGCTATTGCTGAGCAGTGCTTGCACACTGTGTCAGCTGGGGATGGGGCAAGAGGTGGGGAGGGGATGCAGCCAGGACGGCTGACCCAAATTGGACAAAAGGGGATATTCCTTGCCACGTCATGCTCAGCAATAAAAAATGGGATTGAGGAAGAAGAGGAGGGTGTTCCATGGTGGCTGTTGCTTGGAGTCTGGTGGAGCATGGGCCTGCTGCTGAGAGGTGGCAGATGATTTTTTTTTTATTATTTTTTTTTTTTTTTTTTTTTTTTTTTTTACCACTTCACCCGCTTATTAAACTCTGTTTCATCTCTACCCACGAGACTTTTTTTTTGTTCCTATTCTCTCCCCTGCCCTGCTGGGGTGGGGTGCGAGTGCTTCGCTGCTGGCCAGCCCACCGCTCTGCCACGCACAAATGGAAAGCTGCTACTTGAGGTAAATATTTCCATTTTTTAGGAGTGAGAGTTGAATGAGTAAGAGTTTTGATTTAGCTCCTTTTGTGTTCTCTGTGAGAATTTGGTAGGCAAGACACTCCCTAGGTCTAGTATCCTAGGCTGCATCAAAAGAAGCGTGTCCAGCAGGCCGAGGGAGGTGATCCTCCTCTGCTCCACTCTGGTGAGACCCCACCTGGAGTACTGCATCCAGCTCTGGAGTCCTCAGCACAGGAAAGCCATGGACCTGTTGGAGCGGGTCCAGAGGAGGGCCACAAAAATGATCAGAGAGCTGGAGCACCTCTGCTACGAGCACAGGCTGAGAGAGTTGGGGTTGTTCAGCCTGGAGAAGAGAAGGCTCCAGGGAGACCTTATAGCGGCCTTCCTGTACTTAAAGGGAGCCTACAGGAAAGATGGGGACAAACTTTTTTGCAGGGCCTGTTGTGTGGACAAGGAGTAACGGTTTTAAATTCAAAGAGGGTATATTTAGACTACACATAACGAAGAAATTTTCTATGCTGAGGGTGGTGAAACACTGGCACAGATTTCCTAGAGAGGTGGTAGATGCCCCATCCCTGGAAACGTTCCAGGTCAGGTTGGATGGGGCTCTGAGCAACCTGATCTAGTTGAAGATGTCCCTGCTCATTGCAGGGGGGTTGGACTAGATGAGCTCTAAAGGTCCCTTCCAACCCAAACCATTCTGTGATTCTAGTAAATCAATGTAATGTTGTATCCCATTCTTCAAAGCATTGATACTTGGGAGCGGGGTGGAAAAGAACAAAAGTTGACTTTGGCAAGGGAGGTGATTCACTTTCATGAGACTAGTACCATGTACTAGTATTTTAGTACTGATTAATGTTCAGCCCTTTCCAGGACAGAGGTGGCAGTTGGTAGCCGGAACTTGGCTCTGGAAGCCTGTGGTTCAGCATTTTGTTCCTCAGGAAGGTGCTCACCTGTGTGTCACAGAGATGGCCACCTTCCTTCCAGCATGCACCCCCTGGTAGTTGTCTACAGCAGATGATCCCTGTGCTGGTGCTGTGAGGGAATGGCAGTAAAGCTGGAGAGCAAAGGTATTGCCAACTTTCCTGTTTGGCAAACGGTCATTCAGCTAAAAGAGTCAACATCTGCTGACAAAGTCTTGGTGGGTGTAAGCAGGCCAGCAGTTTGCCTTGCCTCACAGGAAGGCCCCCACAGTGATATCTAAGGGCAATGCGGGCTGCTCTGGATGCCAATTTAATTTACAAGTGGCAGCAAATGATAAGCATTAAACATAGTGAACTTGGGACGGTTTTTGGTCAGGTCCTACTTCCTTTTGACATTCATTCTGACATATGCAGCTCTTGAAAAGTAGGAATTGAAGAGGTCCATGGCCTGACTGACTGATTGCCACCGGAAAAACAAAAGTGCTTCCCGGAGAGCACGGTGGTGACTCTTCCTGGCACAGATATGGTTGTGGGCTATTAGACGACCCGTCCTGCTGCTGGTGCTACTCAGCGCTTACTTTGAGGGGACCTACTGGCTTCTTGGCACCAGCACCTACGGTGCAATTCACTCCTACGGCGAGTGGTTTCAGGTTCGTGGTTCTGTTATGGTTGGGTGGTTAGTACTTAATTTTTCTTGCTGCCTCACTGACTAGGTGACAGAGGGGGAAGGAGGGGTGAACTACTAATTACCGCCCTTTTCTCCTTGCTCTTCTTATGCCGTTTGTTTTTAATTCCCTGCCTGCTGTTTCAAGGACACCCCGTGTTGTAGGCGCTGGGTCATCATGTGTAGATGTGTCTCCTCCACACCTTTTTCCAGACTGGTTCCCCAAAAAGCGATGCAGGTAGCTGCAAAAGCACTTGAATATTCCGGTAGAAGGCAGAGATGCTGTCGGTGTTGAGCAGGTGGGCGGCAGCTGGAGGTGATGTGATAAACAGCATGAAAGCTGCTGAAGGAGAGCTAGGCCACTACCCAACTAACCGTGCTTCCGTCTAGCTGGTCTTCAGGGGTGTAAAAACACTAAAATGCCATGTCTGGGAAAAGGACATGAGTGCGTTCTCTGAGTGTGGTTTTCGTTTGACCAACAGATAGGCAGTGGGGAGACCTGCTGCCGAAGGCCTGAGACAGCCGGTGCAGCTGCTGGGCTAGCAGTTTCTGTCCCTGGCTGTCCAGAAACATCTCAGGCCCCCTCAGGAAGCTGGAAGCTGGTCACTCAGTGTTAGAGGCCGTCGTGATAGACAGTCCCTCTAACTTTTACTTCAGATTCTCTGAATTCATTCGTGTCAGAAACAGGGTCTCCCGTAGAGTGCAGAACGCCTGCCGAAGCACCGCCGTGCCTGGCGAGGCCCAGACAGGTTGCCACTCCGTCATTCGTAAAAGCCTAGAGATACTGAAATATTTTGGAAGACTGATAATCCATACAACAGCAAAACTCGGAGAGTGTGTAACATTCCTGCATTTTGCCTCAACGAGACAAAAAGCAATGTCAGGGCTTTTCCTTTACTGTGCATGAAGAACTGCATTTGCTTTACTTGTGCTGCTTTTATTGTCACACGTGAAGCCCTTAAGGGTATCAACTGTTGGATGTCAGGTGATTTTTGTCATTTTTTTATGCCCTTATCCATGCTATACTTTATTATAGTGTAGCAGTTGCACTAGATGATCACAGTAGGTCCCTTCCACCTGAAATACTCTGTTGTTGGTGTGTGTGCTGTACGTTTTCACTTCGGCACTGCAACAGCTGACCAACGTGCACTTGTTAGCTGTGTAAACTCCCCCACCGAAAACGAGAAGTACTTGGTCAATGCCTGCTTCGACCTTTTGCGTTCCAGCCACTAGGAAGTCCGATGCGGTCGCCTCTCTTAATTCTCTCAAAGTCAGCTTCTGTCCCGCGAGCTGGTACTTCAGATGAATGACTTTCAAACCCAAAGCTTCCCCCAGTCCAGGCATGGCCAAACCTGCATAAGAAATAGTAATCATCTGGTTGACCAAAACATCAAAATGTGTTTTGAGAGTGGTGTAACTGCGGTTCCCCTTTAGAAGGCAATGATTTCCTGCTTTAAACATCAAGTCTGCGTAAGAACCGCATCCCAGAGAAAAGGGTCAGGAGCAGATTCAGTAACCTTCTGGCAGGAAATAGCAGAAGCGCAGTCAAAGCCAGCAAAAGCTTTGATGAGCAGGATTTATAAAATAGGCACTACGACCAAGCTCAAATGGCTTTATATGAATACTGGTGGGGGGAAAAAAAACCCAATCAAACAACCCCAACAAATTACATGGATTAAACAGCAGTAACGTATCTTGGGACTTGGCAGAACCGAGGTTGTTATTTTGACTCTTAACACCAGGACATCAAGGTGGTGGAAGTGACAGGGAACTACATCAGTACGGAATATCTATTCCATGGCTGTAGTTAGAATAAGGTTAAAAACATGGGACTTGAATTCTTTTCCTCATCTTGAGCAAGTGTCACAAGATGTAACAGGGTAGTCAAATTTTTAAATGCTGAAAGTGATTACTTTCTTGAAGTAGAGCTTTAGGAGCCATGTTCTTGGCATAGTCATGAATTGTGCGCAATTATGCCTGCTTCAAGACTCAACTGTCGCAGTCCATAAGGCAGGCAAACCCCGGATCCTTGTTTGAGTGGGAAATCCAAAAGAAATATGCGACCTCAAAGCTGGAAGATTAACAAACAGGTTTGAAGGAACTTAAAATAAAGTCTTTGTAATTAGCACAATATTCTTAAGTTACTTAGAGGTTCGGGCTAGACGGGTGCCAGTCAGCAAGATCAATAAGAGCAGCGTAGTTAGATGAGGCTGAGTTAGGCTGTTAGAAGAAAATACATCCTGTGTTCAAGAAGACATGTCTAAACAAGAGGGAAAAGGTTGATAATAGGAAATTTAAATGTAAAAAAAAAAAAAAATATTCAGAAAGGAGAAAAAGAAGTATCTGTGAGGAATAACTAAAAGTCTAAAAGCAAGATTCTTTTTCAAGCACATCAAACACCCTTGCCCATCTGCCAAGGAGATGAAGCCCTAGCGGCAGCGGGCTGAAGGGCTGGGAATGCAGCTGGTGAAAGAGGTTCTCACATCAGAGCTACTCTGCACAAGGAAAGAGTTAATTACGGACTCAAATGCGTACGCACATGTCTGCATGTACGTTAACAGAAGAGGCATAGCGCTTCAGAAAAAGAACCCTTTAAAAAATGTCAAACTTCCTCAGCTATTAACTGTGATGTATAACCAAATTCCTCTCTAGCAAAAGCTTTCAAATCTGACCATTTTTTTTGTAAGGAATTTGGGAAGACCGGGGAGATCCATGGAACTACTATCAGTAGATTTGACTCCTGTATCAACTTACCAGATGTCTGCTGGAAATACAATACAGCTGAGAGGGAACAGTCTGGGAGGTTCCTGGAGCGCACACCCTAAGAGAGGACAGAGATATCACAGATGCTTATACTGGGGCAGAGGCAACGCCTTTTGAGGAGATAAATCTCAGATGTGAGGCAATACTTTGAAGGAGCAAACAAGTACAGCAAGGATGGCAACCGAGACCTGGAAATGCACTTGGATTTCCAAAATACTTGGCACAAGCTCTAGAAAAGGCTCAGGGGTTGGAGGACCTACCTTGCTCAGCTTTTATGAGATGGGTATATCTTCAAACAAGTGAACAATTTAGGTATTTTTTTAAATAAAAAAAATTAATACTATCTTCAGAGTCACAGAGCACATCATAGTATATTGCTATAAAAAGTTCTATGTATTACCTAGGAAAAAAGTATACATAAAGGAAAACTGAACTCAAAACCAGCTCTCAAATTTAGGGAAGTTGCCAAATGGTAGGGAATATGCCAAAAAGGGCAAACAGAACACTGACAGCATTATTAGGAAACCGGAGGTAACTTGTACATCAGTAACAAGTGACCTCACATCGTATGACGATGCGGAACACTTGATGAAGTTGCTAGACAACCTGCTTTTTCAGAGGAAAACCCCACATTTTTTTCCACGCTGCACCCAACTGAACCACGGTAGATAAATTTACCACAGTAGATAAATTTTTGGGGTCAGAAGCAGAATTCAAGGCAGGCAGCCACAGGCTGAGCCAGAGCCCCTGCTCTCTGTCGTGCGACGTGCCCTCCCCCTTACCATGACCCCTGACGGCAGCCTGCGGGGCGAGCGCAGCAGCTACAGCATCTCTCTTACCATACGCTGCCGCCGTGGCTTGTACTGGCCACCACCAGTAACACGCAAGTCATCGACATGACCCTGTAACGCCACCCTTCTCAGGGCATTTCACTCCGACAATACGCTTGAACTCCAATTTCACATCTTTTAATTTTCATGCTTCCGCGTTCGAACAAATACAACGAGCTCTGTAGATCCAGTTAGAAGACATGAATATGATGTTAAAGAAAAACTCAGAGTCCAAAATATTAAGCATACTTATTTACTTAATCTATACAGAATCGAGTAGATAAAATTTCAGATTCACATTAGTGAAAAATCTCTACAAAATGTTTTTGAAAAGCGAAACAAAAACTGCCTGTTCATTTATAATTTTTCGTCATGAAAGCAGACATGGGTTGTAAAAATAAAGCAGTGTGTTTAGCACAAACTAGATTTCTGCATCACTTTTTTCACAGTTATTTCCATCTACAGTCCAAAGAGGTAGATTTTCTGCAACACCTGAGAATTGAACTGTAACGTAACCAGGTGTAATGAAAGGAAGGACAAAACGTTAGAGATACAGCCCTAACTTACTTGTGTACGTATACACGTATTTGGGTCTTGCATCACGTATCATTTAGCTTTTTGCAGCTTAATCACGGTGAAACTGTCAATCAGGCCCCAGAGTTTTGACAATTAGACATACTTATTTCAGGCTACATCAGTTTACAGCCCAGGTTAAACAGCTTATGGTAGTGGGAGAAAGGCATTAATACAAGTTTACTTAAAAACCCTACTGGAGCCAATTTGGCTGCAGACTGGCAGTGCAAGAGCCCGCTGTATGGCAGATCAGTCAGAGTGCTAAGCTTATCCCTTATCTAAATTTGTATTTGTTTTTTTTCTTTTTTAAACAACACTCTTGAAGCAACGCATGAAACTGTATTGACTGGTTTCAGGAAGCAAAGTACAGCTCACCTTGGCCAGATAAATTGATACGATACGGGTATGTTAAGGGTAGGAAAGAGAAAAAGATATCCCCATTTTAAAAGCCTTTCACTTGGGGCGTTCTGCTTCATTTACATATTAAGTCAGTAGCAAATATATTTGTATTGCTGTTCTATACATCTGTCACGTCTCTAAAAGCCCTTTAAAATATTCTTGCAGCAGGGTCCAAAAAGTTATTCTTGCCTCCATATAGAACAAGCACTATAGAAATAATTGTTAAAGATATAAACGTCCAAAGAAACATCCATAGAAAACTGCATGTCCTACCTTGCCAAGGGTATGATGCATCAGATACAAAGTTTTTCACTTTCCCCTCAGGAAAATTACTTCATGCTTAGTGTTAGCTGAAAACCAGCTCTCGCAACAACTGTTGTGGGTTTTTTTTGTTTTTGTTTTGTTTTTGTTTTTGTTTTTTTTTTAAACAGTTTGATTCTACAAAGCAAGTCATTTGAAAAGCAAGTCTGAAATACTTCTTTCCAGTAATTTTTTATGCCATATGGTTAGCACAATTAACATTTCAAAGCTCTAACTTGACCGACTGCTCATTGCTACCTTCTTTTCACTCCTGCGTTGTGCTTGGACGACAAACACAAAACCCGCACAAAGCCAGGAGAACGATGGCCGGCTCCCCCTTTGCTCCACCATTTCAGAAGCGTCAGTTTTGCACAGTTCCTCTCAGTGGTATGAGCTACAACACATTTATCAGGCCGTACACAGCCTTACTCTCTTTCAGAGACAGCTACATTATTTCAATGTACATTACTGCAGGAAAAGGATCAGGAGCTCAGTGCAACCTGAACATTCAAGTAATTTAGCCACTAAACTGTCAAGGGCAACGAGGGTGGGAAGCTCATTGAGAGATGTGCTTGATTCAGAAATCCCCTCCCAAGTAAGTGCAAAGAACTTTAAGTACCAGAAAAGGCTACACATTTGTATTCCTTAAAATGACAGCAACCAAAACTAGAAAGTAAGCACATGGCAACTACAGTTAAGGGTAGCTTGTCCTTATTTCACACATTGTCTTGCCAAAAAATAAGCGTTGGTCCTAGTTTGTCTCGGGAAAAGTCATCAAAATGTGGATATCAATTTTTTTAGGAAAAGACTATATGGTTTACAGTTAACAAGGGAGCTTTGCTTGTGGTATGTTACTACAAGAATTCGAAGTACCATCTTTACCAGATAACCTAACTGGGAAGGCACTCTGCCAACTGGTACAGCTTCAAGGCTGAATGTGCAAGAAATTCCATGTCGTACTTAGGAAAAGTATTTGAATCTACATGTTCAATTATAACCATTATACTCTTAACTAACACTTAAATACATTGCATACAAGGCTATTAAAGAAAGCCTATATGCCACACACTTGCGTCTTCAACATCTACATCAGTAAATGTCTATTCTCCAGCCCTTCAGATAATCCAGAGATTTGTCTAGACAGTAATGGATTTCTCTAGTCAGGAAAACCACGTGATGGACACACTGCAGCCAAGAGGGAAGAACACGACCAACACCTGTGCAATAGGCTACACAACTGCAAAATTCCACTCAGTAACGTTGCTGTACATTTTCTCACACATTTATATTTAACATGTTCACAGGTAGGGCAAATAGTCCAAACTAACTTTTACAACACAACCCTGAGAAGTCTGCAAGAAGTTGTACACCCTGTTTCACCAGCTGCAAATTAATGTATTTCAAAGCTGTTTTTTCATACCACAAAGTACATAAAACCCTTTAAACATATCTTTTACTATATTCTGGACCTTTACTTTTGCATTCATATATATGAAAACATACTAGAGGGGAAAGCTGATTTTTACTGGCCATCAGACATCTCTATGTAGATTAATTTACTGGAAAAATTGGTAATCTTTAGTATACTGAGTGTCAAATCAATGAACAAAACCAGAATGCTGTTCTTTAAAGCAATAAGTGACACGCTGTCACTACTTTCCCCGGAACGATGTTGTATCTGTACACGGTCTTCCATGACAGTGATTGGTGTTGTGGGGAGGAAACACACATGCATCCTTTTATGGAAAAATATTTTCTTTTAAAAAATGAGGCAGATGTGCAACACAGTTGTGGAAAATTTATAGTTTAAGCTATTTAAAGCTGCTATGCAGCTTCCTGTACCACATAAGTCCAGTAGTTCTAAGAAAATACAGATATGGTAGAAAAAGTAAGAAAATTTTCACCACAAAACCAAATAGTTACCACCAACAGAGAAAGTTATACACAAAATATATCTCTCAATACAGTGTTTACACTTCAGTTTAGTCTACAGATTCAGTGCCAGGAACAGGACTTGTTGAGACAGTCTTTTCAGAATTATTTGCCGCACGTGATTCCACGTCAGGTTGGATTCCTGGTTCCGTGTCAGTGGGAGTTCCCAGCTCCTCGTGGAAACTGAGCGTGCAGGACTGCAACACCTGCACAGCTAGATCCACATCTGCTTCTCTGAGAGAAACCTGCTCCTTCAGGACTTCCACCTTCTCATTCAGCTCGTTCCTTTCTGTCTGAAGAGCTCTGCATAGCTTCTCCAAACGCTCCAGTTTTATTTGAAAACCCTTGTATTCTTTATCTCTTACTGTTTTCTGAAGGACAAAAGAAAATAAAAGCTCTGTGATCCAACTGTGGTTTTTTCCTTAAAGAATCACCACTCTTTAATCCTGAATATTAAGTCTTAATTAATCTGGTAGGTCAAATTCCAGCTGCACTAGAGCAAATTTGCTCAGCCTACTTGACCACTACACTTCAGACAGTCTAAGCTAGAGTAGCAACAGCCACCTTTAGAAACAAGCAATGAGAACTATATAACTACATAATGCTAATCCTAAGTGAGGGCTCAGTATCAGTGAAGATCCTGATATGAAGTCCCATAAAGCAGCCAATTAAAACCTAAACAATGGCAACTACAGGGAGCAGAAGGGCATAAAAGTGGGAAATCTACAATCCAGCAGCAGAATCCAGGTCAGAAGGTACCATACTGATGGTGCTCTCTGTTCTTGTAAGGAGCTAGTTAGGAAAGATAAGCAGTGCTATAGCAGAACCTATGTAACCTAGCACATGGTTTAGCAAGATCACACCTAATATACTTGAACAGACATTAGACAGTGAAGGCAGAACTCTATGCTTATGGCTTGTGTGAAAACTGTTTTAGCTCCTCTCTTGCTGAACTACAATAATGGCATCTCATGACCTCAAAAGCAGCAGCACTGCAGGAAAGTAACTGATGCCTTGCTCATGGGTTATTTCCTCCATGTCAGTCTTGCATATTTAAAATAGATTGCTATTGCAGCACTGATTGAACTTTGCTCAGCATATTAAAATATATTCAATTCATTCAGCTGGTATGATTTCATACACATCATTCCACCAATTAAACAGTAAGCAAGGAAAGATGAGGCTGAGTTTTTTGTGCGTCATGAGTTTAGATTTATACAGCAGCTTTTTATTTTCCATATCTGAGGAGATTTACATTTACACAGCAGAAAATATAAGGCAGACAATCCAAGAAGAGGCTACTGTGTATTATTTCCAGTTCTCTAAAACTGAAAAACTGTAAGACTTTCTCTAGGACACAGACTCTAGTTTAGCCATACTGCTGTTTAAAAGGTAATTACCTCTTCAGCCATTTGCAAGAGAGCCTTGTTGTTGTTTTCCCATTTTGTACGCCACACTATGGTTTCCTTTTCCAGTTTCTTAATCTTCTTCGTCATCTACAAAAGATAAATAGAAGACCTAATTTTGTGGCTTGAGTTGCAACACTTGGAAAGTACTGTTACTTCCCAAGTCCAGTTCGAACATGTTATTTTACAGAAAAGCCTTTCTGCACAAAATCAAGCCCACAAATACAGATTCAGCATTCAAAGAAAACAAGACTGATTGTTAAAAGAAACAGACTAGCAACCTTCAAGTACAACTAATAAAAAGCTACAGGAAAGTAAGTTTTAAAACATAAGCACAGCCAAAAAGACCAAGAAGTATTGTATGCCTCTGATAAAACACTGAAATTGGGATTTAGGTATTAGGCAACTATATCAAAAACCAGAAAAAAATTACACTTCTCTTTCCATAATATGACAAATTCTTATGCCCTATCTTATGATCCAAATGAAATGTCCAAATACTCCATATACTTTCAGGAGGCAAACACTGTTATAAAATCTGAAGTGCATCCCACTAAGGCCACACATTTTTATATTACTTTTAATGAAACTCTAAGTAATCCTATAAGTACCTTTTCCATTTCTTGCCTGAAGGTTGTAAAGAGTTCATTACTTTTTGCCATGGTGGTCTGGAATTCTTCAAATTTGTCCATGTAAAGAGAAAGCTGTTGGGAAAGAGGCAGGAACATTAATCTGAACAGCTGTATACAACTACAAAAACATTAAGGTACAAGGGAAAAATAAAATAGTAGAAGATGAACTTTTTATCTTTTTTTATACTATCCTATGATTTCCATTTGAGGAGCATGCAGAACTTGTCTGAAAACATGCTACTCAAGTTATATATGCAAAGACAGTTCTATGTTTGTAGAACAGTAATATATTCTAAAGGAAAAATATATTCTATGTTTAATAAAATGCTGGAAGACATCACAGATCATCACAATCTCATTTTTGCTTCCCCACTGCCCAAACATCTCTGGACTTTAACATACACGAAATTCAGCCCGTGGTTAGTGAAATTAAACTTAGAAAAGACCTACCTTTCCACCTTAACCAGCCAAAGCTAACAACCAAGGCTGGGACAAAATAAACATGATTGATTCCAGAAATCAAAATACACATTCACAACCTATGAAATCTGCCTAGTGATCAAAAATAATGGAAAGAGAATATTGACAAGAAGTTAATTTAATAGTGAAAAACATTACACTTTAAGAAGTGAAGGGCATTAATGTTCGATGACAGAAAATTTTCTTGCCCTACACTACAAGGTCAATCATCAAGAAGGAACTGCAAAATATGTTAACATAGTTTTTCCACAAAATGCATATTAGGTTATGCTTCTTATTAAAAAAAAACTTATACTACCAGTGTTGTGGTTTGATGTTCTGAGAATACACGACCATTTACCAGGAACTTCTTACTCTGTTCTGAAGAGTAGTCAGTTCTCTCAATTCTTACATTGGGGGTTGCAGGACGATACAATTCAGAGCACAGAAGTACTGCCTTTTCCTCCAAGAGTAGAGGAAATTTCACAATAGGAATTAGTGTACTTTGTCAACAGTAGATCATGACTCTCTGCCATTTTTGTGACTGAACTTTCTAGCTCATCTTATTCTACAAAAAAAGTAAGTTGGCCCCAGGAAACCACAAACCATACCCATTGTTACTATTAAAAAGCATAACAAAAAGGCAGTAGGATTTTAAATAAAGGGTAAACAACTTGAAAAAATCATAAAAGTCTAAGTGCAGCAAAAACCTACTTGGGAGAATCTGGATATTAATGAGTCCAAGTCATTGGACACCCTGCTCTGTGTGTGTATGATTACATTTAACTACACATATACGCACACCCCCTTTAAATGTAACAGTTGGAAAGCCTGGAAAAGAATGAGGTACATACACCAAGTGTGAAAGAAAGCCACGAAACAGAGCTTGCAAGTAGACTTAATGCAAAACCTCACGAAACTGAAGCAATAAGAGGTATACAATAAAAGGAACAGCTACTGCTTCTCAGATGCTATGTTAGCTTAACCTATCATTTCCCTTTGCCTTACATGCTGAGCTCATTTGTGGCCAATGACTGCAGGTGATCCAGAGCCACAGCACAGAAACTGGAGACCATCTCTCCACCCTCAGAGAGGATTTTGCTGTAGCATGTACAGCACGAACACAATCTGAATATAGTAATTGTCTGTGGATAGAGACACTGAGTTTTAGGTTACTAAACCTCTGTCATGGCTTAATCCCAGCTGACAACTAGGGCCATGCAGTCACTCGCTCACTCCTACACCCCTAGTAGGGTAGGGAGAAGAGGAAGGGAAAAAAACCCTCACGGGTTGAAATAAAGACAGTTTAATAAAATATTATTAAATATTTTATTACAGAAATAGGAAGGAAGAGGAGAGGAAAGTAACAGTAATAGTAACAACAACAATAATGTTAAAAGAATACACAAAAAAAGTGATGCAATACAATTGCTCAGGACCTGATGATCAACTGCCCAGCCCATCTTGAGCTGTGATCCCGGATTCCTGTCTCCCTCCCCCGGCCAATCCCCATTTATATACTAAGCATGACATCTGTGGTATGGAATATTCCTTTGGCCAGCTTGTCCTGTCTATGCTCCCTCTCAGCTTCTATGGGAAGCTGAAAAAGTCCTTGACCAATATAAACATCACTTAGCAACAACTACACACAATATGTGTTATCAAATTATTCTCATACTAAATCCAAACACAGCCACTACTATGAAAATAGTTAACTGTATCCCAGCTGAAACCAGGACAGCCTCAATAACAACAAGGATAAACATGACATTGCGTGCTCCCAATCCTCCACAACAGGATGGGATGGAAACAGTAAGGAACAAATTCCAAAACCTGCATGAGTAAAAATCCCCACCCAACTCTTTATAGTCACAACAAAGGCCTCTCTGGTCCTGGAACAGCTATAAAAAGAAAATAAAAATACCTTTGGAAGTGAGAACAATTTCAGAGAAGCCAAGGAATGGTAAAGAAGTAGCCTCAATGATAGGTTCTTAAGATTTCATATATTCTATTCTTTGTAATATTAACACTATTAATTTAAAAGGATACTAGGTCCAGCACCTCAAATGTTTAGCACCTTCCAGTAACAGTACACTGCAGATGTATTAAACAGCAAGTACAAAATGTCAAGTCTTTACAGTTTATACTTCACTCTTCACTACTGAAGAGTTACTAACTGATTTAAGACTTAATTAAAAAAAATACCAAGTACTTTTCACAAGTAGTATATTGCATCTGATGAATCATAACATGTAGTTCATTACAACTACAAATATCTTATTTTCTTTTCAGAACAACTGTTATTGAAGAGCACTCCATTAAAAAAATACCTGCTGCTTCAGCTGAGCTTCTTGTTGCTTCATTTGTTCACATTTGTGTCTGGACTCAGTAGCTTCTTTTAGCAGCTAAAAAAAAAATTGCAAGAAGCCATATAATGAAGAAAGTACTCCTAAGAATGGCTTAAAGAACTTGATCTACGATGAAAAATGAACCAAGAATATCACCATCGAAGGGCCATTCAATCATATTTTCTCACATGGGTTTTTCATTACTGTACTTTCATATACACTATTCAAAGCATGTGCTGGCATGCAGAAATTATTTTTATTGAGACATTTTTCTAATTGGTAGCATGAGTCAACATTTCTATTTCTGTAGCAAGTTTGAACTGCTATACTTATATGAGTAATTCATTAAAGAACTGTATGTAATTTATACCTGTTTTTTAACCTAAATTGTTTTCCACCTCCATTTTGCCAGTCACTAATATCACTTTCAGACTAGTTCAATTTTGCGTCAACTTGACACCATTTTGTACATTCATCTTTGAAGATATTTTCATCAGCTCATCATTACAAAATTATGTTTTAATAATATAGAACAATCCAATACTGGATGATCATTTTAAGATTTTAGGCAAAAGCCTTGCTCCTCTTCTTTCTTCCTAAGTTACAGATACGTAAGGAGCATAAAAGAAATCTTCACTCAAGCATTATTTTTAAATTGGAAGCTAGCTTCTTGGATGACTGCAAGTAAATTGTTGATTATCAACATACAAATAAAACATCAGGTGTAGTTTTGGGGACAGAAAGTTCAGAAAAGCATATACTTTACTCTGCTTCTCTTATAGCATAAAAACAGAAGTTACAACTACAAGACAGCAAGAAAGCACCTTTGGTGTTTCAGTTCAAGATATTTCCTAGTCTAAGAAAAATCTAAATGATATCCAGCACGTGCTGAGAAAATGCGAACAGTAAAAATACTTGCCTGTGAATATGACATTAATATTGTAGGCATCAAACAGACATAAACAAAACTTATATCTCAGTCCTGATGTTGAAATCTACCCTAACTTTCAGAAGACAGACAGTCCCCTGAGTTTGCTTTATTTACTTTAAATAATGAAAAATCCGGTTTGGTAGGTTTTGTTATTTCTCTTAACATACATAGAATTCACTTACAAACTCTCTTTCTCGCTGATGTTTTTCTTCTGCTTCTTTAATAAGATGGGTAGTTTGCTGAAGTTTGGCATCCACAAGTTGCTGCTGCAGTTCTTTATGTTTGAAGACTTTATCAATATGCTAGAGGAAGAAAGAAAGTCATATTAGTCAAATATAAAGAGTGCACTGGTCAATTAAGATAAGTGTACATGTATGGGGAGATGCATACTGTTTACAAGTTTAATTCAGAAGAAAAAGCGGCAAAGACTGTTTTACATGCTTTTTTCCTCCCGTTATTGCCATACATTATAGCTACACACTTTTTGTCTTTCACAGAAGCTAGATGCATATTTTATTAAAGTGGTATGATACTGTCAGTCACTTCACACCAGGTGTTTCAAAAATCCTGTAACAAGTAACCTACATCCTTTTTTCTAAAGTTGTTGTATCTATCTACCTCTAATCCTAATTGTACTTTGTTACATCTAAAAGCTCTAGTCCTCATCATTAAAAGGCTCAAAATTAGCACAATTTGCAAGTCTATTTGGCCAACGGAATTCCACAAATCATTGAATTTTGCAGTCTTACTTCATCCGTAGAGTAGCACAAGGCAGCTTCCTATCTTGTCTCTTCCCCAAGATATAAACATTCCATGAGCACAAAAAGTGGGGAACTAGAGTCTACAGTGAGCTTTCTAACTGATCCAGATTTAAAAAAAAGAACAAAAACAGTTGAGAAATTATATTCCAAACCTACGCCAACTAAGACCTAAGCTGTAGTTCTCTCTTTGACAAGGAGAATTGTCTGTTTTCCATTACTGTAGTTTAGACTGACTAACTCACATACTGGTGCCAATTAAAGCTAGCTAAGTTATCCCTAAAATACAGTCTTTTCCATGACACCAGTCCAAATATATTCTTAAAGCGTGATAGCTTATTTTGATTCTATGCTAACAAGAAGAGCTACATACACAAAGGAGCTTGCCAAAAACCCCCAACCTTAATGAACCAAAACAAGCAAGACAGAATAAACCATATGCCCCCTCCCATTATACTGTGAAATTATAATTCAGAAAAACTTCAAATATTAATACATATGTGTGTTGGAAATAACCTTTGGAAGCCATTCAGTCCACTAAAACTAGAGTCAACTTCAAATTCTGATCAGGTTGCTCACACCTTGCACAGTTGAATTCTGAATACCTCTCAAGACAGGTTCCACAATCTCTGGACAACTTATTTCTATTTGACTGCTTTCACTGTGCAAGACTTTTTTCCAACGCATCTTGAATTTAGATATGCAAAACCAGAGAGGGGGTCAAACAGCTACTTAATTTTTCACAGCAGTAAAGTAAAAAGACTAATTTTAAAAAAATATATATATACACACACAGAGGCTGTAAAGTATTAGGGTTTTTTCTCCCCTTTGAATAATTATCTGATCCTTACAGTCAAGGAACTAATAGAATCCCATTAAAAGTATAATGTAAGCACCTCTTCTCGCAATGCATACTGCTCAATGAGTTTCTTCAGTTTTTCCCCCAGTTCAATATTTTCCTGACGGAGCTTGGCATTATGCATATCGTGCTGTTCCAGTTGAGCCTGAATTTCATTCAGCGTAATCTGGAAGTGTGCAGTTCCTTCTTTCCGTTTTTCTTCATATTCACGCGCTTGACGCATGTTGTCTTCCTTTTATGAGAGAATATTAATGTGTTCAAGCCAAACCATGCACTTTTTTCATATTTTTGAGTCAGAAACAACGGTAATAATTCACTTCTGTAAAGTTTCAAGTTCTAGAGTGCTAGAGTTAATATAAGCCACAATCATAATATGCTATGCTGACTACCCACATGAAGTGCATGGAATGAAAAACCTAGAAATTCCAAAGATTTTAGAGAATCTTGTCCTTATCACTACCAACATTACTTAGAGGCTGGTACTGTAAGATGCTACATGAACACCTTTGCAAGCGTAAGATTACCCTGATGTTAGAAACAGCACTGATGAAGTTAATGAAATTTTCTACAGTGATCACAGATAAGAATCTCTTGGCTCTCTTCCATTTCACTCCCGTTCATTATATTCTGACAGAATTAAGCCTTTTCTGATACCCTGCCATTTCATACTATTGTTTTCACTGGTGCTATTTTTTCCAACAGTCATCAGCACAGGTCCCAGAAACAAATGTGGCAAGATCACATACTGCAAGTAATACAACCTACGAACCAGTCTGAGGGGAAAAAAAGATTAGCGAGTTGAACTATCCCCATGTTATTTACCTTAAAGTCAGGTACACTTACACCACATGACACATCCTTTGCAGGTACAGGTAATGGACAAAGCAGAAAGTAAAAAGCAGCGGTCCTGATTTTAAGCAGTAATCAGTAAGTAAGATTTCCACCACTACTCACACTGTAATTTATGTAAATAAACTAACCTTCAAAGTCTTGTTATGACGCTGAAGCTCCCGACAGAGAGATTCCAGTTTGCTGCGTGCCAAAATGGCCTTGCCATGCTCACTCTGCAAGTGGACTTTTTCCTTCACAACTTGTGCTTGCTTCTTCTGCAGTATCTTCATCTGCTTTTGAACATTCCGGCTCTCCTCCAACTAACATTAGAGAGTATATTTATTAAACAAACATAGGTGAAACTATCTTTATGCATCTAGATCAGCAGACTGAACAAACTTTTAAACATTTCAGATGAAAGCAAGGAAGTCAGTAATTTCATTAAGATCCCCAAGTTGATCTTAAAGAGAAACTCCCATTATCCTACAGAAAATTTGAAATGTGTAAGGACACAAGATGAAAAAATACAAATTGCAACTTAACAGACATTTGGCATTGAGGAACAGGGCCATGGACCTGTTGACCCTGCTCTATCAGCTTGTATTCAGCTACAGGGACAGGGCTAGCCTTGAGAAAGGAGGATGTAGCAGATACAGTTAAAAGCTGACTGAGACTGGCTTTTCAACAAGTCACAACTTTTTCCACTCTCTTATCTGTAAGGTACACACAGCTGTTTATCCAACACGTCTTTTTTTTACTATCAAAAAGAAACCCCACATGACTGCGTACTGAGTTCCTTCTTGTCAGCAGGAGCTCCTACCAAAGGAAGCAGTAATTTATACAAGTTTTTAAAACACTAAGGTATTTCAGAAAGGAACAGATACAACTAGCAGCCCTGATAAATCAAGTCAAATACTATTAAAGCTGCACAGCCCACACTTTGTTGACTTAAGAGATCTGTAGTCTCAACCATTTGAAGCAAAATTTTTATTTTATTTCCTTTAGGCTGCCTAGATGGTAGACAACAGTGTTAAACTTTCTATATGGTGTCGACTTCAAAATCTATTCTATGAATATCCAGTGAATAGAAGTTTCTTGCATGAACATCTAGTTGAGAGTAAGTTCCATTATACATGATTTTTGGGCTCCCCGAGAAACCGTGCTATTTAGAGTCTGTTCTATTGTAAGAAGGTAACAATGTTAAATGCAACATTGCTCCTTATTAGATAGTGCCTCAGCCTCAGGACACCACAGCAAAAGAAGGCTGGCAACAAGGAATATCGCCATGACAGAGAAGAATACAATGCTGGTTTTCTGAAAGAGCTCAAAATAATGCTAAAGCATAGAAGAAAGAACAAATAAAGTCAAGGCCCTCCATGACAACAGTAAATTAAATGTATATTTAATCTAGTTTAGAGAAAAGGAACATTAAGGAAATATTTGACATCAGACATAAAAAGCCCTTTTCCTGGGTGGCCATAAAAAAACACTTCAAGTGGCTGTGCTGTTTGCATACCTATGAAACTTCAGGCCTGTAAAAGTACGCCAGTGTGAGACATATCACAAAGGACGCAAACCTTCCTGCATCATAAATTGATCTCCTGATAGATTCCAAATTAGGAAAAAAAAAATTGTGGAAGATCTTTTGCCAGGAGAGAGGCATTCCTACCTTTATTGTACAGTCCTTTTCATGAGACACCACTGAAAAACCTGACAGTGAGCTTTAAAGATGATGAATCTTTAAAAAAAGAAAAAAAGCATTGTAGGTGCACTGTCATAAACAGTTCAAACCTCTGCTGGCATTAAAGCTGACACCTATGCCAGTGGTTCACCACCACTACCATGAAGAAAAGAACGCATCTTAAAAGGAATACAACCAGATCCAACCTAAACTTTCTAAGGGGAACAGAGTACCTCTAAGACTCACTCAGCTAAAACAGAGCTACTGTTACACCCAGACAAGCTCCCACCCAACTTCCCAGCAGTTCTGAGCATCATGGGGAAAGCAACTGGTTTTCTAGGACGGTGAGTATCTGTGGACTCTGAATGCTTACTCTACCGATAGACTATGGATCCTCTTCCTGGCAGGAGAAAAAAACATAATATGAACACGTCTCTCCTGATTGCCAAGCTTCCTGAAGGAAATTAAAATTAATTTTGTCTAGCTGTTACCTAATTTTTTTGAGATTCCTTCCTTCAACAAGAAAACTCAAGTGAAGATGGTTCAGACTGTTTTCTTTCTGCAGAAGCAGGGAATTCATGCCAACCTAGCTTCTCATGCAGGCCATCAGGATCACCACTGATCTGTCATGGGAGCTGTTCACTCAAATACTTTTCTAATAGACGTGCACAAGCAATTGTTCATAAGAACTAACTCATTTACTGCATTTTTCTCTCACAAAATCAAAAGGTCATTTTTAGGTGGGCTCCCCATTCTTGAAGTGCACTATAGAAGTATTATTGTTTCTCATTTAACTGAAAGTGACTTCTTAGAGAAGCTACTGGTTTTGAAGGATATCCACTCATGTGAACAAGAGCATGCATGTAAGAAAACACGAGGAAAACAAAGCAAAAATGTAACAGACCTCCAACGAGGACTCAGAATTTCCTAAAGAGAGCTAATCTTAATTTACTTTTAGTGATAAGTATTGCCTCTTGTGAGTGAAAAGACTACCTGCTAGCTCATCCTCAAAACTTTGGAGACATTAATAATCTCAAAGGAAAAATAAGTTTATTTCAGAAGAGTTATGCCATGTTGTGCAGCCATTATGTCATTTTCATAAACATTTTCATATGTAATACACTTGACATTTACAGAAGGCAAACCTTATGCTTTTTTCCAAGATATTCAGTTATCTCTTCAGATTTGCATTCATTTTATATCTACAAATATGGTGGGAAAACATATATATGCAGTATTTCTAGTCTTTCCATTCTTGTCTGTCCCTGTCTCAAGATGAACAAGTGAAGCATTTTTGTCTCCAGGCACATTCATAAAAGTCATCTTATGAGCCTTCCACATACTTCTCCCCCTCCCAGTTTTGCCACCAATTAATTTAAAGAATAAATTACCATTTCTCCTACTTGGGGTGGGAATATACTTTATGACTAATTACTGCCAACACTTTGCCTTTTTGGTTTGTTACTGAAGAAATGTATACTTTTCTATCCGTTGCGTTGCATGATCAGAAAGCACAAAGCAAAATTAAACCGAGATCTTTCCAACTTCTCCTACCCACCAAAAATCGCTAAAGACATAACTGACACTTTTTTTCCAATCTCTCTCATTATCACAATATGTCCTTTCCCTTTATCCTAAAGGATAAAAATTATAAAATGCTAGCACAAAAGCATTATCAACAGACAGGAACTAAGAAAATAATTACTCCCAAAAGATACTCTTCGCTTTTCTGTTAATCCTAATGTTATGCTTCAGCACCAAGTTATCAAAAAGTTATCATAACCTATTTTTTCTTTGGATTTAGGCAGTCATGTAGAAGTGAAATCACTACATGCAAGTTTGGCTGAAGCAAAACTCATAATAAGCCTAAGCGTGGGTTTTTTTTTTTTTCCTTCTTCCTATCAACATTGTGAAACACTCAATCATTAACTGTCCTGTATTAGAAGTTCCTGCATTCCACAGTTAATATTAACACATGAATAATTCGTGCTATCTTTACAAATTACTTACCAGATCAGCATACTTCTTGCACAATGCTGCCAGCTTTTCCTCTGGCGTAGAAAGCGTATTCAAGGCTTTCATTAATAACAGCACTTCTTTTCCTATGAATCGGATGAAAGACAACCATATTGAGAAAAAACAAAGCAGAAAAGAACCATGAGATATTAGTGTGGGTTAAGTTGTTCTTTAAATTGTTAAGCTGCATAATCCTAACAGATGACAAATGGGAAGTCATCACAGCAAGAGTAAATTTGTCTTGCCTATGTGCCATTACACAACTTCGATAGCAAAAACTTGGATTACTTTAATCTTAAACCACAAAAATATTTTTGCTTTCTAGTTTATAATAGCACAGATAAAAAGAAAAATACGAAAGAGTGAAATTTAACAGGTTAAGTTTTGCTAATAAAGGATATTCACACAAATGTTTTTACTTATGTGTTAACACACAAATGTTTAAAACCTTGGGAATTTAAATATCGGCAGTGCTTTGGTACCACTGAACACCACAATCCCAAATTTAGAACTTAATCCCACAACTGGAAAGTTAAAAAAGTCAATTAGTAATTAACACATTATTATTATTAAAGTTCCAGTGAGAATAGCGCTACCAACGGAATTCTTATGTATGCATTAAGAACTATTTTTTCCTAGCAGAAGTACACATTTTCTCAGAACATCCTGGTAAAGATGACAAGTTTTGGCTACAAAGTAAGCTTGAGACAAAGACAGAGAAAATACGTATCTATTTTACAAAAATATTAAAGCCATTTAAAAATCAAAATGCCAAACAGAACGTACCCAAAGTTTTTTCTTTGTTTTTTTCACTCTCTGGATCTTGTTGGCCATCAGGTGGATCAGTACGGGCTTCTTCTCTCCCAGGAGTCTCCTCCCGAGACTCTTGAGAGCAGCACACGGACCCTGGGTGCTTTCTATTCTTTGTGATATACTCAGCTTCTTCCAATGCGCCCACGTTTTCCAGGCCGTAACAGTTGGACCGCACATGCTGCAATGCTGTATCGGACAATTCATTGCACTTGCTGTTCACTAGCTGATCCTGGTTATTCATTCCCATCTCCTGAGATCCAGCTTCTTCCATTGCACCACCAACCAACTTCAGAAAGGAAAGGAATAAGTGGAAGTAAACAGTCAAGCAACTGTATTTAAAATGAAAACCTAAACCTTTCTTTTGCATGGACAAATAAGAATAAAATTACACAGTTCCTCAAATTGATTCTCACTGTTGTTAAAACAGGTATACAAATAACTGTACAGAGAATTAGCCTAAAGAGTGATGAAAAAAACAGCACACCAGCCCAAAATATTAATTACTCTATTATGAAACAACCTTGATACCTTGTCATTGCAAAAATGTTTATACTCTAGAAATTAAAAGTTCACACAGAAATCTGTTCTTAAAGCTCCAAAACAGCTATCAACTCAGCTGTTAAAGCACACAATCTTTAATGAAAACATTTCTCCCTTATAGTTCTTAAAAAAAAAAGTATCTCACAAATCATCGCTAAGTATAATAAATGTAAAACTCAGCAAGAGTTTAACTAGCTTTATGTACTGTTATTTGAAAAACAAGGTACAGAAATTGAGCCCGGAGGACACCATTATGAAAAACAACTTTATTACACATTAGTTTCAGAAAACTGAAAGATACCAGCTTTATAATAACTCAAGAGACATACTTCAAGAAAGAAGGGGAGAAAATTAACCTGCTAGGAGGTCTAAAGAAATCCACAGAAATACACTGTTTTGATAACATAGAGGGTTAGAGTTTAAACTACTTCAATCAGAATGCCAAATATGATTGTAAGGTAATGACTGGATGAAGTCTGTTGTTATAATAAGAATGATAAACAGGACCAGGAGCACATCCATTTTTGAAATGTTAAAATTCACATCTATGAAACCATCACAAAATTGACTACTAACTGGCTTCAGATTTGGAGCCCTATTACCTACGATTTTTAACAATACATCATTTCTACTCAATTAAGCAAAACTTTCCTGAAAGACCTCTTAAACCCCAAAATGTTTAATCATTTAACTAAGAAGTTAAACATCACCAATTTTAACACTGCAGTGATATGTCTGTAGTTTGGAACAGAACACCTGGTGATACTCTATAGCTTATGAAGCAGCTACACTACCAGACTCCCCTCTCAAACACCAGAACAACATTCCCAATTTCTAGAAACACTTCTGAGGAGAACTTCAAGGGTGTTTGGTTGGGTGTTTTTTCTGTTTTGTTACACTACAGAGGGTGGGACTCGGGACAATACTTGGAAGTGATTGGGTATTTTTTTTGCTGTCCATTTGCTACCCTACTACAAAACATACAAGTTAAAAGCAGATGAGCAGAGCTGAACTCACTCTACTGCCAAAGCAATGTGATCATTCTCATTTATTTATTTTCCATGAACTGAAAGTAAGTTTCCTTAAAAAGTCACAAGGAATTATAAAAACAGGGCTTGTTTATATTCACAGTTATGCTGTTTAAGCACAAATTAATTTCAGATTATCTTATATTTTAATATTAAAAATTTGCTAATTCTTAAAGCCAGGAGTTTGCATTGGGTTTTATATTCTGCAGAGATGGACCCTTCTCCTCTTCAAAAGGAATTAGCCAACATCAAAGGAACACAGCCAACACCAATAATATACTGTGAGATGCATTTCAACTCTCAATTTGTTCAGTATACTTGGAAGAGTTATTTAAAAAAATCATTAAACAAATATGCATGAATATTGTAAAAAAAAAATCATATAACAGCTTAGTTGTCCTCTATACTTAAAGCAAGTCTCTTGCTTTAGACCTTTATCTCAAGGCAGATTCAGTCTTGAAAAAACAGAATTCATACAATACCTTTCATGAAGGACAGCAAAGGTTTTTAACAGCAAATAATCTACATAGACATAAAGGAGCAATTTTTGACTTAAGGAAGATTCACTTTGCACTGCTCTTTACAAGTGTGGAAATGATGCACATGCTTTACAGAAAAATATAAACGCACTGCAGTTTTATCATTCTCCAGTCATGTCAGACCACGTACTTTATCAATACCTTGCAAAGGTAACGCAGTAATAGAATTGCTGTAACAAATAACCAACCCCGGCATTTAACAGTTGACATTTTAGATCAGTAGAACGCCTATTTTTTCCTTAAACTGTGGGGCTTCCATTAGCATGGGAAAGGCTTACCCCTCCAAGTTTAGGGTCAGCTAAATAACCAAGAGATGCTTCATAAAAAAGGACAAGAGATGTGAAACCAGTAGAGCTCACTTAACCTTTTTGCAGGTACCAATGGTTGAAACCATGGTACAGATCTTCTCTAAAACACAGGACTCATACAGAAGCTCAAGCTACTGTGTCACATTGCATGGAGAAAGCAGGAAAGATCAGAGGTATCTGAACACAACACCATACCAAAGTAGAACTGCAGTACCAACACAACTACTAAAGCTTGCAGGTTTTCCGTTACACAGAACATGAACTTCCAATTCATATTCTCGTGCCTAAGAAGCCTTCCAAAAGGTAGGGAAAGTCAGTTCTAAACTCAAAAGTTTCTGGGTTTGCACAGTATTTCCAGACTTACCAAAATCCATAAACAGACTCAGAATTTTCTTTTTGAAAGAAGAGCACAAAATTGCCAGGAACTCCAACAAGCAGCTGAGAAGGCCTGACTGGCTGCAGCTGTGGCTACACATTGAACAGCAATGGTGCCCAAACAGCCCTCTCACTATCATTTCATTCCCCTTTTTTATACCTGCCTCTGTTGTGCTAGCAACAATGTTCATGCAACTTGTTCTCACAGTTTATAGCCAGATCAGTACCTCAGCCCAGTTCACTGCACAGCAACAGGCAATCCTGCCAACCAGAAGTGCTAGCACAACAGCTGGAAAGAAGCCAAAGCACGAGAGTCACTAAAATAAATAAAAAAAGTCAGTCTAATCACAGCCAGAGCACAAGGAACTAAAAAAATACCTTATCCTAACCACAAGTACATAGCTAACGTTTACTACTGAGGCACTGAAACACTGTCAGCAAGAAGACGTTCATGAGAAGCACTGCTTCAAATTTAAGCAACCCAGAGATTTCGCATATGAGAAAATTCTGCCATTTCTGGGGAAAAAAGAACAACCACTGTCAAGGGCATACACGTAACCAGTAAGTCATGAAGTGCCCACCTCTACTAGCAAACCATCATAGTAACCTAAACATCTGTCAATTCAGAGCTGGCAATTAACATGCATATTCTAAAGCATCTGGAAGTTTCACAGAGTGAAAACCACAACCTCATTAATTCAGCAGAGCTTTTTGTAGAAGTCAAATCAGGTGTCAGTCCAATTCTTTACTGACAATAATTTCTTAACTCTGAGTATTCTCTATCCTTTGTCAAAAAAACCCACAAGGATTTTCAGAACTTCAGACTCATTCTCTGAAGTCTAACAGAGAAGGCAGAAATAACCTTTAAAATACTGAAGAAAAAGGTTTGTGTACAAGTGTCCTGTACATCTCAAATATATTTGAAAATAATAGCAATAGTGAAAAAGCTACAGAACTCGTCAACCTTCTCTTGGTTTTCCAGTGAACATGGAGCAAATCCAAGCTTACTGACAAGCAAACACATTCCCTGCAAAACCAAAGCTCAGTGTGGCAGCAGACAGTTTTTGTAATAATATCCAATTGTGTCAACTTAAATACAATTAAAAATTGGTGACCACAGGCTAGAATACTGTAATTAAAGAAGTGGTTCTACCAGCAGCTAGAATAACTTGATAACATAGAAAAATAATTACAAAACCCCCTATCAAATAGTCCATAAGTTTTGTCAAAACTGACAGTAGTGGCACGACATACTAAAATTCTAATGTATTTAACCTACATTAGAAAGTGTTTTTTTTTTTTTCATTTTAAACAGAGAAGTCTGCTATTGCCTGACAGAGGCCACAAACACTAATAGCTAGATGACTTCCCGATTACGACTAACAAAGAATTTTCTACATTAGCTGTCACTTTAGATATTAAAAACATAACCAGAAGTCTAAACAGCCTTCTTACGCTCAATTTTATTCTTACAACACTTTAACTACAGATAGTTTCAGATTTGATCTGTATCAAGCTTCAAGTTGGAGTATAGCAATAATAAGCATCACATTGAGAATGTTAAGTACTAAACCGTATTAGTATCACCGAAATTGTCCCCCCCCTTATTAAGACAATGTTCAGAACTATTATAGACCCCAACTATTACCTCTGTCTTTTCAAATGTGTGCTCATCAGACGAGTGAACTTCTCAGTTTAACATTCCAGACAGAACAGAGCACTTCCAACAGCACATTGTATAACAGCGCTGATTCAGTACTGACTGAATAAAAACAAAACAAAATCACCCCAGCAAAGACCTTCTACTGAAATCACCGCTACCTTTTCTAGCTGCTACCGTGCTCTCTCAGCTTCTAACTGGCTTCCAACCTCTAGCTTCTAACCAGCTTTAATAATAGGTACCTTATAATCTGACAGACCAGAATTAAGATTTTTACATACCTAGAAAGATTTTCAGTGAGAAACAAAAAGAGTATGTTGCACAGATGTGCCACTTCATAAGATCACAAAATTATTTATCAAAATTCAAAACTACCATTAAAAAAATAAGATACTTGTCGCCTACTTAGCTGTGAAACCAGCTATTACAAGACGCTGACATTTCTGAATAAGCATATAATCTTCAAGCTATTTAAGATAGAGTTACCGGCCAAACAACTTCAGGACGCCTGCAGGAAAATTACTGGTAACATCTCTCCTGCTCACCCCAAAGTTTTGATTCACTCTTCCGCTCTGTTCTCTCAGCTTGTACCTTGATCAAAAAAGGTGCATATCAGGAAAACTCTACCTTACTTCACACCTAAAAGATGAGAGTTATTTATGAAACTGGCTATGATCAAAAGAGCCTAAGCCAACTTTACTTCAAACAATACTGCATCAGTAACATGCACTGCACATAAGCACACAACAGGCACCTAGGCAGAACTAATCAGGAGCTAATCGGTGCCACTGGAGGCAGCCTGGGCTGCAGGGATCATACCCTGCTGGAGTCTGCAGTCCTAAGGGATATGAGTTAGGCAGAGTGAAGTCAGGATGCTGAATTTTAGGAAAGCAAACTTACACTTGTTCAAGGAGTTAGTCAATAGGACCCCCTGGGAAACTGCCCTCAGGGACAAGGGAGCACAACAGAGCTGTCAGATCTTTAAGGACAGAGCACAAGAGCTCTCAATCCCAAGTGTAAGAAATCAGGAAAGGAAGGCGAGGAGAAAACACGCAGGCAGTGGAAGCAGGGGGAGGTATCCTGGTAAGATTACAGGGATGCTGCCTGGTAGTGTAGAGATAGGGTCAGGAAGGCCAAGGCGCTGAACTCCACAAGGGACACAAAGAATAATAAGGGCTTCTACAGGTATGTCAGCCAGAAAAGGAAGGTCAGAGAAAGCATACCCCCCTGATGAACAAGACTGGCAAACTAGTAATAACAGACAAGGAGAAGGCTGAGGTACTCAACTTTTTTGCCCGACTTGTCACTGGCAACCTCTCTCCCCATACCTCTTGAGTGGATGGACTGCAAGGTCAGGACTCAGGGAGAAAAGACCCTCCCACTGTAAGAGATGATCAGGTACATGACCACCTGAGGAACCTGAACATACAGAAGTCTATGGGACCTGATGAGATGCATCCCAGAGTCCCAATGGAATTGGATGACACAGCTACCAAGCCACTCTCCATGATATTTGAAAAGTCATGGCAGTCAGATGAAATCCCTGGCGACTGGAAAAAGGGAAACACTGCACCCACTTTTAAAAAGGGTAGAAAGGAGGATGCCAGGAACTACCAACCTGTCAGCCTCACCTCTGTGCCTGGGAAGATCATGGAACAGATCCTCCTAGAAGTTATGCTAAGGCACATGGAGGACANCCTAGAAGTTATGCTAAGGCACATGAAGGTGACTCGAGACAGCCAGCATGGCTTCACCAAGGGCAAGTCCCACCTGGCCAACCTAGAGGCTATCTATAACAGAATGACTACATCAGTGGACAAGGGAAGAGCTACACATGCCATCTGCCTGGATTTCTATAATGCTTTTGACATGGTCCCCCACAACATCCTTCTCTCTTCACTGGAGAGATATGGATTTGACTGTTCAGTGGATAAGAAATTGCTTGGATGGTCACATCCATAGTGTAGTGGTCAACAGCTCAATGTCCACATGGAGATCAGGGACAAGTGCTGTCCTTCAGGAGTCTCTTTTGGGACCAGTACTGTTCAATATCTTCATCAATGACATAGACAGTGGGATCGAGTGCACCTCAGGAAGTTTGCAGACAACACCAAACTGAGTGGTGCAGATGACACACCTGAGGGACGGGATACGATCCAGAAGGACCTGGACAAGCTCAAGAAGTGGGCCCATGTGAACCTCATGAGGTTCTACAAGGCTAACTGCAGGATCCTGCACCCAGGTTAGGGCAACCCCTGGGGCAAGCAACAGGGCACCCAGGTCAGGCAACCCCTGTACCAATACAGGCTGGGGGACAAAGGGATTGACAGCAACCCTGCCAAGACGGACTCGGGGGTGTTGGTGGCAATGTGCACTTACAGCCTAGAGGCCAATCTTTTCCTGGGCTGCATCAAAAGAAGCATGTCCAGCAGGCCAGGGGAGGGGATTCTCCTCCTCTGCTCCACTCTGGGGAGACGCCACCTGGAGTACTGCCTCCAGCTCTGGTGTCCTCAGCACAGGAAAGCCATGGGCCTGTTGGAGTGGGTCCAGAGGAGGGCCATGAAGATGGTCAGAGAGGTGGAGCACCTCCACTGTGAGGACAGGCTGAGAGAATTGGGGTTGTTAAGCCTGGAGAAGAAAAGGCTCCAGGGAGACCTTATTTAAGGAGAGCTTATAAGAAAGATGGGGGGAGACTTTTTAGCAGGACCTGTTGCTACAGGACAAGGGGTAACAGTTTTAAACTAAAAGGGTAGATTTAGACTAGATAGGAAGAATTACACTGAGGGTGGCGAAACACTGGTACAGGTTGCCCAGAGAGGTGGTAGCTGCCCCAATCCCTGGAAACATTCAAGGCCAGGTTGGACAGTGCTCTGAGCAACCTGATCTGGTTGAAGATGTCCTTGCTCATTGCAGAGGAGTTGGACTAGATGACCTTTAAAGCTCCCTTCCAACGAAAACTATTCTATGAACTTATCCTACAATGCCAAAATGCATCATGAATGGACTTTTTTTTTTGTTTTACTTCCTACAAAAGTCTGTAACGTGCAGCACTACCTGAAATATACTTTGCTTGTTATGGCTACTACGCATACTAAAGTACCTATATTTTATACTCCTATGCATACACACATTCAATCTTTCCCTAAAACACCTCTCTCTACCTCTTACTAGAGGAAACCATAATTAGTAGCTACACCAACATCCTTTTCTCCTATATGTTAGCAAATTACCTCCCCCCAAAAAAAGGCACTAGCATTAAACTATCAAAACTTCTACATTCCCCATAGTAGCAGTTGGCCTGTACTTGGAATTGAATTGAAAAAAAACAACTTGGAATTGCTAATACTTTTAAAAAATATCCTGGAAGCTTTAGAACAAGCATGAGTATATAACACAGATTTTCACAACTGTAAGACAACCTAAATATACAAGTGTCACTGTTTCAGCTGGGATGGAGCTGGTAGAAAAATTTTTTTTGCTGGCAGCTGGTACAGTGCTGTGTTTTGGATTTGGGATGAGAAATACTTTTGATAGCACGCTGGTGTTTTCAGCTGCTAAGCAGTCAAGGCCTTTTCTGCTCCTCACCGCCCTACCAGTGACCAGGCTGGGAATGCACAAGAAGCTGTGAGGGGATGCAGCCGAACAGCTGGCCCCAACTCACCAAAGGGATAGTCCATACCATATGACATTGTGCTCAGCATATAAAGCTGTAGGAAGAGGGGGATGTTCGGAGTGATGGCATTTGTCTTCCCAAGTAACCATTACACTTGATGGAGTCCTGCTTTCCTGGGGATGGCTGAGCACCTGCCTGCCAATGGGAAGCAGTGAATGAATTCCTTGGTTTGCTTTGCTTGCATGCACAGATTTTGCTCTAGCTATTAAACTGTCTTTTCCTCAACCCATGAGGTTTTTTTCCTCACTTTTACTCTTCCAGTTCTCTCCCCCATCCAAACCAGGGCAAGTGAGTGGCTGCGTGGCTCTAGCTCCCCACTGGGGTTAAACCACAACAATAAGCGAATATGTAATCATTCGCTCAGCATCAGGCTCCAGAAAAGACCACTTGAATAACACTGCTCAGCTGACTACATTTTGAAAGTTATCACACATGCAACTGGACATCAAAGCCTTATACTCATTATCCTTACCAATTACATAAAAAAATCTTGTATGTCATATTTATCATAAGTGTTTATGGTCTATAACAAATTTTAGGCTTCCTGCATCTCAGCAATTTATTTTTATCTGTCAACACAGGAAAACTTACTTTGAAAACATCTGCAATATATGTTTCCTCAGTACAGATACTCAGGAAGACTTCATTAAACGTAACTGTATTTATTGTGCTGAAAAATCAGTCATTCTTGGTAGTAATTTTATTCATGACTTCTCCATAAAAACTAGCATTTGGGGATGTCACAAAATTTGGGTTTGAGTTTTATAGCAGACACACCTTCATCCACTCGTCTAGACACAATAATTCAGGTGCTTGTGACCACAAGACTAGCTTATTAAGGTTATTTCTCCATGCAGTATTTCTCTATACTGTGCTCACTGACCTGAATGATCACGCAGTCTAATTATACCTTTCTGAAAACCTGATGGCCTCTGAGGTGGCTTACCCACTGAAATAAAATCTTAGTTGTGAGATCAGAAAGTCATTTCAGACAAATATCTCACCCTGTTCTGTCACTACATTAAAAATTATGTTCTATGCACTCATTTATCTACTTTCAAAATACTGGACTGAGGCACCTGTAGTATTGCTCATCATCAGTTTCAAAGCATTGCAAGGTTAGAAGTCCCAACACAGCAGAAGGACGATTAAGAGATACCTACTTTAGAAATCTGTATTTTATCTTTATAAAAGTCAACACAGAGTCAATGTTAATAGAATTCCACTATTAACACTGCCGGCCTTACATTCAAGATATGGTCTTTGGTACTGGCTCAGACACATTCTCACATGACCCCTTACGGTCCTTACTTTTTTCTGTTACCCTTTCCAGCTTCTTGCTCTGTCTTTCAATGGCCTTATGACACAGAAGACATTCCTGCTTTTAAAAAATAGCTTTTTTTATTTACCTCAAACAATCTCAAAGAAAAAAAAAATGTTGGTTTTGCATCATTTTTCTTCTCTGTGCTCTGAGAAAAGATTAGAAAGATCTCGTCCCTGCTTTAGCTCAAGACATTAAAAACAGTTTCTGTAATTCTAGCAAAAATTTCACTAGAGGAACCCAAAGCTTAAATGGAAACTTTCAGTGCATTTATATGCAGGGCAGAGTGCTGCACATTTCACCAGCCCTTTTTTAATGCAAGCATCTGAGACAGGTGCTAATTAAGAAAACACTTAATATAGCATGAATCACTTCCGCCAATGAGGTTTCACTTCCTCTTTACTCTAAACCTAATAGTTTTCTAGTCATCCACAGTACGTTTCTGGAAAAAGCAGGGTAGACAAGTTCTGAATTCCCAATGCAAACAGGTCACAAGGAACCTAAAAATAAAGAAGCTCCCATGTTCCAAGGCAGGGGGAGGGAAATCCGCAAGAGACTGCTGAAGGATTTTTAATTCACAAAAAGAGTTCCAAGTAAGATTTGCTTAATACTCCCTGACATATTTTGCCTTTTTTAAAAATGAAATTTCGTTTGACAGTGGGTACATGAAATATAGAAGATGCTGGGTAGTTTGATGGTTTTGTTGTGTTGTTGTTTGGTTTTTTTTAAATCATCATCATCATCTGCTTTCATAGCAGACACTAAAGTTACTTAGAAGCCACTTCCTAGTAAAGAACTTCAGAAAACACGCAGCAGAAGAGATGTTTTTTCACTGAGAGAAACTAGCTCCACAGCCTCCTAAATCTCGCTCCACCACGAAAAAGTTACTATTTCTGGGATGTTATTATCTTTTGTACCACAGAAAAGAAGTTTACCACAAAAAAGCCACTTGAATTTATGTAAGGACACAGGATGAGATACTAAAGCAGCACATGAGATTACCAAGGTAGTTCTGTCACATACAGCACTGTGTTGATAATATTACATACAGTAGCTGAACTACAGCACATTTTGAGTCTTTGCTGTTTGGTGCCCAGATACACATATTTTAGACTTTTCCTATGTAAAAACTCAACCAGAAATTACTGTCACCGAGGACACCAGGACACAGTTGCCTTCAGCGTCGTTTCAGTAGAGGAAGTGAAAAGAGAGAAAAGGCCGGTTTTACTTATTTCGGAGGGTAAGGAAAACACTCCCGCCGCCGCCCCCCCC
>VWZL01001204.1:875418-1156137 GCA_013396915.1 Stercorarius parasiticus
GCTGGCTCATGGTCATCCTGTTGTCCACCAGGACTCCCAGGTCTCTTTCCACAGAGCTGCCCTCCAGCAGCTCAGCCCCCAACCTGTACTGGTGCATGGGGTTATTCCTCCCTTGGTCCAGGACCCTACAGTTGCCATTTGAGAGTAGCAAGAGAACCAGGCAAACATGCTCCAGTTTATCCCAGGATGGCTCATGCAATCCTTAAATAGGGCTTTAAGATTACTTTAATTTCTCCCAAGCAGTATTTGAGAGTGTGTATATATGTAGTAAAACATAAATTATTCTTGCACCCTCCTTCCCCTCCCTAGATAGGCACTTTTTGGAATAGAAGGAAGATTAATTACAAATATGAGCTAGTTTGAGAGAGAATGGAATAAAGAACCACAGAGTTCTTGCTGGCTGTAAGCCTTTACTGTAATAAACTGCATTGTGAGGCCTATTTTGGTGAATTTGGGTGCCAGAGAGGTTAGCACACATTGTGCAGCAGAAGCAGGCATGAGGCCATTCCATCAAGGGGGACAAAGTTTTCTTCAAAAACTACCAGATGTTAGAGAATAGATTTCCAGCAGTAATTTTTTTCACACTTGAACTGGCGGGGTTCTTTCTGCTGATACAGTGACACAGATCAATTATAATCATTTTGCGAATAAAGATACTGCTTCCTAGTAAGTCAATTTTTACAGAAGTTTAGGGTTTTTTGAGGATAGCTGATGCGGGCGGAGTGAGAGAAGTACCATCAGCTTCCAAACTCAGTCACAGATCTCTGGTGCACAGATTGCTCGCTGTGCAATTGTCCTCTGAAGAACACAAAAGTGAAATTGAACAAAATAGCTACTTTTACCATTTTCAGCTACATTTATGGTTCTCTCTCTATGTCTCTTTACGTGGTTTTGTGAACTGTTTTCCTTAAAAAATGCACTTATCAGCAAAGTGTATATCAACAGTACTGGAAATTCATATTGCACTCCTGCAAGTAGGTACATGTACTGACAGGAGAATGAGAACATATTTGCAGTTGTGCCCTGTTAATGACCCTGCTGGGGATTCCTTGTGCGAGGGAGGAACAGTTGTGGACTATACAGCAGAAGCAGCCAAGTAGATAGTCCACCCAAATGGCCATTGCCAAGAAGCTACTTAACTATTGCCCATCAAAAGTATGGGTCTCATGTTTTGACAGGCAGGAAGCTGAAATTTGAGGAAAACTACTTCTCTTTTATCATTGTTATTATTTAGGATACAACTAAGCATCCATTGGTAAAAATCTTTAGTCATCAACTTTTTATAAATTTTCAGGGTAATCTACTTTTATGGACTACATCCAAGTTACGTGGTTATTACCAAAGAGTAGTCTAACTTCATGAACACTGTATGCTTAAGCAGTCAATTTGACACCTCTCTGGAGTACTTCACTTCCTTCGTTGGGGTAGGGACTCCTAGGCAACTTGGTGAAAAATAAGTTGCTTCATTATTTTTTTAAACACATCACTAGGGTGACAACTAGAACAAGATGGTTAAAGCTCTAAACAATGACAATTGAGAAATTATGAAATAAAGATAGTATTTATTTTCTTACAGCATTGTTATAATATGCAAGGCAGTCAGGAAACTATTGGAATGCAGCACCAAATTTAATTTTGTCCTTTTTCTCATGATTACTATGATGACTGCTTTCAACAAAATTTTCAAGAAGCTCTGGACTACCAGAACTTTTCTTGGAGCGCTTTCCCCCTGGTACTCATAGAATCACAGAATAGTTTGGGTTGGAAGGGAGCTTTAAAGGTCATCTAGTCCACCCCCCCTGCAATGAGGAGGGACATCTTCAACTAGATCAGGTTGCTCCAAGCCCCGTCCGACATGACCTTGAATGTTTCCAGGGATGGGGCATCTACCATCTCTCCGAGCAACCTGTGCCAGTGTTTCACCACCCTCAGCGTAAAAAAAATTTCTCCCTTCTATGTAGTTTAAATCTGCCCTCTTTTAGTTTAAAGCCATTACCCCTTGTCCTGTCACAACAGGCCCTGCTAAAATGTCTCTCCCCATCTTTCTTATAAGCCCCCTTTATGTACTGGAAGGGGCTCTAAGGTCTCCCCGCAGTCTTCTTTTCTGCAGGCTGAACAACCCCAACTCTCTCAGCCTGTCCTCCTAGGTAGGTGCTCCAGCCCTCTGATCATTTTTGTGGCCCCCCTCTGGACCCACTCCAGCAGGTCCCTGTCTTTCCTGTGCTGAGGGCTCCAGAGCTGGAGGCAGTACTCCAGGTGGGGTCTCACGAGAGTAGAGTAGAGGGGCAGAATCCCCTCCCTTGACCTGCTGGCCACGCTTCTTTTGATGCAGCCCAGGATATGGTTGGCCTGGGCTGTAAGAGCACATTGCCGGCTCATGTCCAGCTTTTCATCCACCAGTACCCCCAAGTCCTTCTTGGCAGGGCTGCTGTCAATCCCTTTGTCCCCCAGCCTGTATTGATACCGGGATTGCCCTGACCTGGGTGCAGGATCCTGCAGTTGGCCTTGTAGAACCTCATGAGGTTTAGATGGGCCCACTTCTCGAGCCTGTCCAGGTCCCTCTGGATGGCATCTCGTCCCTCAGGTGTGTCATCTGCACCACTCAGATGAGTAGGAACTGTAATTCTTCCAATGTTACTTTTCACATGATGACCAATCAAAAATGAAAATGAAGGCAGGAGGGAAACAGAAAAATACAACCGAGCAAACGAAACAACCCAAATCATCACTCTTCTACTTCACAGGATCCTAAAATCAAATGATGGCTACTAGGAAAATTGCCTGGGGCCCAAGGAGGACAATATTGCAAACATGTACTGGCTGAACGTGAAAAATAAAAAATGCCAAAATGTCAGAGTACACAAGGAATGATATGAGGAGTAACACAGAAAATGAAACCAGCATGTGTCAGCTGGGTGGTGTGTTCTCCTACATGTCTGTTGCATGTGTCACACCTCTCTCCCTGAAAATGAACTTGGAGTGTAAATGAGCTTTAAGGAAAGCTGTCACAAATTATTGGGGGCTGTCCTGTTTTCAGCTGGGATAGTGTTATTTTTTTTTTCCTAGTAGTTGCTGTGTTTGGATTTAATATGAGAATAGCGTTGATAACACATATTGATTTTAGTTGTTGCTAAGTGATGTTTACATTAGTTAAGGACTTTTTCAGCTTCCAGTAGAAGCTGAGAGGGAGCATAGACAGGACAAGCTGGCCAAAGGAATATTCCATACCATAGACGTCATGCTCAGTATATAAATGGAAGTTGGCTGGGGGCAGAAATCCGGGATCACAGCTCAGGATGGGCTGGGCAGTTGATCATCAGGTGGTGAGCAACTGTATTGCATCACAATTTTGTATATTCTTTTACAATTATTATTATTTCTTCTGTTACTGTTCTACTAAACTGTCTTTGTCTCAACCCATGACTTTTTTTCCTTTTTCTCCTTCTTCTCCCTACCCTGTGAGCGAACGGCTACATGGTCCTAGTTGCCGGCTGGGGTTAAACCATGACAGCGGCATAGAAAAACTCCTGTATGACAAGAGTGAAAACTCTGAAGTTCCTTGCTTGGCTCAGGAAAGTAACAAGTGAGACATGATGAAAAGAAGGACAAGTCAGGATCTTCTGTTTTCCTGTGTCACTGAGAGTTAAGTTAAATTACAAAGCGGCACATTTAAAGCCAATAAAAACATTTTTCCCTGTCACACATTAAGAAATAATTACCCCACAATACCAATGAAATAATGAACTAGATTAAAAAAAGAACTGGACATTTGTATAGGTAAGAATGGTAGCCAGTTACAGGTTCCTGCAATCGTACTTTGAAAGAGAATTCGGATGCCAGTCACCAGGGTCTGAAGGCGAGCCTTGGCTCACGGTGACGAGGGAGGCAGTTGGTCTGGATGAACCCGGTGCTGCTTACCCTAACGTTGCTCGTGTACGTGTTTACACCAGCCAGGACTGGAGGCAGGACACCCGAGCCAGAAGCTGTGCTTGCCACTGTGAGTTAAATCTGCCGGTGATCGTCCTCCAGCACCCAGATCGAGGGGATGCAGACCATTCCCTACTGTAGCCCTTGGCACTCAGCCTCCAAAGCTGGGTTACTCAGCAGCTCCACTGGGAGTAACTCATTTGCCAGGAGTGGATGGAGAAGTTGCTTATTGGCTCAGGGCAAACATTTTTAGGGGTGTTTCAAACTGTTTATAAGCATTCAGTTTTCAATACGTGCTCAGACACGTCATTTGACTACTATATTCATAGCCAGAGAGGCCCGAACTGTGCCCAGTACATCAGCCCCTCCACCTGAAAGATCCCATGCACCAGTATTTTTGCCTGCTTAGACAATGGTTTCAGCCCTTTCATTCACATGCCCTCTAATTCTTTGACGTCACGTCCCACCGAGATTGTTGTTTCCACATCCACACTAAATGTCTGCGGAGGCTCCTCTCCACCCCAGTAATGCCCTTACAGCAGCACTTTTCATCCACCCAACACACGATGGGCCTGAAAGTCTTGTTACGCATGACGCACGATGCAAGGCGGTGATGATTCAGCAAAAGCAAAAATGTTTCATGTTTAAATTGCAGGCATCAAAGTCACGAAAGGGCACGTGGCCAGCATGAAAACATTTCTGAAGTGGGACAAGATGCTGGGTGTCATCGATCTATTCTCTGGCCATTATTTGACTGTGAGGTAAATTGGGCTCGTTTCTCCTCAGGAAAAATAGGAAATGCAGAGAAGCAGCAGCTGTATTTGGCTCTAAAATCTTCATATTTGAGTATGGAATCCATAGCCACGAGAACGAATAAATAAAAGCAACTGCAGAATTAAGGTTTTGTGCATGCATACAATTAAAAAAACCCACGCTAAACATGGTTTTCTTCAGAGCATCATATATCAAAGCAGGCATCAAATCTTTATTCTTCTAATTCTATATATAACCCTTAACTGACTGCATTTTTCTTCTGTCTTTCCCCACTTTGTCAGAATCACGCTGAAATAAAATAACCTTTCTGCCCATGTAGTTTTGGATTAAGCATACCTCCTAAGTGTATCTGGAGAGGTTTGTCATAGCTTCATGAATCCCTGAATCAGCAAAGGAAAACGTTCTCAACCTGTGCCATAATGAAAACCAGGCTTTTATGAAACGAAGCAAGTGATTCATTCTTCAAGATAATTTCTACATAGTGCTGTCTCATTAAAAATGATAGAGTGTCAAACTAATGATAATTATTTTGGTTGCTCCTCCTCCCAGAATGGTATCTAGTTAAAAGTAACAGCTGAAAAGTACATTATGATTTTTTTTAATATATATAGACACACAAATAGATGTGGGTTTGCATTTATATATATGCATGGTCTTTATCTGTGTATATATAGAGAGCCAGTTCTGGGCTATACCGAGAAGAAAACGAAGACACGCATGTCTTCTGATGTTTTTGCAGGAATTGTTGTGTTCTGAAATAATTAACTTCAACATAATAGAAAGAAAATATAGCAAGCAATTACTTCACTGTTACTCACCATTTCGTTTAAAAAAATTGGAACGCTGATCTAAAAACAAAACCCCAAACCCCCTAACATTTAAGAAAAAGGAAAAAAGCATTGAAAATCAGTAGTTTGGAGCAAAATCCTCCTAATGGATGTTATTTAAGACTAGGCTACTTTACTGTTGTTGCTATAGATTCATCAGTCAGCATGTACTGAGACAAACAGTGTCAGGCTGGAGAATACAACTTCAGCCGAATCGAAACGCAGAGCCTTATCAGCGCGGTTCTTGACGCTGTCGTCGTCCAGCCAGACTCTAGATGCAGCACATGGACTGAGGGCCTGATGTGGCTGCTACTGCTTGGCAGTGCACTGCTAAGTAACCAGGCACACTTCGTTCCCTTTTTATGTAATAGCTATTGCAAAGTAAAAGTCAATAATATGCGAGCGGCCAAGAGTTCAAGGATGCATATCGTGGTCAGGTGATACGCTCCTGTACCAGGTTATTCTTTAAATGCATGAGGTTAAAATTGACATTCTGCGCTTCAGTGCTACATACATAACCCCACCAAACAAACACCAAGGTAACTGAACAGCAAGGAGTAAAAATACACTTTTATGACCCAACTGAAGTGACAAACTAAAGAAATTAAAAGTTTACTGAAACGATTCAGGAAATTGAAAACTTTGGTTAACTTTCTTCAGAGAACAGCTGTACACGATCGAATGAAAATGTAGGGGCACATTTTACTATACTTTTTTAATTCTAGGATTTTACGATCTTTCTTCTTCCTCCTCCTCCAAACCAATTACTGCATCAAAAAATTCCATACGCATATTCACTAATACCAACTGGACTAGTAAACTAATAGTTGACTATTAGAGGATGCTAAAAAGAGGATACTAAAGAGGATGCTTGGTGCACAGAATAACTGGAAATGTTGGCATCTCAAAAGATAGCTGCACACTGTTCCAAGCAATCTTTTTCCCCATTTCTCAAAGTTTAATTCCAAAATCTGCAAGTTTAGCTTCTTCTAAGAAAACTTCTTAACAATCTTTTTGCTTGTTTGCTTTTTCTCAATGTTTTAAACAACTGCATTTTCTGTTATGTTGTCTCCACAGGTTGGTATTACTTACATCCATTCTTGGTTTCTTTTGGTTTTCTCGTGGATTTTGTACCGTTGTTGTTTTGCTGGATTTTAGCATCTGCACCATCCCAGTGCTTGGAACGATGTTGTTAAGAAAACACCAGCATACTCGTTTATGAAATATATTATTATGACACATTTGGGCTACAAAAGCCTACAAAATTCACCATGAATGTGCAGACATCACAACAAAAACTGCTCGGCAATTGTAGCACTGACCTAAATGAAAGGCATGGGCCAGTGCTGAAAACTGCAGGATTATACAGCACTTTCCAGGTTAACACTAGATATGTAGATTTGAAAACATTACTATGATTTTTGAGAGGAGACCTTAACTATCAGAGCTCAAGTCAGATTCAGCCTTGCTACATTATTGCCTTTTTAAATGCAAATTTAAATAGTGGGTTTTGGTTGCTTTTTTTTCTTTTTTTTTTCCTAGGCATACTTGCTTTTCATGGAAAACTAAGGTTTATATGTAGGAGCCATATTTTATGACAGATGGAGTTTAGTATCTATAACCATTACATAGGCTATGCTTATATGAAAAGAAAGATGAGGCTTGATGATATATAAACCCCATGCAAATAAGCCCGTCATGTATGTAAAAAATATTATGAATGATCAAGCTGGTTTTTAAGAAAGTGGACATTTGGAGCAGTGATTTTGAGCTCTTAGTCATCCAGGGAAGATTTGCCACCATAAGAATAGAACTACCCGTCTTTTTAGAAGGTGTCGAGTCAAACTGTGCAGTAGACAGATTCTACTGTCTCCGGCTTAAATCTATAAGCAGTTGTATTTGTCAAGAGTAAACATTAAGCTTTAAATAGTCTGATTTTTATGAGTGTAACAGATTTAACTTTTGTGGCATTTAATTAATCTCCGATATAAAAAGCTCCTAAAGTACCTCTTATTTACCATGACTTATCTTGCATCTGCTAACTAAATGTGAAAAACACTATAAAAATGCAAATTGTGCTTAATATGATTTGTAGCTGCAAAAGTGTACAGTAATAAAGAAACTAATTTGAGAAGCCAAATGTATGCAGGTTTAAAACAATTAATTTTCCATAATGAGAAATACAGGAGGGCTTTCTGTCTGAGTTGCTAATAGAGACAATTTTAAATAGTCCTTTCTTACAGTAACATCAGTTAGAACTACTTAGCTCTTTTCAATTCCCACAGGATGAATATTGACTGAATAATTACAGCTATAATTTTTTCAGTGTCTTCACAGAAGTTTTCTGCAGAACTATGTCCTTAAGACAGTGCTTACTGTGCGTAACATGCCTATAATTCAATTGTGCTTAATGGCTCCTACCTACTTCATTTTACCCATTTTCCTTCGTATTTGGAATTTCATGGATGTTTTGTTAGAGAAACTTATGAAATAGATGACAAATAGAACATTAAGTTTTCGTTTATATATATAAAGATACTGACTTCATGGTAAAACTACAGGAAACATCCAGATGTCTAAGAATAAAAAAAAAAAATCTTTGAAAGAAAACTATTTTTATTTAAATTCCATGTCTTAAGCACTGTGACAAAGTATATTTTTAAACCTGTATAAGCCTGAAGTATGTTCGCCCCTTGCTCTGCCCTCCCTCCAAATAAATGAGCCAATTTTATACATATCTACAGTATTTAATAAAGATGTCCAAATCAGCCAAAGTTTTTACATAATTGTTTCAGCGCTTAAAATAAAGAGAAACATTTAATTTGCTCTCACTCAGACAGCAAAGTTAAATGGAGACATAACAGTCTTCTCAAGAAAGAATGCATTAAACCATTTCTCTCTGTGGGGAAAGGTAGTACCTTAATATGATGATTTAATAAAACCAACAGTTTAATTCAAGCAGTTTATAACTCTGTTCTTATTTAAATGCTTAGATGTTTGCCAGTTAACCATACCTGATGAATAATTAATCAGTATGTCTTTTGGAGTCCGAATTAGTATTTTTTCAACAAATTATTGTAAGTTATTCGATAGGGTTTTCTATAAATTCTTTGGCTACATACGTTAAGGAAGTTAAATTCACATGAAAGCTACTAGCTACGAGTACTTTAAAAATAGTACACATTTACAGATTATACAGGGATCAGAGTGCAAATGTGACGAGAAAGTTATTTTCAAGGATTAAGTTACTTACAACATCCATTTTTACATCCCAAACAGAAGGCTGGAGACAAAAAAAAAAAAAAGAGATTCTTAGATTTAGAAATCTCTTTGCAGAGCTTCTTGGCCACCTAAAAATGCCTCAAACTAAACTGTTGCTTCATGTAATAATGTTATCGCTTTTAATTATGACGTGTAACCTGCAGTGTCTTTTTTTTTTTTCTCCTCCTTTTGAAGACTGTAGAAGTCCAGAAACTGCTCATATAAAGAACAGAAATACTGGTTGTATTCCCATATGGAATTATAATGATTTTAGATTCTTTTATGTCTTTTGAAGATCTTTCGTAAGCAAAATATGAAAGCAGAAATCCATGTCAGTTCTCAGAAAAAGCTTAGGGTTATAGTGATTTTCTGAAAATGCTTAGTTTTCTTCTTGCAACATTTCTTCTATTTCTTTATCCCAGTTTTCATCACGCTTTTCTGATTCTGTCACCACCTCATACTCTTGAAGCTCTTGTTGTAATTCCTTTTCCCAATCAGCAGTTTCTTCTGCAAGAGAGAAATGATGTGTAAGAATTAATTTGATAATATACAATGTTGCTTATATAAAACTAGGCGTATTTGCACTGCGTATTTCATATCCCACAAATTTTATGGACAATTCTCCTTAAAAATTAAAGAAACTTGAACATTAGAAATTTCATCTTCTTATTGACCACAGATAGAAATTAATTAATATACAAGTTTATACTCCTGTGTGCGTACTGTAATAAAGATATAAAAAGCAAATATGGAGCTTAGTTGTAACAAGTGTCCCTTTGTAAGTTCATTTCCTACAGTCTCTCAGTCTACTATCAACTGAATCTCCCTTTGTACTTTTAAATCTCTGGAAAAAAAAATGAATGAAGTTCGTAAGTTTGTTGGATATCCTGTTATGAAAAGAAAAAAATAAATCACGCTCAAATACTGTGGATAATTAAAAAAAAAAGTAGGTATTCTCCTCACTGACATTTGTAGCTAGGCAAGCTCATTTAATCAGGGTTACAGGTAATCGTATTTCATACTTCAGGGCAAAAAATGAGTCAGAAGGCATTCCTGTGTTGTTAATCTCCATTTTAATTAGCTCTACCTATCATATGCAAGATTATAGGGGAGGAGATGGGCGTTTGATGTGTTACATGCTGGTTAGTGCTTCAGCCTAGATATGAAGGTACGTAATTCCATAGTCCAAGTCACCAAGGCCAGTTGAGATTTCTCTGAACAAATTACGTGACTTATTGAAACACTTCCATCCATACTTATTAGAATTCCTCAAGCTTGCCTATGTACTGGAAAAAAATAACAATTTCAGAAAAAAAAGGATTCAGCAACATCTAAAACACATTGTAAGATGAATTCTGAAAACTGTATTATAAGCATCTACATATACAAGTGTCTTCGTAGTAAATTGTTCATTGTGTATGGCCAGAATCACATCATCACAGATTGTTTTTATGCTTTTTACACCGGTATTATTCTGAATTATTTTAAGTACAAGCCCCACTTCATTTCTTTTCATTGTTCTCAAAGCTCTTTGTTAAATTCTAACTGTTCCAAATGCATGTAAACCTTTTACAGAGGCATCTGGAAGCTCACACTCTGGTGCAAATGCTGCCTTTTTAGCTGGTATCACAAGAAGAAAACATAGCTTGACTTCCAAATACTGTACTTTACCTACAAGGATGTCAAAGAAAGAAAAATTCATAGACTCTACTGCCACTTTCATAAAAGAGCCACATAAAAATTGTTAGGTTCTTTGGATTTAAACTAATGTTCTGTATAGGACGTGGTTTGAATGTGGTGAGAACTATCATTGATTTCTGCAATATTTCATTGCAGGTCGTTTCATAGACTTTGAAAAACAGTCACAAATCTACTTTCTTAAATCAAATTACTTTTTTTTTTTTTTTCAATCATTCTATCTTAGAATTGCTGTATTTAAGACACGGAAGGTAATAATAGCTTTACCTTCTACTGTTGGAGTTTCTTCTTTCTTTTTGTCTAGCACCAGTTGTTCCATTTCTTTTCTTAGGTCTTCCTGATTCAGATTACAGGCATCAAAAGCATCACTCACAAATTCTGATACACCTGGACTTGTGGAAATCTCTTCCTCATCCTGCAGTAAGACAGTTTTGTGTAAGCTTATTGAAAAAGGGGAAAAAATGTCACTGATACATACTTCCACTCACGTGACTGACTACCTTTTAACGAGAGCCAGCAAAAAACCAAACCAAATGCATTACTCTGACAACTGTTTTTCTTTATGGGCTCTTTTTCTTTAGGAGTATCTTTGTACAGACAAAAATATTAGATTGCTGTACTGAAAATGATATGCTTTTCATTCTAGGCTCCTTTCTGTGTTCTCTTAACAACTTTAATTGGTTTTGTAATCTTACAGAAATAATAATAAACTCATAAGTAGTTTAGAACAGTACCTAAGACTAATATTAAATTTTGACCACAATTCAGTAACAGTTTTCTACACACAAATAAGATTAAGAGAAGACTGTTCTTTGGAAATCTTTCTAGCTTAATTTAGTCCACTGCTTATTATTGGCAAGTGAATGCACAGCTCGTCTTCTGCCAAGAGTGTTCTCTGGCACTGATTTTACAATCCAGAAATGAACAAGGGTCATTATGTGTCTAAGTTAAAGGTTTCTGCAGTATCAAGCAAAACTTTCCTTGCCATTGCAATAAAATAATGTTGCTATTACAATGCATCATTTAGATTTCCTATACTTAAGCCTGAAAACTACTGAAGAGTTGGACAGAACATGGTACACACATATATTTTTATGAAGGTACTCCTCATGTCTAAACACAATGCAAACCTCCTATTCCAAACACTTTGGAAATGTCACTCTTCAGAGTCAAAACATGTTTTATTATAGTGTGCAGGATACTAATGAAAGTATTCTTCAGATAAACTACTGTTTTCTTCTACCGAAAATGAGTTTAAAGTGTATGCACCAAAAACTAATATCACAGCACAACAGCAGCAGGTTAGGACTGTCAGATATTTTATTATTATGGTTTCATAGCTAAACTTACTCAAAAGGATGCATAATTACCTATTAAGTAACAGTTTCACATACTAAATACCAGATAAAATAGAACAGCATTTTTACCTCTTGAGATTTTATTTGAGGCTTTATTGCAACAGGTGGTGTTTTTGGCCGTACTGTTTCTATCAAGAGGGGGGGAAAAAAAAGGTAGATTACATTTAAATATATAAAGATCTGCTTTAATCTGCATAACTATTAAATGTACAAGAAATTATTATATTTAGTGTTTTACGGAATCCTGGTGTTTAAAGGCTGAATTCAGCTATAGGTAAAGCATTTGCAACAACAAGGAAGAAAAGCAATTTTCTATTCTTAATTAAGTAAGGCAAATTTAGCAAACCATTCCTCATTATGACTCCGAAGTTAGATCACAGGAACACCCCTGGCCCTCAAAACAATCCAAAGATTGTATACAGGAACAGCTGGGAATCTGAAAGAATGTCTTCTATAAAACACTTCCAGATTGCACTGCATGTCACAAGATCTTTAAAGTTACAAAGGTGCAGACTACGTCATGAAATCCAGTTACCACCTATCGCAGAAGTTCTCACACTCCCCTGGTTGGGTGGTTTAGCTCTTAGGTATACTAGACTACATCTGCACCCACACCCCTAAATGCACGAGAGGAGCGCTCCGCAGCCTTGCCTTCTTTCACACAGGCAGAGGAAGTCACTGAAAAAGATAAACCCTAGAAGCTGAAATAATTCCCTAACTGGTAGCTGTCACTGCTTATACAGCTCATCTACTCAATGTCCACTGCTCTGTCCCTTCCTCCCCCTTCCCAGTCTTCAGAAGATCGGTTACTGCACCCAACGCTGCAGCCAAGGAGGCTCCAGCAGTCCCTGCTCAGGGAGGCTGTAGAACATGGCACTAACTTTGCTGCTCAGCATGGAGTGCCCAAAGCACCGTGGAAGTGAGGTGCCTCAAGCTCCATCTGCTGCTCTCACGCAGAAGCAGCACAGCAGCTCTGCACTGGGCCATGCACCAGTCTGATGTGACTAATGTACCATGAGCACTGTTCTGGATCTACTGGCCTGGCATCATCTCCTCCACTGCTGATGTGCTCTCTGCACAATTCACAAGTAAATAGTTACTAATACCTGGAGAAGGACCAGAGCTTGGCATTTTCTTATAGATCTTATATAGGGTCTGCACTGGAACATGGAATATTTTCCACTCGTCCCTTCTTTGTTTATTTCACATCAACCATGCTAATTTAACTTCGTGAAAACATCAGGTAAGGAGAAGACAGACAGGGATAAAAATGGAAGGCAATTAATTCTATTTTATAGACATCAGTCAGCTTTAAGAAGAAACTCTGAACATTATGAAGAGTTACCAACAGGCAATTACTTCCAGTTTTAGCCTCCAACCAGGGAATCCAACCTTCAAAAAGGTTATTTAAATCAAAAATAACACAGATGATTCAGAGCTTCCCAAATCTATGCAATTTTTGAATCTAACAAAACATGTATTTACTACAGTCTGGTAAATGTATCTTTTCTATTACAGAATATACAGTTATTAGGTTCTATCTGCATATCCTATACTGGTCTCATGAATTGTGAGAAATACGGAATGGGCGAAAAGACAGTGCCCTTTTTTTTTTCCCCAATTTTTTTTCTAAATGACGATATGTTTTGGTTTTAGTCACAATGGTAATTTTACTAGAATTCTAGAATTTTACTTCACTCTAGATTTTACTAAAATTACTAGAACTCTTTGGGTATTATCCAGCAACTTTTCTCTTTGACTGGGAATTTCAAGGGTTTGGATGACTCAAGGATAACAGGTTTTTTTGTTCAATAGGGTCAGTTGCTACCTCTCCTATAGAGTTGAGATACTTCAATTAAAACAGCTATAGTTTGGCAAATGTGAGTACTGTAAAAAAAAATAAAAATAAGGTTACGCTGCCCTAGGAACGTACAGTTTAAGACTGCCCATTTAACTACATATTTAGCTTGCATAAAGGAAACCTCCAGCACTGTAATTAACAATAGAGTAACTTCTATTTGTCAGCCACAACAGCAGCAGCTTTCTTTTTTTCTGAAATTGGTTTAGTGAAGCAATGATATGCAGAAATAGGAATATCAAATAAAAAGCTCAGTGGAAAGGGGAAGTATACTGATAGTAAACAAGCTTCACAGAGAATATGCTTATAAACAACAGTGAAGAAAATACGTTTTGGCAGAATTTATGTTCTAATCTTTCCAAACACAGCCTCTTCCTCTATACAAAGGACTAAATGCAGTAGCAAATGAAAGGATCCAAGTCAGCATTTTGACCTGTTTAGGAGACTGGTTGATGGAGTCTCTTGGGAGGCAGTCCTGAAGGGCAAAGGAGTCCAGGAAGGCTGGACATTCTTCGAGAAGGAAATCTTTACGGCGCAGGAACTGGCCGTCCCCATGTGCTGTAAGATGAGCCGGTAGGAAAGAAGACCGGCCTGGCTAAACCGAGAGCTCTGGCTGGAACTCAGGAAGAAAAAGAAAGTTTATGGGCTATAGAAAAAGGGGCAGGTGACTCAGGAAGACTACAAAGATTTCATCAGGCTAGGCAGGGAGAAAATCTGTCCACTGCTGTAAAGGACAATAAAAAATGTTTCTATAAATACATTAACAACAAAAGAAGGACTAAGGAGAATCTCCATCCTTTATTGGATGCGGAGGGAAATACAGTGACAAAATATGAGGAAAAAGCTGAGGTATTTAATGCCTTCTTTGCCTCAGTCTTTCACAGTAAGACCAGTTGCTCTCGGGGTACCCAGCCCCCTGAGCTGGATGACAGGGATAAGGAACAGAATGAACCCACCATAATCCAAGAGGAAATGGTGAATGACTGGCTACAGCACTTACGACACACAGAAGTCTATGGGGTTGGATGGCATCTACCCAAGAGTACTGAGGGAACTGGCAGAAGTGCTCACCAAGTCACTTTCCATCATCTATCAGCAGTCTTGGCTAACTGGGGAGGTGCCAGTTGACTAGAAGATAACTAATGTGACACCCACCCACACGAAGGGCTGGAAGGAGAATCCGGGGAACTACAGGCCTGTCAGTCTGACCTTGGTACCGGGGAAGGTTATGAAGCAGATCATCTTGAGTGCCATCGTGCAGCACACGCAGGACAATCGGGTCATCAGGCCCAGTCGGCATGGGTTTATGAAAGGCAGGTCCTGCTTGACTAACCAGATCTCCTTCTATGATAAGGTGACCTGCTTAGTGGATGAGGGAAAGGCTGTGGATGTTGTTTACCTGGACTTTAGTATAGCCTTTGACATAGTTTCCCACAGCATTCTCCTGGAGAAACTGGCTGCCCATGGCTTAGACAGGGTAAAAAACTGGCTGGATGGCCAGGCCTGGAGAGTTGTGGTGAATGGAATTAAACCCTGTTGCTGGCCAGTCACAAGTGGTGTTCCCCAGGGCTTGGTATTGAGGCCAGTTCTGTTTAATACCTTTACTAACAATCTGGATGAGGGGATCGAGTGCACCCTCAGTAAGTTTGCAGACGACACCAAGTTGGGTGGGAGTGTTGATCTGCTTGAGGGTAGGAAGGCTCTACAGAGGGACCTGGACAGGCTGGATCGATGGACTGAGGCCAGTGGTTCAACAAAGACATTGAGGTGCTGGAGTGGGTCCAGAGAAGGGCAACAATGCTGCTGAGGGGGTCTAGAGAACAAGTCGTATGAGAAGTGGCTGAGGGACCTGGGGTTGTTTAGCCTGGAGAAAAAGAAGCTCAGGGGAGACCTTATCACTCTCTACAACTACCTAAAACGAGGTTTTAGCGAGGTGGGGCTCGGTCTCTTCTCCCAACAAGTGATAGGACAAGAGTAAACGGCTTCAAGGTGCACCAGGGGAGGTCTAGATTGGATATTAGGAAAAATTTCTTCACTGAAAGGGTTGTAAAGCATTGGAACAGGCTGCCCAGGGAAGTGGTTGAGTCGCCATCCCTGGGCGTATTTAAAAGACATGTACATGTAGTGCTGAGGGACATGGTTTAGCGGTAACTTGGCAGTGCTTGGTTAATGGTTGGACTTGATGATCTTAAAGGTCTCTTCCAAACACAACAATTCTATGATTCAAAGATCTATTGTGAGGCACTACAGAAACCAGAGGTGAAGTCAGTCACTACTCTTAATGGTCCATAATATAATCCTATCAGTTGGTGTACTAAAAAAATCCAGAGGAACAGAAATCAAAAAGAGATTTTAAAAAAATCACAACAATAAAGAAATAAAAGAAAGAAAGAAAATTAGATAAATGCATTTATATGCCAGTTAGGTGCAAAAGTTTATGAAATTATGAGAATCCCAGCGATTTTCTGAGTTAATGGCACCTCCACAGTGTGACAGTAAACACAACTTGCTCATAGAAAATGACAAAAATGGGGAGCTGAATATGGTGGGAGTGTAGAAGTGACATGACATGAACAGGTAGGTAGGAAATGAACCCAAGTACAGTCTGCACTAAAAGGTAAAGACAAAAGGTTTCTGTTATGATAAAAGAGTTAGTATAGAACATTTAAGAGTAGCTCTTCTACACAAGGAAAAAAAATTAAATCTCAGCTTCCACAAAACTGATCAGTTGTTTCTCCATATAATCACATTTCCTCTTTTGCTCTTATGTTTACACAGAGAGAAAAAAACATGCTTACAAAACTATGTAAACAGTAAGAAGATTCACTAGCATGTAATTCTCAATTATTTATTTTTAACCTGCACGTATTTTAAATTAAAGGTACAGAAAACCACCAAACACGAGTTCTGTACTTCCTTTGCTTAAAGCAGTCTTTTGAACTATAGTGAGCAGAAGAACTACATCATTATAGTAAACACATAAATCATATTGGGTTATTCCTCTGCTGTCTTTGTCAGTCTTCCCAGGGAGGGAATCCTGCTTCCTACAGCCCACTGGTGTGTGCTGGCAGTAGTTTGAGGGGAGCTGGCTCTCCTCAAAGGTATGCATCCTCTGGAAGGCACATGGCCTGCGGTCACTTTGCACAGATTTGGCCTAGATCTCCTCTGTACTCCATGTAATACACTCAAGTGAGGCCATGATTTTTTTTAAGCTTAAAAAGCCTGAAATAGCATGAATAGTGTTTCTATGATTTAACAGCATGCTGTTTCTATATGGGGACATGCTGCAATGTTTGATTGTATGTAGCCAATTCGGACAGCAGACAACTGTCCTGGATAAAAGAAGTCACAATTGGTGCCTCTTGGTCTGCAGTAGGTTCTGGAGTGACCTGTCCTGTCAGCATTGCTGGGATTTTAACTCAGAAAAAACGACTTTTTTCATTCTAGATGTGGACCTTGCCTATGCTAACACACAGGCACTCAGAACAGAACCTATGAGAAACAGAATGAGACAAACTGACAGCAAAGGTGCACATACACACACACACACAAACACACATATAAAAGCTTGAGGAAACTACTGCAGTCCTTTTTGAAAAGTTATCTTTTATGCAACATGCAAGCCTGGCTCTGTAATTCCCTTTGTAACCTCCCCTTCATCCCAAGGTTCAGCTGCCTGTGTCCAAGGAGCCAAGACCCAGCTGAGTAACCTTAGTTACTCAGTCTGTACAGAAAATTACTAAGTCTGTAAAAAGAAAGGTGAAATTAGAAACTGAGGTAGAATTAGAAAGATGGGATCATTAGCAGTACAAGGACTCAAGAGGAAAAATACCAATATGGAAATATATTATATTTGAAAGGAGGGAAAAAGATGTCAACTTCACAGTGATCAGTTGGTTGTCAGTCAGGCCTCAGCATTGATGGATTTCGTGGATTATGACAATTTATTGATTTTGGGGATACAAGAATCTGTTCCAAGGTGTAGTGAAGGCTTTCTCCTTTTGCCTAATGTCTACCCAGCCTGCCAAGATTCTTCAGGTGTCTTATCAGGGGTGTTGAGCATACCTAGCTTAAGCTAAGATTTAATAAGCTACTAGTTATCTTTTGTCTTAGCCAGTAACTGCTTTACACTCTTTAAGATGCACATATTCCTGCCTGCAGAATTTGTTTGCATGTGGATAAAAGATGCCCAATGGTTCAGTAAGTAAAAATAATCTGTATAAACTGATCAGTGTAACTGAAGATACCTACATTGAAGCAGCTTTTTCATCTCGCGGTTGAATTCCAGGTAAGACTCTTGGTCCTCATCTTCCTCTGTTTCTATAATACACAGTGTGCTTTTCCATGTCCTGCATGTGTCTCTGCCTCCACCACCACAGTAATTTTATCCCCATATCACTAACTTTGTTTAGCCTGAGGCCTAAGCAAAAGCCAAGAGCAAAGCATATGCCAGCTGGCTGGATTGGCTAGTACCTCTTGTCTTATCAAGTGAAACAAAGTTACCTCCTACTTCTTTCTGACAAGTCAAAAAAGCACACCAGAGACCACTAGTGGTCTTGAGCTGCTATAAGCCAAGTACCAAATTTCACCTCTTGAGATATCCACTCTTCTGACAAAGCTCTCTGAAATTGGAAAATGACTTAAAAGCACTAGGAGCCCCCTCTTCCCCATCTAGGCAAACAGACCAAGTATGATGAGAGAAGCTCTGATTTCATAGGGAATCCAGGATAAAAATTCAATGTCACTTGATAAATGCAGTCAGTATGTGTGACACTAACTTAATGAGCTGTGCTAAAACAAATCCTTTCCATACCTTTCAGTTGAATGTCCTCTTCTCTGCCTTTGTTCTCTTCTTTTCCTACTGCTTGCTGTTGAGCTGCAAGCGCAGTGAGTTGTGCAGACTGTTTAATTAAGGACACCCTGTAGAAATAATTTCTCCAGAACACCTCCTCCTTTACGCTAGAGAGAACAAACAGATTTTGATTACTACATTTGGGAATATGGTTCCTTTTACCATCTAGCAATGAAATAAAATTCCCTCAGAGGGAAGGAGCAGGCATAAGCTACCTTTTAAGTAAAAACTTAGAAATTTGTGATATTAACACAGTTTTAAAAAATCCATCATTGTAGAAGTTCTGGATCTCTTACATGACAGTTACAATGGACTTGGACATATAATAATAACAACAACAACAATAATGTTATTTTTTTAGAAAAGGCCTAACAGCATGCAGTAATACATAGTTTTGAAAAAATATTATGCTGTTCCATCTCTCTTGTCAAATTATGTAAACAAACCAAACAAGCCAAATAACCCTGTTCTATTCACTCACTCTCCAAAACCAACATTTTATCACTGTCAAACTATACTCATCTACATCTTCCCTAGACCTCAGGTGGAACTGGAACATCTTTGATCAATAGGCAGAAGCCATTCCTAGATTGCAGCAGAACTATTTCACTATCTTCACATCTTTCAGCACGTCTGCAGGACATTCTTTAACTAGAAACTGCCATCTCGCAAATGACCAGCTCTGATAAGTGGGAAAGTATCCCATGTTTTAAGGTAATGTTTCCCTCAGATAATCCTACAGCAAGCAAGAAAAAACCCAACTTTAACCCAGAGGAAACAGAAGCCAGAAATAGCAAGGCCTACGGGGAGGAAGGTGTGTAGGTCAAGAAAGAAACAAGAGAGTGAAGTTACCTTACCTGCATTCAGGCAAACAGTGGCTACCGAGACTAAGAACAGGAATAAAAACCCTATTAAGCAATGGGGTGGGACAGGCAAGGATAGCATGACTAGAGGCTGAAGACAGAGCATCAGAGACAGATCTGAAAACCTAGAATATGGGTAGAGCTTTAGGACTGACAGCAGCAAAGAACAGCAGGGAATGGGGTAAATAACGTAAGGAGCTGCGAAGGTTTATAAATGGAGGAGATTTAAGATAGCAAAGCGCACAAAGAAAGATTTTTATTTTTTTTTTTGTTTCCACCCTCAGACAAGAGACTAATGTTCAGAACTCCTGCTTAACAAGAATGTTGACCTGTGAAACAAGCTTAAGGAGCAGAGTCTGGGGCTGCGCAAGGAAGGAGAACAACACTGCAACAGAGCTGGGATCAAGAAGCCATACTGGAACAGGCCATAACGGCTGGGACAAAGACCTTACAGATCTTTTAGTTAGTTCCATTAGAAGGAAGGCAGTCACAACACAGAGCTTTTCCCACTGACTATTCAAAACCAGTTTTTCTTGCTTGCATTGCTGCTGTTTTGTGATGTGTTCTTTTACCATTTCTCCAGGGGGACTCTGACTATCTCCAATAACCTTTTTGGGGTGTCAGTAACGCCAGCAGATCTGAACATTTTTGTTGCTGCATGTACCTTTGTTCAGGAAAAAGATTTTCAATTAATTTAACACACTGGACATGGAAAAATTTAAGGCCTCTCCCATACTTAAGTCAACAGGTCCTTATTAGTTCTGAATTTCTAACAGATCTACTTCTGTTCTTTTCTTTAATTGCTAAACTGCGATGTACTGCAATATTCCATGCATTTGAAATTAGCAGATATAAAATATATATGGAGAAAATATATAAAGAAAGAATTTAAGGAAATGAAAAGAAAAAGGAGTAATTTATGAATATTTACAGACACATTAAAAAGTACAGCCATACAAAGTTACCAGCAGAAATTACTTACTGTTTGGGAACGAGATCAAATCTCATCCTATTGAGAAGTTCATCTTCTTGTAACATCACCATTGCAACAGGGTACATTTGATCAAAGTCAAAATTAAACTGCACACCTGCTGGAGGATCCCGCAGAAAATTTCGTTTATCCTTTGAAGAACATACTTATGATCATTAACTGATACCAGAAAAAGGATATCATATTTCACACACAAGACCAGCAAAGCAATCCCACTTCTCACATAATTCTATCATACCACAAATCTGCAAAGCCTTTATAAAAATCAAAAATTATATTGGGGATCTACTTTGGCTCAAGTTGATACTTAAAGAACTATTTACTCTTGCACATAATCAGTGCAGTAACAGCCACATTAAAAGAAGTACACTGAAAATACATAATTTAATAATGCCAGCCAAAATTACTTTGGAAAAAAAAGGAAGTTTTAATCTCTCCAACAGAAAAATTTCAGATCTTACAGGAAACTAAATACTTACTGCTGATAAGGCCAGTATTTGTTGTTGAATTGTCTCTTCTTCATTGCTGTCTACCCAGGGAGGCACTGCTGCTTCTGTTATGGAAAGGACGAAAATAATTGCATCTCTATTACTTTAAACAAAAAAACCCCAAACACCCAAACCTTACATGAAGAAACATATGATGTCACAAAAATAAGCAGACTTACATCAGGAAGCCAATTCATTGTTCCTTTTTCCAAAACTAAGTTCATAGCATAAGAGAGAAAGTCTAAGAATGGATCTTCACTTATCAGAGGTAAAAAAAAATGAAAAAAATTTTGCTGATTTCCGTTATTTTAAAATAAAACTGTGGGTATTTCTTTGCAGTGTGCACCAGTCAGAACTTGGTGCCTCTCAGTTTAGTTACTGAAGTAGTGCTATATAACTGGTTAAACTGCCTGCAAATAGAAATTTTTAGATTGACTTTAGACATGTAAACTTTGCCTAAAAAACTCTGTCTAAATTAAGTTTTCAAAATCATTTACTATTACATTAATTTTCTAACACCCAGAAGAGAGCAATTCTTTAGCCATGGAGAAAAATAAGTCAAAAATTTGCTATAAATTACATATTATGCACTGAATAAGCATACTTGAGTTCAGCCAATTTATATATTTACACAGATACTTCCAAAGTAGTTCTGTAGGCTGTACATAGAGGAAAATGAACTATTGTAGATGTATAGAAATCTATTAATCTCTTCACTGTCAATGCAAATTCAGCCTACAGAGACATTATGATGCATCTGTAATAGTTAACAAATAATTCTTGTGCACTTAAACTAACAATGCTTATTCGCCTATGCATCTGACATCAGCAAGATCTTTCACTCACATGGCTTCACACCTGATGCTAATGCTTCTTTCAGTTAGGCCATCTGTTACTCCTCCTTTTGGCAACCTAGCTACCTATTTTCATGAAACTTGTAGAAATATATAAACAGATGCCAAAGTTTGCTAAGAGACAGGAATACAGACAACGTGATCACATAAGCAGTCTTGCAAGAAAAAAACAGACTAAGTAACTAGCGACAATATGAAAAAATTTATCACAATCCATTTAAAACCAGCTCATTTTTAAGATTAAAAATAGATCTAACTGTCAGAAATTATTGCATTCAGGTAACACATTAAAAGAGATAAAAGCCCATGATGAAATGCAATGTAAAAAAAAAAAAAATGGGGTTATTTTTAACTCTCAAATAGATCCACTGATGTCATAGTACATGAGTAGATAACTCAAAGTATTTAGATCACAAATAATTATAAAGCAAATGATTTATGGGAAAGCAAAAGAGCAATTATGCCTTTAATGTAAGCAGAGCAACTCCTACAGCAAAACTAATTAAGTACTATAGTGCAAACCCTAACCCATGTTTTTCATTTCATTATGAAAGCATGACACGATTGCTAATGCTCAAAAGTAATCAGCATGCCCGTTTTCAATAAATACACAAGCTTAACATTCAAAACAACAATAAGAGATCAGCTTTGCTAGCACAGCAATCTTTGAGTTAATTGCATAAAGCTGAATTTGGTTAAAAAAGCAAATCTAAACCAACTAGATAATGTAACACTAACCTCACTTAAAAAGGTCATCTTTCTATTACACAATGTAAGTGAAGTTCTGCCATAATGCATTTCATTAAACAGAGTTTTGATACATTAGGTTTAGATATAGGTCAATTATGCAGCTTCCAGCAAGTTTTAGCTTATGCAATGTTATGCATTATCAAAAAAAAGGCATACATTACCTGATTTTTTTGTTTGCTGCTCTTGGACAAATTTTTTCTGTTCCTTCTGAAAATCTCCAATAATTGTCTAAAATAAAAATGAGGGAACCACAATAAATAAGAAAATCCACTCCTTTTGTTTCGTGTTCACTCAGAAAGTGCTTTCAAATACTTGCAGGATCATATTCTTATATCCCTGGAGGCCCTTTTTGTAAGTTAAAGGTGCTTCATGGAACTCATACATTCCACTTTACCAAAACATTTAATTTTGCCTTCAAAACTTTTAATTATTGTGTATGCTTTCAAAATTATATTTAGTTTTATCAAGTTCAGGGGACAAAAAAAAAAAAAAGAAAAATCGTAGCTGGTAATTTGAATATCAGCGTACTATGCATATACACTTACCACCTTACCATATCAAATACAGATAAAGTAGACTGTTTAGACTTATTTAAATATGCTTTTAAAGCATTAAACATTTAAAGATACTATTGGCCTTACAATAAGTTTTAAGAGTTGCCTAAGAAATATACCCATTGCAATAAATCAGACTTGTAAAATTGTTAAGTATGATTTTAAGAATGTCTGCTTAGCTGAAATAAAATCATTTCTCCATTTATGTTGACAAATTTTCATTGAAAAATTATGTTCAGAAATATCCTACATTAAATTTAGAAATAAAAAAAGGAGAATGGTCTCAGAAGTTGGCATGCCATAATCTAGAAGTAACAATGCAAATGTTGTTCTGTAGTTGAAAGCAGAGGGAAAAAACCATGAAGTTAGAAATTAATACTTAAACCACTCACAAAATACAAATTTTATGCAGTGAGGTCTATGGCTTAACAAGCTGCCCAAAAGCATGCAAGTCTTCAAGCTAATTCCTGATAAATTCCTACAACATTTTTTTCCTTCAAAAACCCAGCATTTCAGTTTGATTAACATCAGTGAGAGAAGTACTGTAGTGCCTGTTATAAAAGTAGATCATTGTGGTTCCTCTTGTAAGTTATATGAATTTTTGATATTTATGGAATAAAATCATTTACATGGTGTAAGAAAAAAGCTTTATGATGATATAGCTATAATCCCATTTCTCCCATATCTAAACTTATTAATTAAAACAGGGAATTCATATAACTCTAAGGCATTCACAGAAAAAAAGAAAATGGTATTTTAGGCATAAAATATGCTGTAGGTACTTAGCTACAGTTTCTTATGAGCATTATTGTGTATTAAATTATCAAATAGCCTTCTTACTTGATTTTTCCTTTTTGATGTGGATCAAAATTATGTTAGACTCTAATATACTGTAGTAGGATACGTAACTGCTATTATATGAAGACAGTTGTCACTAAAAAAATCAATGAAATCTGGAGACAAAATTCAATCATAACAGAAATTTAAAGTGTCACTTGATGATTAATTTGGAAGACAACATGAACATTAATTGTATCAAGAAATTGAACTTTATTGTATTTAAAAAAAAAGGCAACGCTTTAATTCCCCTGAAGGGGTGTCTGAGAGACAGGCGCCAGAGGAAGGTTCTGGCAGCATCTCGCATGTCTGACACTCCTGGATGCACAGTCCCACTACAGCAGCTGTGTTGGTTTTGGCCAGTTCCCTTCCCCAGCTACCCTTGCTGACAAACACAGAGCATTACATAGCACTTACTGCTACTTTCCTTTTTTTTCTTTTTTTTTTTTTTTTTCTTTCTGCCACGTTCATGACTTAAAGCACTGGAAGAACACTTGCTGGCAGAAGTTAAGCAACTGGAGCTGGCAGCCAGGAATGTGGAGGGCAAGAGATAAGTGGCAGACTGAGGGTGGGAGAAAGAACAGGACAATAGTAAACTGTTTCATTAACTCATTGGGTCTTATGAAAACACAGCCGTATAGCTCTAGGGTCTTACATACAATACCCACAAAGCTGACCTAATTCTGAATCTTGCTTCAGAGATGCATTTAAGATTCAAGCTACAGCATTCCTCTTTCCACCTAAATAAACTGGGGAAAAAACCCAATCCACACATCTCCCAGACATCCCCCAACAGCCTGTCTTTACTGGCCTTTCCTCCTATGTCGCATTTTTCATATTTTATTCTGGTCATTCTCCAGTGTATCTACATCCTGAAGGAACGGAATGCAAGTGCAGCACTGACTAAAGCACCGTGACCATTTTTTGGCACGTCTACCCTGAATAAAAATTTCAGTCACATTATTTATCATGGCAAGAGGTATCTGCTTTTGAAATACATAATTCTTAAAGGCAGCTTAAAGATATGTTATCACTTGCCAAATTTGCCACATTACAACAGTAAGCAAACAGATCTTTCAGATCAAGTATCTAGAAATAAAATACCTTATCAATGATACTGTCGATTTTTCCTTCTTCTACAGACTTCTTTATCGTCTGTGCTGTTTCCGCAACGGATTCAGATATCTTTTTTGTTGCAGCAGTGGCAAAACTGAAGAGGTAACCTTTCACAGACAAGAAAAGACAGACCTGAAAAAAGATCTCTTTACATCCAGTTCTCTTACTAGATTTATTTTCCTTTCTCTTCAGACATCTGGATATCTACTTGAAAGCTTCTTTCAAAGTCATTTAACCCAGCTTCTGGCCTACAAAGAACTCCTAAAATCCTATTTATTCTTTTCCCGTTTGTATTCTTTAATGATGATGATGATGATCAAACTGTATGTTTGATCACAGCTTTCTGTAAAACAAACTATTATACAGGAACCTTGTTTACTAAATCAGCCATTCCTAACGTTGGTTATTCGCTGGAATACTGCTTTCCAACGAATTTTCTGAAACAATGTCTTTCCTAATTTCATTTAAGTATTTTGGAGACATTAAGCAATAAAGTAACTTTAGCAACAGCATTAAAACACAATTATATTTTTTTAAGAAACTCAACACGCACAATGAAGTCTCATGAAGTAAGGCAGCAAATGCATGAAAAGTTTCAGGCAAGTAACACCTGAGATTCCTTCAGAAGATAGAAGCTTGCTGTTGATGTTTTCCCTTTCCTATTTTGCATTGTCTTCCTCTTTTTAGCTCCATTAGAAGCACTGTGGCTGTTTCTTATTTTTCTGAATATGTTCAGTGTCAGAACAGCGGTAACAAATATTTTCAAAGACTAACTAGCATTTTTTTATAGGGTGTCGCCCTATGGATACCAACACATGGACTCTGGAGGCACAATAACTACCGGACTAGACTGAATAACATCTAGATCCACTGTCCCATCATCCCTACTACTACTGTGACTGTTATACCGGTTCTGTCTGTTCTATCTTGTCTGTACATACTAATTTCTGTTGTTAAATTTGGTTTCTAATTCGGTCAATAAAGGGACACACAATGGGATCTCGTGATGATTACCGCAACATGACGCTCACTGTTAACAGAGACAGAGCTACTGGCTATGTCGAGGTGGACAGGCCACCTTTACTTAACCCAGAAAAGGAACGCATACTCTGTATGTGCTTGATAAATAGCAGTGCTAAAGTGAAGAAAGGTGGCAGGGAAAGAACTATGTAGCACGGGCAAGGTGCATTGTATTGTTCATTTTTAATTAAGGAGAACAAGCTTGCAACCAGCAAGATGTATATCACAAGCCTTCAGAAACATTAAATATCAGTTTATTGACAAAGGATCTTAAAACAACATTGGTATTGTTTATTTCTCAGATAATGACATGATGTCACAAGCACTATTACATTTGAACAGTTGTATTATGACTGTAATATCACAGTTACAGTACATACAATGATAAAATGTCTGCAAATGCCATATTAAATATAATATAATAATTGCAGAAGGATCTAGACAGATTGGAGCATTGGGCAATCATCAACAGCATGATATTTAACAAGAATAAACACTGGATTCTGCATCTAGGATGGAGTAACACTGGGCACAAGTATAAACTGTGAGAGGAGTGGCTGGAGAGCAGCCCTGCAGAAAGGGTGTTGGTCAACAGCAGGCTCAATGGGAGTCACTATGTGCCCTGGCAGCCAAGAGGGCAAACTGCATCCTGGGGTGCATCAAACACAGCATCACCAGCCGGTCAAAAGAGGGAATTATCCTGCTGTATTCAGTGTTGGTGTGGCCTCACCTCAAGTACTGTGTGCAGTTCTGGGCCCCACCATTTAAGAAGGATGTTCAGGTCCTTGAATTTGTCCAGAGGAGGGCAACAAAGCTGGTGAAAAGGCCTGAAGGCACAACCTATGAGAAGCGGCTGAGAACTCTGGGCTTGTCTAGTTTAGAGAAAAGGAGGCTGAAGGATGACCTCACTGCTCTCTGCAGCTTCCTCAGGAGAGGAAGAGGGGAGGGAAGTACTGATATCTTCTCCCTGGGATCCAGCGATAGGCAATGGTTTAAAGCTGGTTTAGACTGGACAGCAGGAAACATTTCTTTACTGAGAGGGTGGTCAAACACTGGAACAGGCTTCCTGGGGGGGTGGTTGATGCCCCAAGCCTGTCACTGTTTAAGAGGCATTTGGACAATGCCCTTAACAACATGCTTTAACTTTTGGTCAGCCCTGAATTGCTGAAGTAATTGGACTAGATGGTCATTGTAGGTCCCTTCCAACTGAAACAGTCTATTGTATTCTATTTCTGGGGTTAGCAGTAGTAATGGTGGATCTAAACTGCATAGTAACTATCAAAGATATATTTGAGGCATTAGTAAGAATGCAAATAACGTGGGATGGTAAGGTATTTTAGTTATTCCAGAAAATCAACTTTGACATTTATACAGGGGACTTAAAAAAAGCCCCAGCACTTCTGTTTCAAACAAACAAAAAACCACCTTCCTTCTCAAGACCTCACAAAAATTCCAGTTTCCTTATGGGTTAGAAATGTAACAAATAACCCTACCATGCAAAAAAAAAAAAAAAAATTGAGTTGTTTGTCACTGATAGAATGAGTTACTTTGGAACACTGATGTCACCTTTTGGAAAGCTGACTGTTCTTTGTGGCATATAAAATAGTCCCTCTTTATGACATCAGCAAATCAATACTGAAATATGCTGAGGTCTAGCCAGCTGTTAAGAAAGCCTTTTTTTTTTTTGCATTTAACTTCCAATTATAAGCCACAGAATGGTGGCAACCAAACTTCATTTAAGTACTTCCTAGCATCTTTCATATCTGTTATCAGGCTTTACAACCCATCACATGCTTCACATTGTATATTTAAAAAAAAAAAAGCCTATCTTCTACACTTTAGGTATAGATACATATACTATCCCTCTTATGACAGTAGAAGAAGCAGCAGCCTACTGGATTGTTTCCTCCCTACCAGCTTTTATTGGTTGTTTTATGTATCTCTGGAAACTTTCTCACATGCAATTGTTTTAGGTGCAAAAGGTGCTGAAACATTTGCTGTCCTGCAAAGCTTTGGTATAGTTGGCCTGAGTGGTTTTGGCCAGTCCTGGAGCCAGTCTGAAGGGCAAAATGCTCTTTATTTCCATTAAGGGCAAATATTCTTCTGAACTAAGGTACTTATAAGCCTTAATAAAAGGTGATATTTGGCCTTAGAAAAATAGAATTAGTGGTGGAAAAACAACACTTCTACTTAAAAACGATCAAGGTTGCCCTCCCTCTTACAAATCTATGTCTGTATTAAGATACGTATTTAGCAATATTTCTAATATTAGTTCACATTGACAAACTCTCCTAACCTTTGTAATGATGTGATAAGGAGCAAGAAGTAATGTATGTAAGGCTTCAGTTTTGCCAGTAAAATTCTTTACGTGCTAGGGGCACCCTTCCACACAGCTACCCTGGTTGTTAGCCATGCAGATGTTTCTAGAGTCATCATGTGTTAAAGCAGTGATGTCCAAATCCTTACAAAAAAGCCTTTCCACCACAATCTTCTCTAGTGTCACAGACAAGACATAGACAGACACAGATCCATAAATCACTAAACCAAATTCTCACTTCCAGAGCAAATTATGGGATGGACTTTTCTATCTGTAACGGTCAATACTTATTCTTCCCCTAAAAATTCAAAGTCTTTTTTACCTCCTGAACAATCAGAGTGACTACCAGATTGGGATTGATTTACAAGAACCAGACAAGTATTTGACCAAACTACACAGATGATCTGCTGCAGCTCAGACAGCCCAAGGCAAAGCACAGTAAAGAACCATCTCAGACTAACTCTTGAGATGATATTGATCCAGCATTTCAGAGCACCAATAAAAAAAAAAAAAACAAAACACTTCCACAATGAGTATGAAGCTGCACTTCGGATTAACTTTATCTAAGAATCTACTATAGTAAAGCAGAATTCTTACCCATAGCCAGTTACGGCCCTGCCTCATTACAGATCAGTTCAATAAAATCAAACCCCATTACCTTCCTATGAAAAAATTCACAGAAACCCCACGCTACTTCATGAAGCACATTGTTCCATATGTACACATCACTTCTCACACAGTCACAACAGATATTTAAAGAAATGTTGTTCATTTAGTAACAATTTTGAAAAATATGATAACTAAAGGAACAATTGTAGCCATTTATTTGGTTCATATTTTAAACATCCAATTTTTAAAAAAATTTTTTTTTTCATCTCCAGCGAGGCAACATGCTGTGCACAGAATTGTTAGCAACATAAATCTTTCTTGTTGCTAATAACTGCTATTTTAAAAGAATCACAGAAATGCAGAAAACTGAACATGAGAGTTAGGTCACTTCCAAACTTCCAGCTTTATCAGTTGCATAGAACTGTTTCAGAACTGTGGAAGAGACTGGTCAAGCTGCATGCAAAACTACACAGAAGTCATGCATGCCATAGACTCCCGTTAAAAGGGCATGGAAGAGTGACTTTTAACACTTCTTCACTGAAATAGTTTTCCATACTAGCTAAACTGACCATTTGCATACGGAAAGATATGCTTCAGAGCTGTTTTGCTTTTTTAAAGAGTATGCTGTCACCTCAAACTTGTGTTCCTCATTTTCTATCACTGTGCAAGCTACATTTAAGTTGTAGATATTTAGATGAAAAGCGATTTTTCTTTTACAGTTGTTGAACTGAGAATAAACATGCTTGTCTCATCTTAAAACCTTCCTGTTTAGTTCAGCTAAAGCTTTGGTTTAAGTGCCAATGGTAAGTACTGGTAACTTCTCCCCTATCCCCAAAACGTGCACTAAACTGGCCGACCTTCAGTTCTCCAGTTGCCACCCTGTGCTACTCTCACCACAACAAGGGACTTTTGCTGCTAAGGCTACCTTTTTTTTAAAACAAAACAAAAAACCCCAGACCCAGAGCAAAACGCCCCGGGGGAAGATGCCAGGGCACGACACACCCCTCCAACAAGTAAAGCTGCTCCTTTACTTAAGCCTTCTCCCTGCACGAAGCCCCCCAGCCCCGCGATGTGTGTATGTGGGAGGGGGAGGCGACCCATCCCCTCTCCGCCACGGGCCAGGGTACCGCAGGGGATCGGAGCGGGGGCCCTCGGGCCGCGGGGAGGCGCAGGAGCAGCGGGTCGGGTGCGGGTGTGCCCCGAGGCCGGCGGTACCGGGTCGCCCCCGCCCCGCTCTCCCCGCCGGGCGCGGGCAGGACACTCACTGCCGAGTCCCTTGGCCTGGCTGAGGAGTGCCTCCGAGTCCGCCTGCAGCTCCGCCGGCTCCGAACTCTGCGCGGCCGGCTCCGCGTCTGCTGCCGGCGCCTCCTCCTCCTCCGCAGAGCTGCTCCTCTCCTCGGCCGGCAGCAGCTTCTCCTCGCCCGCCCGCTCCAGCCCCAACCAGCTGCCCAGGCCGCGCAACATGGCGCGGGAGCGGCGGCGGCCGCGCTCGGGCCGTTAAACGGGCACTCCCAACGCCCGGGGGGCGAGCAGCCTTATATGCGGAAGCCCGGGCTGGCCGCTCCTTCCGCATACGCCGCTTCCGCCTGGAACGGGAGGGGCGGCGAGAACCGGCGGGCGAGGTGGGAAGAGCGCCGCCGCCGGCGGGGCGGGGCAGGAGGCCGCACGGAGGGTGGGAAGGCCCCACGGAGGGCAGCTCCCCGAGGCTGCCGGGTTCCTCCCTGAAGGGGGAAGCGGCAGGCCGGACTCGCGGGCGCAGCGTTGCCCGCGGCTACCGGCGAGGCGTCGCCGCCCCCCGCGGGTTGGCGTCAGCCCGGTAGCGGCCCTGATTAGCAGGCACGCCTCCGCTTTGCTGCCGGTTGGAGTATCCTCCTTTAAAACCCCAAAAGGGCGGCGCGGGGGCGGTAAGTCACAGGCTGGCGACCCTTCCCTCCCCGCCGCCGCCCTCATGAGGTGGTGGCCGCCCGGCTGCTGAGGCCGGGCGGGGCAGGGCGGGGGCAGCCCCTCTCCTGGGCTCGGCTTGCTGCTGGCTGGAGTGCAGCGCGTTTTGGGTGGAGGGCTCTGAAATCCCCGCTGAAAAGAGACAGCTGCTGTTGATAAGGCTGAACGGAAAAATTACTCTTTCTCCCGGCCTATGCTGATTACCAGTTCCCAGTACAATGTTTGCTTCCAGTATTCTCTTTTTGCTTTCCCCTCTCCCCTAACTGTTTCCTTCTCCTTTTACAAGTAACTGCCCAAACAACCTGGAGTTGTTTCTATTGCAAGTAAACAGCGTGTTTCCATAAGCTGCTGGGAAATCGCTGTTCTTGCTTTTTCCTTTTGGTTCCTCTAAGCAAGGTGACAGGGTTTAAAAGTTTTGGAGTGGCATATATTCAAGATTTATACCTGTTGAATTAATTCCCCCCCACCCCCCTTCTTTTTGTGGAAGTAGCTTTGAAAATGGCTTAGATGATTATGAAGTGCTAATGTTGACAACTACATTAGCTGATTTAGGAAGAGTCTGAAAGAGGAGGTAGGCTCCAAATCTTAAAATCTATGCTATTAAAAACAAAGAAGTTACATGTTAAAATTAAATAGCAGGGAAAAGTTAATTCCTGATGATCCTTTTCTCCTGATTTAAATCCTTTTGATGGTTGTGGTCTTCCTTTTGCCTACATTGACAAGGAAATAATAGGTTATTAATTCCTGTGATCAATCATAAGGGCATTGATAACAAGCATTGTTACATTCTTGAACTCTCCTCTTGAAGATCCAGGCCTTATTTATGTTACTTCAGTATTTTGAGGGGAAGAGGTACAATGTTTGTCCACAAGCTGCTGCTTACTGCCAACGTTTGAAGAACCATACTGCTTTGATTTATCCTGAGTGCTTTTAGATCAGGTCTTGTTGCCTGTTGTTTTGAACGAATTAGGTACTTAAGTAAAGAAAGATTTTCTTGACCCTAGAATTTTTGCTCTGCGGCGAGCCGCATTGTCATTGTTCAAAAATTATTCCAGTGATTAGCCTCCACAGCTGCCTGAATGTAATATGAATGCAGTTACGGATGAGATACACACAACATCATCCTGTTTCAGAAGGGGTGGAGAAATGGTGGCAAAATGTACGTGTCTGTGAAAGCCAGGTGAAGTGGGAGAATTGCAGGGACAACATGAACAGCGGTCAGTGAGAACAGCAGATTATAGCAACAAGAAGGGTGATGAAGAATTTTTAATTAGGATAGTAATTATCAGAGTTTTTAGGGGGTGGGAGTGTCTCATCATCTTCTCTTTTAAGAGTTCTGGATCCCTTACCATTCATACTCACACAGTGCAAGGTAGCATAGGTATACAAGCATCTATTAGATTATCCCTCCCCCCCCTCCCCCAATCATATGCTTTGCTTAGTATATTTGAATCTCTTAGTTCATAGCAAGTCCTTTTTTTCAATTTTAGTTATCCAGGCTTCTTATAAACAACGACATTTTCAAGAGAGGAAGTTTCTGTATCTGAATAGCCATTGTTGCTCATGCTAGTAGTATTGTAGAGCACTGTGAAATATGATGTTTTATCTGATCACTATAATCTTCATTAACTATCATGTTTATGTCTTCAGTATACAGTGTTAGTGAGTAGTAATAGTTGCAGTTCCTTCTTGTGAAGAATCATTTATTTCATTGTCTAGACAGGGTAGCAGAGACTCTGACAAGTTGGCCGTGGTGAAGGCCACATGCCATAGCTCTCAGAGCTACTCTGTTCTGGGTTGCCCTTCTGAATTCCTGATGCTAATGTGTGTCATAACATCAGGTGTTTCTCTAAATCTGAAACTTTCAACTGATACAATGTTGTTTTCTAGAACAGCCTCAGCTCTTACTCTGCCTTGTGGTCCAAAGATGCTAGGTGATTCTTTTTCTGTTTTTTTCCCTCTCACAGTAATTATGTGGAGAGGGAGAATGGGTAGGCATGCGAAGAAAGGACTCTAGGCTCTTCATCAGTAATGTACTGTAATATAAATATGGACATTTTAGTTCAGATTTTCTTTCCTGGTCTCATGCTCTAATACACTGTTAAGTTGGAGAAGTGAAAAATGGAGTGGATGGTATAACATTCTGATTTTAATAGATATTTGAAGCTACAGTCACTATTTTTGAAGGTAAGGCTACTGTGTAGAGAATGTGAGTGTTCTGGCTCATGTAGCAATGAACAATCTTTGAGCAAGCTTCTTGAAACACATGTGAAATGATTAACTTCTTTAATTTAGAAAGAATCCAGGGTGAGATTCATCTTGCCTAACTTGTGGTTCTAAAAGTTAGCTGACTTTTCCTGTCACAGGAGGAGAATAGGCTGGATGAAGTATGCCTCTTTGGCATCTCCCCAGGGCAGTGTATCAAAATGGTATCTGTTCTACCACTGACTGCAGAGTAGGCTTAGGTGCTCAGTTTATGTATTGGTGTATAAGCTGGGAGAGATGAATCCTACTCCCAGATTCCAAAATGGCAATTTTGTTTTCTGTTTCTGAAGGTTGTTTCAGCTTAGATTCTTTGCATACTGACGCTGTGTTCTTCCCTAGAATGAATTTGCATTCATCAGATGTATATCTTTTGTCATTTTAGATTTCCAGCTGTAGATCAGTGTGCTTGTGCTGATTTTCCAATGAAGTACATCCTGGTAACTGGTGGTGTCATCTCGGGCATTGGCAAAGGGATCATTGCAAGCAGCATTGGCACCATACTAAAATCATGTGGTCTACGTGTCACTGCAATCAAAATTGATCCCTACATAAACATAGATGCTGGAACCTTTTCACCATATGAACATGGTATGAAGGGCAGTGCTGTTCCCTTTTGCATAAATATTTATATTCACAGTAATATGGTGGTGGTTTTGGGTTGTTTTTATTGTGTCTTTTTTTTCTTTGAAAAACAACAGTATGGTAATTATTAGTCATTTTATAATGTATTTGGCAATGCAAGTTTGCTTCTTACTATGTGTTCTCAAAGGCATTGTCTGCTCTAAGTAAGGAGAGGAGAAGCCCATTTGGTGAAGATACTTTTATGAGTAGATGCTTCCTTCCTATAAAGTGCCACTTTGTTGGGAAAATCCTAGCTCAGTCAATGCTATCTTCAGTTCAACTTGATTAAAAAAAAATAAAAATGAATAGTACTGTAAATCTTTTTTGAAACTTAGCTCCTCAATGGTTACTTGTGAATGCTGTTACCTGCATGTTAGTATGTTAGTTGTCAGTGCCTCTAGTGTGTCTTCATAAGAGTTAGATTAAGTTCCTGTTTTAGACAATGAGGATCTAGTCAAAACCATCAGTGAAGCTTAGAGAGCCAAATAGTGATATAATTTTAAAGTAGATGTTTGGTTGGTTAGTTCTCTTAGGTATGTTGGTTATATTGACTACATTGCTGATGAGCTACAAGACAGTCTGACATGCATTTATAATTTTGAATGTTCCTTCAGCTGTCTGTCTTGTTACTTGTACATTTATTTAAAGCAATGGTTTTCAAAGTTCCAAAGTACCTTCAGCCAATAGACATTTCTAATTTTTTTTAATTTGTTTTTGTCTGCTTACTTTTAGTCTAGACCAAAATTTTTTGAACTGGAGATAAAGGTGTTTATCTCCTGAACTGAAAAAAGGCCACTTTCCTTTTTAAGTGGAGGAAGAGCACAGCACATCAGACCTCTCAAAAAGAGAAATTTAATTAATCCAGTAGTCCTGCATTTTCAGAAGTGCATCTGGTGCTACTTAGGCAGTTGACCAGGGAAGTTATGCCTTTACCTTTGGTGCCAAGACTGCTGTGATCACTTGAGATTGTGAGGATGTATTCCTCGCCTGGATCAGGTACAGAGCAGAGGGGATACTATGGCATGTAATTCCAACACGATCTTTTTTTTTCCCTCTTTGCTTAAGAGTTTGCTACTGCTTGTGAATAAACACTGGCTTGCTGGGTAATAAGTAGAAATTCTTCACTGTGAGGTTGGTGAGGCAGTGGAACAGGTTGCCCAGAGAAGTTGTGGATGCCCCATCCCTGGAAGTGTTCAAGGCCAGGCTGGATGAGGTTTTGGGCAACCTGGTCTAGTGGGAGGTGTCCCTGCCCGTGGCAGGGGGGTTGGAACTAGATGATCTTTAAGGTCCCTTCCAACCCGAACCATTCTGTGATTCTATGAAATTCACACAAGTCAGAGTGGCAAGCCTCTTTTATTAACACTTTGGCAGAAATATGATTGAGCCAAAAGATTTTAATTTGGTGATTTCCAGTTAACTAGAGAGGGTTTTTTTTAATATGTATTTTTTTTTATTCTTCCAAGGCCTGCTTATGAGAAGTGATCGTTCCACTCTGTGTCTGTTGGCTTAAATGGTAACTTAGTACAGAGGAGGTACTCAGTGCCTCACAGGATCAGGCATAAATCTTCCTTTCTGTTGTATATATTGTGGTGTTTTTGTTAAACCGTTTATTGAAGTGAACTGTTGCATCTTGTTGTGATATATATTTCCATAGTCCACACTATACCTTCAGGGGGATTGCTTTTTTTTTTTAAATTGGGCATTATTCCCATAACTTGTTTAGTTGTTGATTCATTGGGTCATGGCAAAATATTTTGTTTTTTTCTGAAGAGCTTTCAGCCTTACCTCACGTTGTAGCAACTTTAGTTCCTTCAGAAGTTGACTAGATTCAGAATTTAGAGACTCTTTAGAGGTCTAAGAAAAGTCTGAACCCGAAGGATATTTTCATTAGATTTTTAAGGGTCAAAAATAATCCTCGCTGGGGACATAGTGAACCAAATATACAAGATGAAACAACCAAACAGTGATTCCTTTTGAAGAAGCACTTATGTTCATCATAACTTTACTCCTGACTCAAACCTTAGTCATTAAGATCCAAACAACATGAATTTATAGTGAAACACTTTGAACATGTGTAATAGTTAATGCTTATAAAAGCATCATTTTGAGCTGCCATGTGTAAATTAACATTTTATTTGTTACTGATTTAGGATTCCTGGAGGGTGGTTTCTTCTAATCAAAGATTGTATAATGCTGGTTAAGTATTTTTAAGTCACTTAAATATTTTGGCAATATAACTTAAATTTATTTGCAAATCTATACATGGCTGAGGGATAGGCATTCAATGTAAAAGTAATGACTCGGATATTAAGTCTGATTAATTATTAAGTCACACAGAATGACAACACAGATTGAGTTGCAGCATGTGCTTTATTGATATGTCAATGTGCTATGTCATTTTAAAAAACATTTCTTCAATTTTAAGATAAGTTTGTGGTATTCCTGCTGTTTGTTTAATAATTTCAGATTCTTTTATTGCTTTTCTGTCTGTTTTCACTTTATTTTTTCAGGTGAAGTTTTTGTATTGAATGATGGTGGAGAAGTTGACTTAGATTTGGGAAATTATGAGAGATTTTTGGACATCAATCTCTATAAAGATAACAACATCACCACTGGAAAGATATATCAGCATGTCATTAATAAAGAAAGACATGGTGATTACCTGGGAAAAACTGTTCAAGGTGATATTTTTAATTCTGTGGAATACTAGTTCATTCAGTCTTCACAAAAGAGTCATCAGCTAGAATAAGCTGCTCCTTGCAGCATCTTATTCCTTTCTCCTTCCCAAAAGATACATATTCCTGTAATGTTGGGCTTCTGGGTTCAAGGAAAAGAGGAATAGAAAAAGGAGCTAGTAGTTTCCTTTTGACCTTCCCTTTGGCATGCAAAACCTGGTATACGGGCCTAAAGTAAGATCTGCTTGCCTTCTTTGGCTTTGTCTTGTAGTTGTTCCACACATCACTGATGCAGTTCAGGAATGGGTAATGAATCAGGCAAAAGTTCCAGTGGACGATGACAGAAAAGAGCCACAAATTTGCGTAATTGAGGCAAGTATGGAACCTTTTAGGATATATATCCGCAGTGAGCACAAAGAACTAGCTTGCTTTCTCTTTGCTACTTACTGTAAAAAGGTCAGACTGAAGTTCTATGGAGAGCAGCAATGCAAAGACATGTTTTATATTCTTTGATTTGCTCTGAAAATGATAGGCATCATTATCCCTACAGCTTCTGCTTACTTGACTAAATCCCTTCTAGAGTACTTTTGAAACTGAGCTGCTTAAGAATCTATTAATTTATAAAATTAAAGCAGCCAGTGTCACTGTAATGTGAAGTACCTATTCCAAGATACAGACATTTGACTGAATCTTTATACTGTTAATAGTATTGAGAAAACTTGTGTAATACCTGAAATCTCCTATGGTCAGTAGGAGAGCCTGTAACATTCTAGCTTTCCATATGGCTTCAAATGTCCATCTTGTTGCTCATGGTCATGTTTAAAGGAATATATTTAAACACTGTATAAACACCACTTTCTGGTGTTATTTTTAAGATCTTTGGAGGCAACTTTGTTAATCACTTAGCCAGCTGATGTTCTGCACAATGGAAATAACGAGTTTTACCCATCCTTAGTAGGGCATTGAGAAAACTGGAGAAAAGTCTGTCAGTAATTGTTAGTATTGCTATTACAGTGGAAAATACAGAAAAAAAATATACCTGAGAATCTGACAGAAGAATATGTCATAGATTTAATGCCAGAAGTGACCGCTCTAATCAATAGTGTGATAAACCTTGTGACGCAGGTCACAGAATTGCTCAGTGTTTCTTATGCAGAAGAATTTGCCTTGATTAAAATACACTTATTGGTATAGCTATAGATCTTTTTTATGATGTGCACAGTGACAGTCAAACATTTAATTTAAAACAAATGTAAAAACAGTAAATACAGAAGTTGCAGAAGAACATTAATAAGTCATGGCCTTATCAGTTCTTTAACTTCAAACTTAATTTTCTGTTTCCTCCATGTAAGGGTTTTTTTTTTGCCTCACAAAATATTTTTCTTCAGGACTTTAAGGATAATTGTAATGTTTTTCCATGACAGAATCATGAAGGGGATAGACTGAATATGTGTGTGGCATACAAATCTAGTTGTCTGAAATTTTTTTGGTACTGGGTGAACACACACATGCAATTCTGTCAAAAACCACTTGGTGGCACAGAAAGATCATTGTGAAATACAACTAGTTGGTAAGACTTACGTGCTAAACACTGGTTTATTCAGTGCTTAGTCTACTACAGCTCTTTGCATCTTTGAAAGACATCCAGTTTCTGTCTTTATAAATAAGCTTTATCATGGACTTAGTCTTGGGTTTTGGTTTGGTAATAAATATTTAAAGTCCTTTATAATGTGAAATATTATTTCATGTTGTCCATATGGCATCTATTGATGTTGGAAAGCTATGATAATATTGCTATATATCTGTATCTTGTTGGTCACAACTGTTGATTAGTTTGACAGACAATAAAAGTTTTTCTGTACAAAAACCTTCAGATCAGCTTAACTATTGATTGCTTTTTCACCACTTTAAAGGCAGTGTGAAAGCATGTATTATTCAGTAGTTCATGTATTTAGAAGTTTATGTATTTGGTGTAAAGTGCATATAACAAAACTAGAAAGTTGTTTTACGTTTTCCACAGGAAACAAAATGCGCAGAATAGATGAGGGTTCTTTGCAGAGTAGGCCTGCAAATTTTAATTTTCAGGGTTTTTTTAAGATAAAAATTTAAGGAAAGTTGTTGAGTATGTAAGAGATAGGTATTTTTTTCTTTCTTTTTTTTTTATGCTTTCTGCCTCTCTGACATATCCAAGTTTTCTTTTTCAGCTGGGTGGAACCATTGGAGATATTGAAGGAATGCCATTTGTTGAAGCATTTAGACAGTTTCAGTTCAAAGCAAAAAAAGAGAACTTCTGTAATATCCATGTTAGTCTAGTACCACAGGTAAGTTATTAAAAGTTAATAAGATAGATTTGAGTCTGTATTGGGCTTTATATTTGTTTACCTCTCCCATTAACCCTTTCATGCTGGAGTGTTTTAGAGACAGAGATATGAAACCCAGCCACACTGGGATGAATAAAGGCCTCGATGATTACTTTATTGATGTGAGAATCTGTTTTAATATAAGTTGCCAAAAAACCCCAAACCCTTATCAACACTAATTTATCTAGAAGGCTAAATATAGTTGTGCTTTGCACTGGAAGGTGCTGGTGCATTGTGAACCCAGTAAGAAAGGCACTCAAGATTCTGTAAGGTATCGTTTAAAATTGTATTTGTTAGAGGTAAGACTGTACGGAGAGACCAGTATAAAGGACCTTGGGTCCCTCCAGCTGGTGGGAGCCCCAGATGGTGTGGCATTGAACGGCCCTGACCAGCAGCAAGCTGGGTGGGCCACATCCGTAGAAGAGTCACCTCTTTTGGTCATTTAAGCTAATAGATTATTTTATTACAAGGTAACAACTGTCATTTTTAACGTCAAATAGAAAGGAAGTGCTCGGATGAACTCGCCGCATCCCTCGGTAAAGGCAAGGCCACGCCGCTGCTGTAATGGCAGGTGGGAGCTGCCCACAGGCTCCTTCGGTACACGGAGCTGCATAGGCTTCTCTTGTGGCCAAGGGATTTGCGCAGTACAGGCCTGGGCATCCGCAGGTGAACGCTAGGGTTCACTAACTCCTCGATGTGCAGTGATCTTCCAGTCAATAACAAGTTTTTGTACAGGGCTAAAAGTATTTTTCCATTCAGACTCTAGATTCGATTTCACAAATAGGTTTTCTTATTATTTTAAGAGGTAAGTATTCATTGGGGCAATTCTGGTAAGCGAAGGTTGGTAATGATGATATAACTGCACCTTGTATAGATTAAAAAGAGAATTATTAACCACTGCAGCTATGGATTAGCAAATCAATCAGCAATCGGTGGGGTTAATTTTGTGTATTTGAGAACAGAATTATTCACTACATCTGATTATTTTCAAGGACAGTCACTGAAGGCTTTGTGCTATGTTGGACATTCTCCTTTTATTGGGAAAATCCAGCTTTTGGAATATTCTTCTTCTCCTGCCTGAGTCAATTATATTGAAAATTTTCCTGTGTAAGAAAAAAAAACAAAATAAACCTGACCAGAGTTAGGGCCATATGGTTTCTTCACAGAACTTCGTATATACGTAGTAACAGTGGTGCCATTTCTGTTTCTGGCATATTGTGTCTCTGGATATGCTTGCTTCTTGCAAGCATTATGACTTGCAATGAGTTTTCTCTTTTAACCTGTAACTGCTCTGTTTGTAGATTTTAATTGCAATTTGAGCTTTTAAAATATCTCTTTCCAGCCTAATGCCACTGGCGAACAGAAGACAAAACCAACACAGAACAGTGTTCGAGCATTGAGGGGTCTAGGCTTGTCTCCAGATTTGGTGAGTCAATAAATGCAGATTTTTATTTAGGCATCATCTACTAGTGTCCTTGCATAATCTGTGTTCAAAGTATAAACCTTAGTCTCCCATGAGAGTCAAGAATTTTAGAAGGTATGCAACATGTATGCTGCACTGCTTCACTAAAGCCACAAAAAATCAAATTACTCAAATTTACTCTAAGTTAACTTAATTCAACTAACTCCATGCAATATCTTGGGACTGTAGCTATGCTCTTCTTCTAAAGGGATCTTTGCAGAAAAATCATTCTTCGCTGCTAAAAATAATCTAAAGTCTCAGTTCACTTTGTGGGAAGACCTAGAATGCTTCTGGCTTCTAACATTCTCTCACAAATTTCTTTCTGTGCATGATTAAGAAGAAACAATCCTTCCTTTGAAGCACAGTCTTTAAAAAGACTCCTGTTTGGAAATATAAAACGTGTGGGTGAATCTTCAGACTAAGGTTCCTCAATCTCTTTCTTGTGTTGGACTTGCACTGCATAGTATAGTGAAGCTAAAGCCAGCAAGTTTCACCTTGTGCCAGTTGGCAAATGATGACAAATTCTCAATTCCTTCATTCTCTCTCCCCAGTGCCCTGGTAATGAGTATGTGCTTATGTGGATGCAGTGTTTGCCTCCCTGGCACCACTTCATGGGAGCAGAGAGGAGACATAAGTAGATTGCAGCTCCCTGTTGTGGTACCTGTCTGCCATTGCAGATGTTAACCTGCTGGTCAAGTGTTGATAGCAGTTAATCCAGGGCAGCACGGCTTCAAATGCCAGTACAATCCCAGTTCAAATTTATGCTTCATATCTTCCTGAGCTGCAGCTGGTGCAGCTGAAAACACATTCTGTTTCTAGGTCTGCTTCAGGAACAGAAAATGATGTTTTTGCTCTTTTGTGTGAGGCTGCTTGTTAAGTCAAAAAATATTTTCCATAGCTGATTCTGGAAGTTGTTGAGCAGTTTCCATTCCCATAAAGTCCACTGGGAGAAAAAGCTTCCTAACCCTTCTCAGAAATGAAAGAGTAGTGAGAATAGTCACTGCTTCTGTAGAATATTTATATCCTCAAAAAGGAAAAAATATTCTTAAAAGGACAGTCACACAACTCAATTGTATGTTGTGTTTCTTTCTGATTTTTTTTGAACTCTTGCATTTTACATATATCAAAAAGCATGTTTATAGCTACAAAACTAGTGGCTTTATAAATAGGATGTGTGAAGGATGTGTTAGGTTGCTTCAAATTCTTGTGACCTGCTAACTGTAATCAGCTTGTGGAGGGAAAGACTTTTATTAATGCGGTGCTGCTCTATATTCCAAGCTTCAGGGCCTAAATTTCAAAATCCCTCTTGAGGTGCTAATTGCATATTGAAAACTGCATATGAATTTTGAAGGCCTTTAAGATAATTGCCAGTGCCTGACTTCCCTTCCCCCCCCCATTAATTTTTAAAAGCCTGTTAAGTGTGTGTGTGTAATACATGGAAAAACAGACTAATCTAGTCACTTTCTCACATCTTGAGTTCTTGCCCGGAGCAGTTCTGGGACTGCCACAAGCACAGTACCTTTTTTTTTTTCTCTTTTTTTTTTCCCTTTTCTTTTTTCCCCCCAAAGTGTTGCTGTTGACCACTAAAGTATAGAGAGATTACACTCTGAGCGAAGCCTCTTGGCGCTGTTGTAAAGTTGGTTGGGCACTGCTTCAAGAAAAATCTCTAAATGGTTGCTCTCTTGGGCAGCGGCCCAGGGCCAAATCAACACATGGGTAAGCTCCTAGAAGAGCAGTCAGGAGGGCTTCCTTCATAAGCTGTGCTGCTGGGCTGTCCCATCTAAACTTGGCTGGACCTCTCCTTAATACCTGCTGCCTCGCTGTCTGGTCCCAGGCTTCCCCGAGGTGGCCTGCTGGGCCAGTCTCAGCTGTGTATGTACCAGAGCTTTTCTCTTCTCCATGGGGTGTTCTAAGTGCTTCATGAATACACTGTATCTGCAGATTTAATGGCCTCTGTTACAGCATTTTGAAATCTGATTATGTGCTTGTCAGTGCTGTCCTATTCAATTGAATTGTTTCTTTGTATTGGGTTTTTTGAGATGCATCTCTGCCACTGTTACTGTAGTTTTGTATTTTCATACTGATTCTGATGTTTTTGATTTCTGTGACTCCGTTAACTTTAAATTTGTCTCGTCAAGATGGATGATAGATTTCAAAGTGGATTTAATCATGTGTTTATACTGTCAAGGTTTATGAATTACATCTTCAAACAGTACCCAAATTTTAAATATAAGTTGTGCTTAATTGAATAGAATGTACAAATTGTTTCATAATTCTTTTTTTATTATTAGAATATGCACTAATTTTCCCTTATACTTGGCATTGTTTTTCTCTTTCTAGAATTTCTTGCAAGGGTAGGGGAAGTTAATTAATCTTCATCAATATCAGTGTAGCTAAACTGCATTCTAGCAAGGCGATCAAAGATCAGCTACGTGTTTCTGAACAAAAAAGCTCTTAATGCATAAAGTAGTCCCATTTGCTAGACAGATGGGAAAGAATTCATTAATCTTTTAACAGGATCATACTACGTTATGTTATACGTTCAGGATTCAAAATAACTTAAGATAGTAGACTGAGTAATCAATAGGCACGTTGATAGAGCAGTTCTGCATTTTGAGCTAGTTGCCTGAAGTTACATAATGCAAAAAAAACCCCTTCCAAGAAACACCAAATCACGGGCTTATTTTCTTTATTGGTAAAAATTACCAATATTTTCTACAATTACCGAGTTTTACATGTATCAGCAAAATAATATCAGAATAATTGCACCAGGAAAAAACCCACAACATTATGAAATAGTTTTCTCATCTTCAGGCTCCTTCTTTTTATCATGATGTGCAAATTAAGAAGTGCTGAAGTGCTGAAATAGTAGAAAACATGCATATAATCCAAGTATTATTGCTCTAAATTTAGCTGATAAGATCACAATATTTCTTTTGATTCATCATATTATTTGTACTTAAAGAGCTGCTAGACTTTAGGTGAAGAGTATTACAAAGGAGAACATGAGGAAGCAGTATTGCAGAGAATGCCAAAGAAAGATTAGTAAAAGTGGGTCAGTACAGGCAGGTGACTGATTTACTTCTGCCTTGCTAGCAGATATTTGTGAGCTCTGATATATTGTAGAACTCCAAAAGAGGGGAAAGAGGAAAAAAAAGGCACATTTGTGCTTTCTCCATGAACAGTATTGAGGGTTTTCTATTGGTTTGCCTAGTAAACATTTAAGGTTTTTCCTTCTGTTACGACAGATTGTCTGCAGAAGTGCAAAACCCATAGAAATGGCAGTGAAGGAAAAGATTTCCATGTTTTGCCATGTGGAGCCTGAGCAGGTCAGTACTTCCGTATTTTATTTGTCATTATTTAAATGTGGGAAAGCATACAAATATTTCTGAGCATTTCTGTTTTCAAGTTCAGACAGTTTCATTAATATGTAATTGTTTTTACAATTTCTATCTTGCTGTAATGTACACTATAACACTTTAAAAATATTGGGAGCTTATATGTCAGATCTTATGTCAAACAGTCATTAACATTAATAAAAGGAATAGATTTTGAGTGCATGGTTAATTGCTATACATAGTTGAGAAAACTGTGCAGTTTCAATCTGTCGTTGATTATTGTCCATAAATCATCTCAGATGGCTATAATAATGGGTGAACACGGTGTGGTTAAAGCTAGGGATTTTGCTTACGTCCATAGATCATTACAGCCACATGAACACTCTTACTGTGATAGTATGTAATAGGCTGTTCATGCCCCTTAACATGTTTAGAACATCTACTGTGTAGTTATATATCCTTTTATAATTTACATGTGATTTTTGTCCTTAATATTTTCTGTGATTAATTGCTATTCGAATACGAATGTTGATAAATCAAATGTTCTTTAATATTTTTGCAAGTGTGAGAGCATTTTACTCTTCAATGTAATGGATGATATTAAAGGGATAATAGATGCCAACAGTTACGTTATATTTCAAATACATATCAGTGTTGACCTCTCTCTCTGCAGTGTGTAAGAAAAAGCTTTTTATAGTAAGATTCCCGATGAGGACACAGAGGGCAGTGTGCTCATTACTTCCCCCCTTGCTTCCATCTCGCTATCCATGGAAGACAACATCCTTGAGCTAGCTTCTGGAAGAACGTTCAGAAATGCCTTTGTGGTTCCTCTCCAGCCAGAGAGAAGAAACTGGAAGTTCAATCAAATGAAAATGGTGTGTGCTTTTCTGGCAGTATCAGGCCACATGTAAACATGTACATACTCGGATTCCAACTGCAGTTATTACGCCAGTCTTAACTGGACCAAGAGTCCTACGTGTAACTGAACTTCCCCAAGAGCCCCCTGGCAGGGAGGGAGCTGTCTTCATGGCACTGTTGGTTTTTTTTTTTTTTCCAAAGTTCTACCTTTTAGGGTAGAAGCTCAATAGTTGTACCAGTCATAGCTTTCATGAGAAGCTGAGTATATGATCCCGGGCAGAGTGCTGCACCCTTCTTGTGCTGTTCTGTCTAGTTCAAATGTCTATTCACAGCACTGCATTGTGGAATATAGGTGTATATTGCATAGTATAGGTGGTTAGACCCAGTGGACTGAACTGGGATGTTGCAAGGTGCCATACTGTGTTGCAGCCTTATTTTTTATTTTTATTTCCTTTTTGTAACTCTATTAATCAGAATTCCGCAAAGCCGTTCTTAAGTCCCCTGTGTGTCTTGAAATTAATGAACCACTTCTGGATTTCAGAAGACACTGGCCACATGTCTGTATATTCCCTAGAATGATCCTGGATTTGTTGTGAACTGAAGGATTAGAGGCATCATCAGTCTTCTTCCTGGAGCTATGTGCAATCCCAGTAGAGAAGAAGCTACAGGTTTTGTGTCTAGAATGGTGGTTTACAATCTCAAGGAGGTCAATCTTTTCAGTCCACCTTTCCCATTTATTTGCTGTCATAGAATCACAGAATAGTTGAGATTTGAAGGGAGGTCATCTGGTTGAACCCCCCTGCTCAGGCAGGGCCACCTAGAGCCACTTGCCCAGGGCAATTATTCAGGCAGCTTTTGAATATCTCCAAAGATGGAGACTCCACAACCTCCTTGGGCAACCTGTGCCAGGGCTCGATCACCCTCACAGTGAAAAGGTGGTTCCTGATGTTCAGAGGGAACCTCCTGTGGTTCAGTTTGTGCTTGTTGCCTCTTGTCCTGTCACTGGGCACCACTGAAGAGATCCTGGCTCTGTCTTCTTTGCACCCTTCTCTCGGGTATTTCTATTCATTGATGAGATTTTTCCACCCCCGTGCCTTCTTGAAGCTGAACAGTCCCATCTCTCTCAGCTTTTACTCATAGGAGAGATGTTCCAGTCCCTTAACCACCTTCATGGCCCTTTGTGGGCCATGGACTGTTTCCAATAGGTCCATGTGTCTCTTGTACTGGGGAGTCCAGAACTGGACCCAGTATTCCAGGTGTGGCCTCACTGGTGCTGGGTAGAGGGGAAGGATCTTGACCTGCTGGCAACACCCCTCCTAATGCAGTCCAGGATACCCTTGGTTGGCTTATGTTTAACTTGGTGTCCAACAGGACACCCAGGTCCTTTTCTGCTAAGCTGCTTTCCAGCTGGGTGGCCTCCAGCATATATTGGTGCCTGGGGTTGTTCCTCCCCATGTGCAGGACTTTGCACTTCTCCTTGTTGTTCATGAGGTACCTGTCAGACCATTTCTCATGATGGCAGCGTGACCCTCTGGCATATCAGCCACTCCTGCCACTTTGGTGGGATCTGAAAACTTGCTAAAGGTATGTTCTGCCCCATCATCCACATTATTAATTAAGATGTTAAACAGGATTGGGCCCAGTACTGACCCCTGGGGTACTCTAATAGTTACTGGCTTTCAGCTAGACTTTGTGCTGCTGATTATCACCCTCTAGGCCTGGCTATTCCTCCAGTTTTCCTCACTGTCTGCTCATCCTGCTCATACGTGAACAGGTTGTCTATGAGGATCTTACGGGAGACAGTGTCACTTTATGAAGTCCAGGTAGACAACATCCACTGCTCTTCTTTCATCTGCCAGGCCAGTCACTTCATCATAGAAGTTTATCGAGTTGGTGAAGTGTGGATCTCCCTTTGGTGAATCTGTGCTGACTACTCCTGATGATTTTCTTGTCTTTTATGTGCCTGGAAATGGTTTCCAGGACTGTCATAACTAGTCCATGAGGAGCACATGCTATTTTGTCCACATACTTCCTCTAAGTGGATTTCTTTTTAATTTGCTTTTATCAAGCGAGTCCTCCCTCCTCACTTCAATGTATTTACCACAAAACAAAAGCAGTGTCTTCAGCCTATTTCAGGATTATAACTGTTTCCATGGTCAGCACGGCTGTAACCTAGAGCAGCTAGTGATTCTTTCTTAATGTTACATCCTTAGGATGGTAGTAGCCAACTTTGAAAGAACAGTTGGATAAGCCTTATTCCTTCTGTAGGAGGGCTGTGGTTACCCTATTTTTGCTGTTGCATGGGCATGTAGAGAGGCATGGGGCAGCACGTGTGTGTACATACTTAGGTGATGAACAGAAGTAACTCAAGGATAACTAAGCAAGTATCCTTTACTTCTCGTGTATCAGGGAAGAGAACACTTGTGCTCAGGTTTCTGAACTCTGCAGTGTCGTGTAAGCCAAGTGCAATGAACTTAACTGCCAGCAGCTTGGATGTGGATTATAAATGTGTTCTTAACTAAATGGTCCTTGAATGGACTACGCTCATTAATTAATTACATAACCTAATTCACTAAGAAAATTCCTTCAGGAGACTTTATCACAACCCAGTTGGGTCTGTTTTTTTAGATTCCGTTTGTGTTCTTTCTTTCCCAATTAATATTCTTCAAGTTTGTGAGGAGAAAGAAGTGTTAGCAAGCATGACTGCTTTTGGGGCCAGATGTTTGTATTAAAACTGATGCGTTGATAGGCTTGACGAGCCATGATTGTGTGATGTAGAAGCGAAGCCCATTTTTACCTTTCGGGTAACTTTTTCCTTGTAGATTTAGTGTAACCTTAAATATGGTCTTTGCTACCCTGCTTGTTCAAAAGAAAAGTATTTCAAAATTAGAATGCATGTTGAATACAAACTGCATGTAGTATACTAAAAATAGAATGTATGTTTCCTATGAAAAATATTTAGGTAAGCCTTTTACATTGTGCTTTTTTTTGTTAGGTGATATTTATCCATGATGTTTCTTCCACTTACCGAGTACCAATCCTGTTGGAGGAGCAAGGCATCATTAAGTATTTTAAACAGAGGTTGAATTTGCCTATTGATGACCAGCCAAGTGATCTTCTAATGAAATGGAAGAAAATGGCTGACAGGTATTCTAACTCATGCTGCTTTTTCTAGAAGTGTTTTAATTCAAGGTAGGTTTTTAGCTGCTGTGGAGTCACCAAACTGGACTGGGTTCAGTAGCATGCTGATGATCAACACCTGGGAATGGTCTGGATTTAAAAACATTGTCAGCTTTGAGATTTTAGAGCATGTTTTGTGAAGTTAAGTTAAAGAAAAAACAAACACTGTTAAAATGTTTTCTTTGTGAAAATTGGTGCAATAATCAAAAACTTTGTTTTTGTCAGATACGAAAGGCTGCTGAAGGTGTGTTCCATAGCTCTCGTTGGCAAGTACACAAAACTAAGTGATTGCTATGCATCTGTCTTCAAGGCTCTGGAACACTCTGCGCTGGCAATTAATCACAAACTGGATTTAATGGTGAGGATATTTCTGGATTTTGCTTTCAGGAATATTTTGAATATATTCTACTGGTTTCTGTCATGAGAGGCAGTTTTAATTCATGTGGAAATTAGAAAATGAATCATGCAGATAAATACAGACTGGCATCTCATTTTTTGAAGCAGCTTTTACAGATTTAATTATTTTATTTGGAACTAAACTTATCTGAAAGGAATGCTGCAATTACCCAAAACAGAATCTGATGCAAAAGCAGACTTTACCTGCAAATTTATATTTACTATCAAAGGTAGGTTTCACTTGTTCTTATGAGACTGCTTATCATGTTAATGAGATTAGCTTAAAGACAGGAGAAAATAGGTAAACTGGAAAGCAGTTTACTTTCTTTTTAAAATCCGGTGCCAGAAGCTGTTGCTCTTCATTTCAGTTAATATTCTGAGACCCATCCAATTTATTTTCAGTAGGATTCCAATGATATCAGAATCAAGCCATGAACTTAGTTTCTCCAAGATTGTAGTTCCTCGAATAAAGGACTATCTAGGAATCTAATTTGTCTCATTTTAATGAGAATAGAAAGTTGAACTACACGGGGGAAAAACTGTTACTTTCTCACTGGTGGAACTGTCAGTTTCTAGGGATGGCAAGTCTGGGGCAGAGAAACAGTGTGAAAGTGTGTATTATTACCACTTAATGGGTACAGAGCACATTTTAGCAACATGCAGTATCAAGAGAGTAATAAATGTTCGCAAAGTATCAGCAACAACACGCCGCTTTAGAGCGATTCATTAAATGATATAAGATAAACTGATCAAAGAGGGCCGTTGCAGGCTATACTGCACTCAGTAGGTTTTGGTCTCTGCCTGTCTCTGATTGAAGTAAGTTTGTGTTTATGTGCTGAAAATTGCTGAACCCCGTGACCTTTGTTGATCATTCCCTTTTTCATGATATAAAAACCAGAAGATACTAGAGTGAAAATTTCCTTGTGTCAGAAGCTATGCGTGGGTTGCTTAGATAATGCTTGTGCAAGGAAAGCAGGCTGTTTTCACTCAGCTCTAGAAAGCTTCTCACTGGAACTAACCACTTCTTGACAAGAAAGGTCATTAATGTCCAGGATGACTTAACAGGTTGCTAAAGGCAGCAGGCCAAAGACATAGCCACCATTCTGTTGCCTCAGTCTGCCTACCCCAGAAAGAAGCAATGGGACCACCTAGAACAACCAGGGTTGCATATATACTTTTTTAATGAAGCACAGAGTAATGAATACATGGGAGTCCTGTTTACAGTGTGTGGTGGGTTGACTCTGGCTGGATACCAGGTGCTCACCAAGCTGCTCTATCACTCCCCCTTCTCAGCTGGGCAGGGGAGAGAAAATATAACAAAAGGCTCTTGGGTCAAAATGACAGGGAAAGATCACTTGCCAATTACAGTTACAGGCAAAACAGACTTGACATGGGGAAATTAACTTAATTTATTGCCAATCAAATCAGAGTACAGTCATGAGAAATAAAACCAAATCTTAAAAAGCCCTTCCCCCATCCCTCCCTTCTTCCCGGGCTCAACTTCACTCATGATTTTCTCTGCCTCCTCCCCTTGAGCGGTGTAGGGGGACGGGGAATGGGGGTTGAGGTCAATTCATCACACATTGTCTCTGCTGTTCCTTCCTCCTCAGAGGGAGGACTCCTCACACTCTTCCCTTGCTCCAGCATGGGGTCCCTCCCATGGGAGGCAGTCCTCCATGAACTTCTCCAATGTGGGTCCTTCCCACGGGCTGCAGTTCTTCACGAACTGCTCCAGCGTGGGTCCCTTCCACGGGATGCAGTCCTTCAGGAATGAGCTGTGCCAGCGTGGGTCCCCCGTGGGGTCACAAGTCCTGCCAGCAAACCTGCTCCAGCGTGGGCTCCTCTCTCCATGGGTCCACAGGTCTTGCCAGGAACCTGCTCTGGGCACAGGCTCTCTATGGGGGCACAGCCTCCTTTGGGCACATCCACCTGCTCTGCGTGGGGTCCTCCATGGGATGCAGGTGGTTATCTGCTCTATCGTGGATCTTCATGGGCTGCAGGGGGACAGCCTGCCTCACCATGCTTCACCACGGGCTGCAGTGCTCTGCTCTGGGCCTGGAGCACCTCCTCCACCTTCTTCACTGACCTTGGTGTCGGCAGGGCTGTTTCTCTCACATACTCTCACTCCTCTCTCCCAGCTGCTGTTCCGCAACAGGTTTTTTTTCCTCTTAAATATTTTATCACAGAGCTGCCACCAATGTCGCTGATGGGCTCAGCCTTGGCTAGTGGTGGGTCCGTCTTGGAGCCAGTTGGGTTAGCTCTGTCAGACATAGAGGAAGCTTCTAGCAGCTTCTCACAGAAGCCACCCCTGTAGCACCCCCCCATCAAAACCTTGCCATACAAACCCAATATATTCCACCCCTCGCCTCTGTGAATCACACATTTAAAAATTATAATTAAAATCCACATGCATCACACAATCTTCACAATCTTCATTCACATCAACAAAAAGAATTCCCCACACCACAATCAAAACAACATCATCACAACACTGAATGAAAGTGGATAATTTACGTACAATCCACCCCTCATCCCTTCACTGCAATTACAACAGAAATTCCCCACAATCATTCCTCTCTTCACTCTCTAACAAAATTCAGTCCGTGTTTTGTCCATTACCTCTCCAAATTACCATCCTTATCTTGAATTCCTCATGCCCTACGTTGGATGCCAAAAAGGACTGTGGTGAGTTGATGTTGGCTGGACACCAGGTGCCCACCAAGCTGCTCTATCACTTCCCTCCTCAGCAGGAAAGGGCGGGGAAAAAATAAGATGGAAAAATACTCATGGGTCAAGATAAAGGCAGTTTAATAATGCAAAAGCAAAGGCTGTGCACGGAAGTGAAGGAAAATAAAAGATTTATTCTCTATTTCTCATCAGCAGGCAATGTCCAGACACTTTCCGGGAAGCAGGGCTTCACTGCATGTAGTGGTTACTCTGGAAGACAAATGTCATAATAACGAATGCACCCCCCCACACACACCCCCCCTCCTTCTCTTAGCTTTTATTGCTGAGGGATATCATATGGTATGGAATATCCCTTTGGTCAGTTTGGCTCAGCTGTCCTGGCTATGTCCCCTCCCAAGATCTTGCCCACCCTCAGCCTACTGGGTGTGTCTAGGGGGTCAATGTTGGAGAGGCAGCCTTGATGCTGTGTGAGCACTGCTCAGCAGTAGGCAAAACACTGGTGTGTTATCAGCACCTTTCTAGCTACCAATACAAAGCTCAGCACTATGAGGACTGCTATGAGAAAAATTAACTCCATCTCAGCCAGACCCAATACACGGTGATATTTTAAATATCTTCTGGGAGAAGATGGTAAATTCCCTAAACCATGAACACCGAGTACTAAAGAAGGAATGTCTTATATCAAAAACCTGGTAACACACTAATGTTTGGTTGAGAACACAGGTCACCAGGAATTTATCACCTCAGGTGTTTTCTTTTCAGTGACTTGGTGAAGGAGGTGACTAGCCCTGTACCGAGGTAACCAATTATGTTTTGTACCATCCCATCGCTGCTTGGTTCTGATGAACTATTCAGATGGTGCAGTAGTTGCAGCAGCTTGTGATGATGTAGAACATACTTTTCACTGTGGCTTGTGCTGTTGTGGGCTCTGAAATCACCCTGTTGTTTTCTCACAGTATCATTCTGATGCTTGTCAGGCACATCAGTCAGCTGCAAATCCTTCATGTTTTGCTTCTCATTGTTGATTTCATCCCAGAACCTTTTCAAGTAGGGGAGGCATGCAGAGATGCAGAAACAAAAGCAAATCTGAACTGTTTTTTCTGTAGGGCTTCTTTACTGAGAGAAGTGGGTTGATTTAGTCTCTGGGGAGGGGGAAGAGGCAGTTCCTATCAAGAGAAAAGGAAAAAACCCAGAAACTGCTTATCTTATTGTCCTCCTACTCTTGTCCTCTGTAAGATATGCTGAATGTTCAATAGTATAGAGACAAAGAACTGGTTGCTACCTATCACGTAAAACAGCTAGGGAACCACTCAAGAAAACAAAATAACTTCATGTTTAATAAGAGGAAATACTTTCCTACATACTGAAGAACTTATATATTGTGTTCACTGCTAAAAAGTATCTCTAGATACTTCCCAAGACCTCCCAGGGCCCTTTCCGACCTACATGACTCTGTCACTTTAAATAGTGTTTTATACAGGCAGCTACATCGTGGGGAAATTTTATGATTTGTAAAATAACTGCTTTTAGCAAAAAAGTGAAAGGCATCAGGTTTGCAAATGCGTGGTTAGCTTTGTGTGCAGCCAGTCTTGAGTTCGGTGGAGCTTTTGCATTAATGAGCATGTGAATTGATGACTGCTGGAGTTCCAGCGCAGTGCTGAAATGTTAACAGACAAGGGCTCCTACTGTACTTACCTGCATGTGCTAACCTCCTTTTTGGTGTTTTTGTCCAAAGGCTCTCCATATAATCCCATGTTCTGAAGGAACTGCTTAATGCTGTATGTGGCATCCAGCTCATAACTTAGCATCCACATATCTGAATTGTGAAATGTTGATGCTGCTTGAAGTGATAAATGTGCTGGCACAATATGTTTGGCAAGGAAACCACAATTAACTTCAACTGTAATTAGTTTCTCTCTCCAACCTCCCAGCATGATAAAGTGTCCTTTTAGTAGTCATAAGTAGTTATTTTTCTGTTGTATTTTTGATGCCTTCTGGAGTGTGGAAAAAGTAGAAAATGCTTGCTAGAATGCAATCCTATCTGGAAAACTTTCACCAATCTTCTTGATGGTTTTGTTTCTCCGCACACAAATGAGTTCTGTCATTTCAGATGATCTTGTTTTTATGGGGGATGGACTCTACAGCAGGATGCTATTAATTATGTTATTCTGAGAAAAAGACTGGCAAAACCAAGAATTACACTCTGATGTTTTGTGTCCCCAGTGCCATACATAGCCTCCTCACTCATTTGCTCTAGTAGTACCTCAGAAGCCATGCTTATTAATGGCAGTAGAGTTTCTAATGCAGTATTTCTAGTAATAATACATAGATAATGAGTCTGCTTCCCTCTCTACAGCTGATGCTTTCACGTCAGTCCCCAGGAATGCCTTTCTCACAGGCTAGACAATGCAGGTTTATCCAGTCTGTGATAAGATTAGATAAAGTGCGGCATGCAAAAGCTAGGAAAGTGAACACCCTGGCTGCATATCATTTGGATGAGATAAGGTCAGCACCACCCCTTGATTGGTGCTCTGATTTCCACAGGAAGAAAATCTGGGTACACAGCTATGGAGCATTACCTGGAGGGTAGCAAAATGAAGACTGGAAGCGCAGATAGAACTTCAGAGCTATGTGCAAAGGAACGGGTGTGCATTACTGCAACTAGGGCAAGCACTGGGGTTTCAGAGCAAATACTGGGTCTTCAGTGAGGTTGTTATGGGTTTATTGGGAAATTCACTGAAAACTCTAATAGGCTTGTCTTAATGCTATTAAGAAGTTCGTTATGTAGTGTATGCTGCTCTTTCTGTGGAAGAAATGACTATTTTATGCATATCTTTTTATTAGTATATAGATTCAACAGAACTTGAACGTTCTACAGAAGCAGAGAACTCAGTGAAATATCACCAGGCATGGCAGAAACTGTGCAAAGCAGAGTAAGTGGCATTGGGTATTCTATATCCCAAACGCATTCTGTGATATTTATTTCATGTGATGAAAAATGCTTTGGTAAATCATTTCTCAGTGCATCCAAACTTCCATTACTTATATAAAGGGATAGATATACTATCAACCTATATCCTCAAACTCTGCTTTAATCTCTTTAGACAAGTTGCGGTTGTTTGTTTGGTTTGGTTTTGTTGGTTTTTTTTTGATAGCTAGGCTTTCTTTACAGTGCAGGTCAGTTGTCAAAGATTTTTCTTTGTCAACATGCATCATAGTGAAAGGTAGTTAGATAAAAGCTTAGTAAATGCTGGTGACACTCTGTAAATGTCCCTTAAGAATCATTGCCAGGATTTTGTATTTGTAAGAGGATGTTGTTTGTTGTCAAAATGCGTTCATTTCTTCAGTATTACTTAGTAGACATAAAGCTTTTTGTGTTATGATCCTAGAGTAGTGGATATTTAGCTAGTTTATTTAAGCAATACATATTTAAGCAGTAGGAATTTCACTGTGAAGCATGAGGTTGGTCAGATGAGAATCGTGGTGGGTAGATGAGACAAATCTCCAAATTTAGAGTTAAATTACGTGTATTCTGAATGGTCATACAAAACATCCCTTTTGTGTATTGGGCTTGCTTTGTTTTAAACTAAAATGCCTGTCTTCAATTTGTGTGGACTTCCTTTGCTGGTTTGATTCTAACTGTTGGTTGCTTTATATATGGCTGTCATTACAGTGGCATTCTGGTCCCAGGAGGGTTTGGAATTAGGGGAACAGAAGGCAAACTCCAAGCTATCTCCTGGGCAAGGACAAAGAAAAAACCTTTTCTTGGTAAGATCATTAGAGTCAGAAATTATTGTGGTTTGGAGGTGCATAGCAAGCTAATTAAAAGCAAGCTAATTGATTTGATTAAAAAAAACCCCCACAACGAGCGCACACTAGGGAAGGCTCTTTTCTTAGGGGAGTACCTGTGCTGTTGTGAATATTTGCCTTGTAAATAATGCCCAGGGTCATAGTCATGTACTACATCTGCTGTATAAGGAAGGAAGAAAAAGACTATCCCTACTCCAAAGGTTTTATTTGCTATATTCACATTTTATGTGGGAGTCTTTCCTTTACATTGTAATTAAATCAGCATTGTTATAGATATTAATCAGTGTGCATAGAACATAGGTGTCTTTGGACATATTTACTATATTAAATAATTTTTGTTGATTTACTGGTATATTTTATTATGGCAAAGTCTAAAGATGTCATCTGGCCTATAAGCTAAGTGCTGCTTGTTTAAGTGCCTCCAAAGCTTTGGTTCCTACTTCACATTTCTTACAATTTTATAAGTGACTACTGTGACTAGTTGCCAAAGCAAAATTTGCATCTGGATACATAGGTTTTCAGCTTCTGTTTGTCTTTATTTTTTATTGGTAAAATAGGTGGGAGGAAAAAAAATTTTTTGAAAGGGCTTAAAGCACATAATTGTGTCACATGTACTTACAGCGTGCCAAGTTTCAAGAGTGAATTTTTGGTTTACATTAGCCATTTTTGGTTTATGTTTTTGGTAAGTCTGTGTATATACACTGGATGTCAAGATTTCTAAGCTGTCAAGTTTAAGACAGAACAGCAAGTACTTTGTCAGTCCTGCTCTTTGTCCTGTTAAATTCTGGGGGGGTTGTTTTCTCTCCTAGGAGTTTGCCTGGGAATGCAGTTAGCAGTTGTGGAATTTGCAAGAAACTGTTTGAATTGGAAAGGTGAGCTCAGTATGCCTGTGTGAATATGATTTGCTTAGAAGAAATTTTATTCTATATGTGAAATGTGTATCTGTTATTAGAACTGTTGTATAGATCCTATGATCATTAGGTACTTAGCTCTTGCAACATGATCATTTTCAGCTAAGCACCTTGTGCTACCTTTTTGTACAAGGGAGTAGGAACTCTTATTATGCAGATTGCTTGAAACTTGCTTCTTGATCTAAGCAGCATAGGAGAAAGTGTGCTTACAGTTCACCTCTGTCATCTCTTTCTGGAGCGTGCAGGTGGTGAGGAGTAAAAAGCGAGAAGTGGTTTTCACACTTGCTTTTTTTAGTTGTAGTAGCCAAACCATAGCCATTGCAGTAGTAGTATGAAGAGATTTAGCTCACCAATGGATTTCTATCACTAAGAGCTGAGAGGAAAAGGGTTTTGGAAGTAGGAAAGAGAGCGTGTGTGATGGAGGTCATATGCTTCCTGTGGTTGCTTCAAAAGTGGTGCAGTATATGTTTCAACATACAAGATTGTAGCTTAGATGCAGACTAAAATTTCACAGAACTGTTATGATGAGTTTATAGTGCAGGTAGAACAATGGAAATGTACTGTGTTTGTTTTGAACTCCTGTTTCAGATGCAAATTCTACAGAATTTGACCCAGACACAAAAAACCCCGTTGTAAGTACTGATTTTTTTCCTGCATATGTTTTGTGAACATAAATCTTTTGTTAAAAAGGGAGTTACCTGTGTGTACGTTAAGGTCTATATATATTTTTACATGGTAAAAGAGGTGAAGAGGTGTCTGCTGTCCCTATTAATTGTTGTTTAAAAAGGTGTTTTCTTTTAATAGCCCCTTGCCTTCAACTGCTCACTTCTGTGATTTGCCTTAGCTTTATATTTGTAATTTTTCTAATAGTTTCCTTTGCTGTAGACTGATTCTGGGAGTAGACAATAATGATTAGGTTGGCTTTACAAGAGAGTAAAATATAAAGGGAAGCTGGAAAGTGTAGCACAAAACTATTATCAAAATATAAATTTATATAAAAAATAAGGATTATATGGAAAGCTGTTGAAAAATTCTTGTCTTTCCTTTATATAAATAGTATAAATAACCAATACACCCCTCCTCCCCCATGTATCTCACAGTCCTCCTTCTGAGAAATGCTGTAGATGTGACAGGGTTCTCTGTATCATATGCCAATGGTAGAATTTTAGAATGGAGTTCTTCCAGGCATCTCCTAGTTTAGGAGAGTATGGTGTCACATTGTCATAATAGTAAAACTTAAAAATGATCAATAAGAGAAGGTTTTTAAGCAAATGAAAAAGGAACAGAAAACTACGCGTGAGATGATGTAAGACGTATACATCTGTTCTAGTGATAAGTTAAGTGGGCTGCTCATAGTGACCCACTGTTTCCATATCAATTTCCTTCGAAAGAGTTTTGTTGGGATTTGTAAATAAAATATTTTTTTTCCACATTTGCTTAGTCGAAACATGCAAATAGGAGGTTTGTAAAGTCTTTGACCTCTTTGTCAAGGTTGTTTGTATGCACAGGAGAGATGACCTAGTCTGAACTTTTGAAGGTAAACTAGATACCTTCAGAGTTTCAGTGTGAGACCTGCTGCTAAAACTTCGTGGCATTTGGAAATGTCCTCAGATGAACAAAGGTAACCTGCGCATTTGGCATCAAATTTGTGGGTTTGACATTGTAAGAGGTCTCTTCCTTCACCCTTCTCAAAATGTATGTGAAGACATAGTCTTTCTCTGGAGGGGTCAATTTCATAATAGCGATATGTTGTAAAATGTGGAAGATGGTGGAAGATGTTGAAAGCTTACTGCAAATTTTTGGGGAAATGAGGGATAGTACAGAAGACTGATTTTGGGTCATCTTTGTTTCTAAGGCTTTTTAGTGCAAGTTTTAGTTAACTTTCCCTGACTGCATTTCAGCTAGTCACCTCAGGTACCTTTTCAGGATGCAGTCAGATCATCAGGAGAGGGTGAGTCACCCTTTGGAACTGCTGGTTTCATAGAATCATAGAATGGTTAGAGCTGAAAGGGACCTTAAAGATCATCTAGTTCCAACCCCCCTGCCATGGGCAGGGACACCTCCCACTAGACCAGGCTGTTCAAAGCCCCATCCAGCCTGGCCTTGAACACTTCCAGGGATCCACATCCACAGCCTCCCTGGGCAACCTGTTCCAGTGCCTCACCACCCTCACAGTAAAGAATTTCTTCCTGATATCTAATCTAAATCTACCTTCGTTCAGTTTAAAACCATTACCCCTTGTCCTGTCATTACACTCCCTGATAAAGAATCCCTCCCCATCTTTCCTGTGGGCCCCTTTTAGGTACTGGAAGGCCGCTGTAAGGTCTCCCTGGAGCCTTCTCGTCTCCAGGCTGAACAACCCCAACTCTCTGAGCCTGTCCTCATAGGAGAGGTTCTCCAGCCCTCTGATCATCTTTGTGCCCCTCCGCTGGACTTGGTCCAACAGGTCCGTGTCCTTATGTTGGGGACTCCAGAGCTGAATGCAGGACTACAGATGGGGGTCTCACCAGAGTGGAGTAGAGGTGCAGAATCACCTCCCTTGACCATTATTCTAAGGGTTGTTCACAGTAGCTGGCTCTGATGCAGAGCTCCGCACTTAGCTGGTCAGGAACATGGATGCTTGTCTGCTGCAGCCCTACCAGCAGTTTCTTCTATTACAGAAATTGTAGTGTGTATTGGTACAATATATCTGGGACAAAATTTTATTCCAAAAGTAATTAACTGACTGATTTGCAGTTTGCATTCAAGGGCAAGTAAGGTATATATGTTAAAGAGAAAATTATGTGGGTCATAGAAGATTAATACAGTGTTAACAATTGAAGCAGTGTGCTTACAGTACGTATAATGGATATTCTTTTGTTCTGAGCTGTGTTAAGGTTCTGAAATTGATTATTACCAGTCATATTTCAGCATCTTAGTCTGATCTTTGACATCTCAATTCTGTGCGAGAAACAGATGTAAATCACTCCAAGGGGGAAATTTGCACTATCAATAATTATAACTGCTAAATAATCTGCTTTAGCAGAGTCCATCCTGTGCTAAAAACTGTTTAGATATTCTATATAATAGCAAATCAATAAAAACGATAGGAAGAGAAGCAGATTGGTGAAGCTCGTGAACTACCTGATGTAGATGTTTCAGTGTCCAAGAAGGTTAATTGGAAACACCGTATCAGCACTGATAATATCTTGCGATGCCACTGTGTGGTTCAACTGAGTGCTAACTTAGGACCAAAGCAGTGTACTTTTCTTTTGGTTCCTGCTCCTTTGGAGACTGAAGAGAGAGAAGAAAGGCACTGGTGAGGCAGTAGTTGTATTTCCTTTTATTTTTAAGAAAAAGGAGAAAAGACGGAAGTTCAAATACATAGTTTGGCAGGGGAACTCGGGGGTGACCATAAAATATGCAGCTACTTACATCCCTTCTTAATTTGCTGAATGTTCAAATACTCAACTGTACTCACTAAAGTACATATGAAATATCTTGGTCTACTTTGATTCCCTTTTATCTGCATCTATGGAAATTTGCACCTTTTTTATTAGAAATAAAAACTGAGATTGCCAAGTAATCACGTCACTCAGAATTAGGCTTCCAAAGGAAAAACAGGTGGCGGAAATGAGAAATTATATGACTGGCAGCTGTCTCTCAATTAAAATAAGGTTTTTGTGAGGCTGTTGTGACTTGTTCTGTTTTGAACAATAATGGATGCACAACTAAATGTGCAAACGTAGAGAGTTGCCTGCAATGCTGAATATCTGTTTCATTTTAGCTGTTCACCTATTTCTACTGACTATCACTACAACAATATTGCTCAACGTGGGTTCTGCAAAAGCACCCATGAGTAATTTTATATAGGAGGAAAACCCCGTGTAACCCTGTAGTGCTTGTTTCAGGGAATATTGATATCAATTGTATTGGCAGTAAATGACTGCAAGTATTGTAGAGTTAAGATTTCAAATACCTCGGAAAAAATAGTAGTCTCTTCATACCAAAAATGGAAGTTAACGACTTAATAATGTAAAACAGCCAAAATTGTGTATTGAAAATACTGTAGAGAAAAAGAAATTCCTAAAGCTGAATATTTATGATGAAAACTTAAAAGAAATGGGACTTAGAATTTGAAAATATCAGTAAGCTGTGATTTGGCCAGAAGGCTAATGGCATCCTGGGGTGCATCAAGAAGAGTGCGGCCAGCAGGTCGAGGGAGGTCATCCTCCCCCTCTACTCTGCCTTGGTGAGGCCACACCTGGAGTAGTGTGTCCAGTTCTGGGCCCCCCGGTTCAAGAAGGACAGGGAACTGCTGGAGAGGGCGCAGCAAAGGGCTACAAAGATGATTAGGCAACTGGAACACCCCTCTTATGAAGAAAGGCTGAGGGATTTGGGTCTCTTCAGTCTGGAAAAAAGACAGCTGAGGGGGGACCTTATCAACACTTATAAATACTTAAAGGGTGGGTGTCAGGAGGATGGGGCCACTCTCTTCTCAGTGGAGCCCGGCAACAGGACAAGAGGTAACGGGCACAAACTTCAGCATAGGAAGTTCCACCTAAACATGAGGAGGAACTTCTTTACTTTGAGGGTGGCAGAGCCCTGGAACAGGCTGCCCAGAGAGGTGGTGGAGTCTCCATCTCTGGAGACATTCCAAACCTGCCTGGACGTGTTCCTGTGCAACCTGCTCTAAGGTGACCCTGCTCTGGCAGACCCCCTGTTGGACGAGATGATCTCCAGAGGTCCCTTCCAACCCTGTGATTCTATGATTCTATGATTCTAAGCTGTGTTTGAGAGATTTGAAGTTGCTATTAGATATTTTCATTTTGGCTTAAATTAAAAATGTGTACTCTGAATCTAAAAAAACCCACAAACCTCTTACATGGGAATTATCTGTATTCACCAGACTATACCATTTATACTATGAAAATACCACCTTAAAGTTTTGGCTTCAATTCTTCTTTAACACAGGTTTGATTTCAGTAGGGAAAGTGAGGGCGGTGCACGAGCACTGATCACAGTCCTTCAAGTTCTTGATCTCATCTTGGTTGATTATTTGGAGGTCGTGTTCCCATTATATCTTCTTAAGCTTTCTGCTTTACTTTCTAGGCTTTTGGATAATAATGATAGGAAAATTATTATTGTTATTTGCAGGAAGATAACTGTTCGGAAAAGTAATGCATTTGCTTGAGAGTAGTGCTTAGTATGAGTTTTCTGTTGCAAATGATAATTCTAATATTAACTCCTTTAAGGGGAAACTGTATAGCCTGTGAACTGATGATGAACTGGATTCCTTGGATGGCAAAAGAGTTATTTGGTTTGTTCCACCTCCCTAGTCTTCCTCTACTATTAAACTTACCTTTATTTTTTTTTTTTTTTGGATGAGCCTTTTAATTATGTTCTCTGTCAACTTTATTGCAACTGCATCTAATACTGTTCTAGGAAAAAAAGATGACTCTTTCCAGAAATAATTCTAACACATTTCTTTTTTTTAAATTTGAAAAAGCTAACTTTAATTGTGACTGTTGTTCTTTATGACCTATTGCGTCTCGTGTAGGATCATGAAACTTTAGATATTGCACTGGGTAAAATAAGTGCATTTTCTATGAACTCAAGAAATTGTGCATAAACAGATTTTGCCAGCAGGTGACACTCTTATAACGTATTTGTTTCTTGATACCAGCTTTTCCTATTCAGGATGTCAGTAACCTGATTGAATTAAAAAATTTCTAAGGTTGTCTAAGAGGTGAAAAGGAACGTATGTCCCACTTATGCAAAAGCACCTCTTAAAATTCTGTGGTTTTACTTATGTGTGTAAAATAGCTAACAGAGCTTAGTAAGCAAATGTGTGTGAAGTATATTTAGTTTTGAAACCAAAGCATATTTTAGTTAATTTAGAATTTTTTTTTCATAAACCAGAAAAAGTAGTAAATATTAGGATTTTCTTTTCTTGCAAGAAGCATAACACATTTTAACAACTGAAGGGTTTGTGTAAAAGAGTGGCCCTGGAGCTTGTTAGAACACTCATATCATGTTTAAATATCATAATTTTGGAGGCTTCTGTTAATGCGTCACTGGTGTGGAGTACTTTATTCCTCATTTCATGGGGGGGAAATTCAGGGGTAGGAGCCACTGTAGTATGGGATCCTGAATGCACTTGGTAGGCTTTGCAATTAAGTTGAGTCTTTAAGTCTTTAAGTAACTCTGAGATCTAACTGATTTGTCAGGATAATGGATGATGTTGGTGTTAAAATTCAGTCTAAAATTCCAAAGTTCTCTAGTAGGATTAGTGCCTAATCCACTGAATTACTTTTTCTCAAAATTTCCATTCTTCTCATTTATCTTCTTTTTCACTAATTTCCTCTTAAATTAAATAATAATGCCCATGAATTACACATGTGAAAGTATGTATGTCACAGGGAATCATGCAATGAAAAGGTTAAAACTGTGCCAGATAAATGTAATGAATGTTTTAATTGGAATGGCAATCGCTCAGTTCCTATGTATGCTTATGCAGTCCCATTTATAAGGGTCATAACAAAAGAAGTACATACTTATGTAAATATAATTTAAAATGAACATGTAATGTTACAGTCATCATACTTAGCATTGTTACATCGTTATTGAAAATAAGAACTTTATGTTTTGAAAATTTGAACCTTTTTACTGTGTGGAAGCATTGTCCTGTGTGAATGATGAAACTGAACTGGGAGGAATATTGGATAGTATACACCAGGGGACACTCCTCAAATGGAACGATACAGCTTTCCTTTTATGTGTTTTAGAAACCATTTGATTTGAAGTGCTCTAGAGGTCAAAATAATAGCCCAGGTAAAGCAGGGTTTATTAAACAACGCTTCCTCAAATGTAGCGTGAAATAGAAACAGGTAGTTTGAACTAATTGTGAGGCAGCGTAGCTGGAAAGTGTGGCTAGCGAATGTGCAGGAAACACAATACAAGACATACTTAGTTATATGTCAAATCTTTATTCTGTATGTTTTAAAATGGTAACCAATCCGTGGGTTTAAGTGTACGTATAATGTACACGAACACCAGGCTCTTCTCCTTCAAAGCAGGGATATTCATTCTTGCAGATGCCTTACTGTGCTGTACCAGTTATCTTTTTTATAAGCATCACAAACTCATCAAAGCTGACACTTCCATCATTATTTTTGTCCAACGATTTAATTATGTTGTCAAGTGAGAATGAATCCTGTTTTTATAGGAAAAGAATTAAAAAAAAAAAAGAGAATGAAATAAATAGATTGTCACGATTCTTTTCCTATGAGGATTGTTGCCAAAAAGTGATGCAGTCAATAACAGTCAGTGTTACTTGAAGATGTTACTGGTAGCGTTGTATTTACCAGTTTTACTGGTTAAACTAGAAATACAGTGCCTGCTATCGCCTGCCAAAAATGTTAACCAAGATGTGATAACCATTTGAGAAGTATCAAGTATTACTCAAACAGGATACTTCAGTCTTGTGGGTAAATTCGGAATTTAGGAAGTGGAGCAGACGGAATAGCTGCAGCATTTACATAGTCACCAATAAAAATTAATATGCATACCACCTACTGCTTTATTAGATACTAATTTTGGCCCTGCATACACTATTTGAAAACATGTCACTACTTTCATTAGGCTTTTGACGAGGATCTGAGAGTCTCTTTCCCTCTGCTTTTTCCCTCTTTACTAGGAATACTGTTGAAAATTTCTTGCTAATGTGTTGAATCTAGTTTAGATTAGTAGCTCCTTTTATTTGTCATGACTGGTAAGAGTGCTTGTAACATCCTGATGCAGTGAGTATTCTGATAATATCCCTGATGTTATCAGGCTAGATAATATAAAACCAGTTTTGATTTATAATTTAAATTTTTAAAATGTTTTCTTTCTTCATACTTTATGTCTATGCATGTTTTGTAATGTCCTGTCCTGCTTTTACGTTGATTTATTATGGTGCCATATAGTTCTGCAAGCAGAGTAGATGCTTGAAAATGTCTGATATCCAGACAGAAAACATCAGTATTGCTTTTCCTGCACACTTCCATTTCTACGTATGTGGGAAAACGGGTATGGTGCTAAATTGTTTACAGCTAATGTAAAAAGCATTATATTTCTGAATTGGCATCACATTTCCTATTAATTTTTGGCAATTAATTTCTGACATGTTTTTTAAGGGAAAAAAACTGTGTGTTTTATTAGGTTTTTGGGTTTTTTAATTAGCCACTTCATGTTAATGAAAGGACTAAATTGGATTACTGTAGTTCTCAAAATAGTGGATTTCTGAGGCAACTTCTTCCAGACCTTTAGCAAAAATTACTTTTGTCAGCTATCAAAACACAGTATTTAAGGATATGTTGAGCAAAAGAATCTAAATTGAGTCCTAATGCAGTTCAGGAAAGGTTTGGCAGAGTGTATATATGAAATTGGAACGTAGATTTTTTCCAGCTACAGGAAATGGGTATTTCTCTGTCTAGCTTGGTGGCATCTCTTTTCTTTACTTGACATCTTTCTGGAATAGCAAACCTTTTATTTCGTGATGGTGGGAACTTAATCTAGATAGAAGTTGGCTCATGTCTGTTACTTTTAAATTTGTCCTACTAATTTACTTGGTTTATAGATTTTTCTATATATTTTCTAGAGTCAAGATTTATTATTTAGACTGAAACAAAAAATACCTTATAAGACTTAGATGCAATATTCTAGGTGAAATTTAGTTTATATAAAAAACCCAAACAAAACAACTTCTTAGATTTTTGCATAGGGCTTTGTTATTAGCTCCCTACTCAGATATCTGTTTGGAGCTACTGTTCGTTAATGTGAATGAAGTTTTATAAGCCAACACTTATTTAAGGATTATTTATGGAGTTAGTGAAAACATTTGGGCACAATAATCTGCATTGCAACATCATTGTCTGTATTTTCCTTTTTCCTATCCATTTCATAGGAAGCACAGTGAATATAATGAGTGAAACTTACCTTCAGATACTGTGCAAATTGATTCTGAAGTAGATTTTTCAGCCCACCAATGGACAGTGCACTGGTGCTACCCTCCATTAAAGCATACTGGGTAAAATACTTCAGAAGGTTATCATTGAGTAAATGTTCCATGTTTCTCAGATGTTGTCTTGAAGAATAACTGCGAACAAAGCAGACAATAACAATCCTGCGCATCAGAATTTTGAAATACATCTGACACCCTGTTCATTCATTTACTAACCATTTGAAATTAATACTTAACCTAGATTAAAAGGAGGGGGGGTTGTTTTTTTTCTTCCTGTAAAACTGGATCAACTCTCCCAAGAAAAAAAAATAATCTAAGTTAGGTTCAAAGATTTGAAATACCCAATATGTTTAGGTCATGCTTACCTCACTCAAAATCCAGAGCTTTCAAATGTATCCAGCAGAAGTGAGAGTCTCAGATTGGGGCAACCTTTATAGTTGCTTGCATGCTCCACCCTAATTATGAAACTAGCATTTGTCATTGAGTCAGTGCACTAGTTTTATTGTGCTTTAAATAGTTAAAGGAATAGGATACTTTAGCAACAGAAATGAGTAATATTTTTTGTTATCTCTGAAATGGATCAGCATCAGCACTCGCCACTGCACTTGATGTAGGTTTACTTGGTCTTTATAGGCCACCCTGGAGAGGTTTTCTCTCTTAATTTTGTGTATTTTACACTTCAAGATATACCACACCCAGAGAAGCCTGAAAAAGGCTCCTATGGGGATATGTATATCGTTGGTTATTATAATGGTCTTTTGGAAAATGGTAAATATAAATTTGTTTTTAAAAGATCCAGATAAGTAAATAAAATATGAAGAAGCTACTTGCCCTTTGTGTGAGTTGATAATCACCAATGCCAAAGCCAGTTCTCCAAGTTTTGTGCTATTTCTTAGCACAAGAGAGTGATGAATTTGATCTGGGGCAAAATTTTGCTTGATACTATTAAGAATCACAACAGTCCATGATGTGAATGGAAAAAGACTGAAGCATTCTAAATGGGAAAGGTGAGTCTAAGGTTCTGAAAAATGGTTTCTTCTTGGGAACAGCTTCATAACTGAGTATCGTGTTCTGCAAGTTCTGAAATAATATTCCATTGATGGTTTGTGGGGCATTTTTGAGTGATATTCAGCCTGTGGTTGATGCTTCATGACCCAACACTGTTGGTTTTGCAACTGCTGAGTTGCTGGCTCTGGCTTCTACATGCTACTTAATCTGTCTGATATCTGCTGTTGTCATTTTTGGGTGGTTAGGTCCAGGATTACTTACTAGATCTTTCACCCTGTGCATCTCTTATTAAGGATCAACCATCATTGCATCACTTACAACTTTGAGCCAAGAGCTTTGTGGGTCTGAAGGAGACGGATCGGTTGGGAAGGGTGTTTTTGGAACTGCAGGTATATGGGTCTAGGGTTCCATGACAGGTAAGTAGGAGGTTTCCTCAGAAGACTAGGCAAGATTTGCTAGATGAATCATGTAGATATACACCTTGCATTAGCAGCCTGCTTGTATGTGCTTATACTGATTTCCCTAAGTGTTATAGAGAAGAGTATTAGAAGAGTCCTCCAGAGATCATATAATTCATTCTTCCCTTTGCCCTGAAGTGGAATCACTGGTATTTATGTTGGATGTCTGCTTAACATAGTCTTAAGTGCCTTAAATAACGGTGACTCCACAACCTCCTTATCTGGTCCATCCCTTGGGGTTCCTTGTTTTGCTATTAGACAGTATTACTAATGTCCACATACCTTGCTACACTTAAGCCCTGTGCTTCTCCTGTCTCCACAGATAGGGAGAACAGACCTATCGTCTTCCTTCTTAAGGTGTCCTTTAACTTATTTGAGAAAACCCCTGTCCTCCTTTTTTGGTTCAGAAATCCTTGCTAGTTTAGTCTTCCTTTGGGAGTCCTGTTTCTTGGATCTACTCATCTTTTCTTGGCTTTGTCCAGTTGGTTCTTATCCTGCTTGAGATGCCATGTCCAAAGCTGTACAGCTTGTTCACCACTCTTGGGGCTCATGGTGTTGCAAATTTAAATAGTGCCTGAAGCACTTGGTTGATGAGGAGGACCTTAATATCATTTTTCAGGGAGGTGGCAGGATACAGGTCTTTAATAGTGGAAGACTTTGTCAAGTTTCTTGACACTTTATTTCAAACTTTTGGGGAGGACAAATACACTGATTTCAAATTCAGCACAAAAGCCTGGCATTAACTTGAGGATCAGAGAACTGGGATCAGGCATCCCCCAGTCGTTGTCCAATCCAACTGAGGGATGAAGCTGGAAATGCATTTTTCCTGTATTTGCTTTTTGGCTCAACAGAAAGTCAGGAGCTGCTGCCGTCATCACTAGCAGAACCTCTACTGCTGCTACAGTAGATGGTGGTAGCGGTGCGAGCCAGTCTGGGAGTCCTGGTCTAGAGTGCATTGTATGGGTTAGGGCAAGTCCCATACACCAAACTGAGGTGTGAACTCCATCATTGTTCGTGAGAGTAAGATACTCGTAAGTCCTTTTCTCTCCCTATTCTTTCTGCAAACAAAATGCAAAACAAACATTTTTCTCCTTCCATCTTGTTTTCCACCTTTGGTAGATGATGAAATTTTATTAGTAGTGCATGACTAGGTGATCTTCTAAGTCTACCGCTTCCTGATAAGGCTGCTTGCCTACAGCTCCTGCCTGTGGCAGCCTCACCACACTTACTGCTTTATCCGTTTTGGAAGTAGTGTCAGTAAGCTGGTGTGCCTGATTTGTATTGTTGACATTACAGTATTTGCAGAACTTTTTCTTTTTAATTATTCAAATGACTTGTCTTTACTTGTACCAAAGGCCTCTCCCTGTCTTGAAGAGGTAGTAGTAAGATGCTTAGTAGTATGGAAGAACTGTATTTCAAGGGATCACAACTCAAGGAATTCGGCACATTAGCCTTGTTAATTTGTTAAGGGTTCATTAAAGAACACCACCTAATTGCAAAATAGCATAACCAGTTTTACTGAAACATCTTCCCATGGAAGTGAGAGACCAATGTCTGGAAATTTAGGTGACCTGCTCGAGAGTTGCATGTCAAATCTGGGGTTTCTTCAGTTTAGCTTTATTCACAAGGCACTGTAATCTATAAAACGTTATCAGAGTGAGAAGAGTAAAGAGAGCATCAGACTTGGGGTTTGTAGTTTGGTCTCCCAACTCTCTTCCTCTTCTCTCTCATTTAGACCACAGTGCCCTCCTCCAATAATTTGTGTGGTATCTCTTAACTCTGTATCATAATCAGCAGCAGAACTCGGTTTGACAGGCCCCAGTACACTGTCTTTGCCAGAAGACCGCTTTGCAGGATGTAAGTACTATTCTGAAATAGGTACAGTTTATCCAGCACAACCCAGCAATGGCAGAATGATATCCAGGGGTAAGGAATTCTGGTCACTTACCAAGAATTTGAACAGAAGTAGGGGAAGATAATATATTACTTTTGCCAAGAACAGCACTTGGTATCAAGCTTTGATGTCAGTGCAAACTGACTCCCAATGTAGAAGCAGCAGTCCAGATTTGGTTTACAGTGTTTTGCTGCTCTTTCTTGGATGTATGAATATATATTGTTCCTACAGTTTATGACATAATTCAATTGGGTTTGTCCTGGGCTAGAGAAATCATGTTAGTAAACACCGTATCCTTTTGGAATTGATGTTTTTATTGTAGCTAGATACAAAGCCATTAGCAAAAAAAGAACTAAGTTGATGATGTGTTGTAAGTCTGTTTAGGGATGCATCTCACACACATGTCCCTGGGATGATTGTGTGTCATTTTCTTTCAGTGATGGTGTCCGCGGATTCAATGTTCGCTCAAAATTGGCTGTTGCTGGGTATTGCCGTAGTAAACTGGTTTGCTGGCATATTTGGAGCAAGCAATTCCAATCACATTAGAGAGTAAGAGAACACAAGCTGCAGGGATGACTAAAGTTTGGGCACCACTGCTAGTGGTAGGAGCGGTGAAGCCTATGGCATCATGGTCACATGGTCTTCATGCATGTTTAATGATGGATTAAGTGGGATGGTAACTCAGGTGCTATCTCTTTTGGCCTTGTCACATCCTTCCTGCCATCATTGATGGCTGAATGGCATGTGAATCTGTGCTCCTTGTTTACCTTAACGTGCTGGACTATAAATTGGGTTGGTCTACAAGTAGATTTCTATGCCATTCACTGGCATCATCGGAAGGGACAAGACACCTTCAACAGGGGTGGGGCTGTCACCTGAGGGCAACAACTATCTCGGTCATCCTTTTTAATCCTTTGCTGATAGGTTAACGCCCTAACCCTCCAGTATTTTTCCAGTTTCTTCGGTGTATTTTATTTTAGCAGCATCACTTTTGCTTGTATGTGAGCCCAACTACTTTAAAGCTAGTTGAGGAACCTCTGTGAGGCTTATGTTACAGCCTGACTGCAGTACAGAAATGTCTACTGTCAAGGTGAAATTGGCTATAATTGAGAACATATATTTGTGGATATTGTGCATTTGGAAAGAAAGAGCAGGAGGTGGTTTTGTGCTTCGTATTCACTTATTTCTACTTCTGTACTGCTTGTGCATCATCTCTAGCTTCCAGACATCACTCACTGGATCAAAGCCCTTGTTAACTTCGGTAACTTTCTGGAGTGGAAGTGGAGAAGGATGATGGGACAATAAAATACGTTGGGCTGGATTAGGGACTCTGTGGAACATATGATTTCTTATCTGATTTGCAAAGAAATCTTGCACAGGTGTCAAATAATTTTGATTTCTTATTAAGTAAAGTAACAGAGCAGTATTTGTATAGAACCAATGCTAGTGTAAAGAATGTATGTGTGTCTATACCTGTTTTAAAATACCAATCTCTATGCTGCATCTGAAGTTAGATATAGAATATGTACAATAATAGATCAGTAGGAATAATTTTTTTTAGATGGTTGTACTGTAGATAATTTGCAAATAATAAAAGGAAAGCCGTGGAGATGCAGATGTCTGCTGCTACCACGATGTGTGTTCATTTTGACTATAAGGGCTTTGGTGAGTTCTGCAGAGAATCAGTCTTGCGACTGCAGTCATCTTCAGACATTCTTGCACCACCTGCAAAAAGGGAAAGGATTTAAAGTTGGGATCCTGATAGTCAGTCTATTACACGGGACCTTTTTCAAGGTGTATGTTGGCGGATCCGGGAACTAACTCTCGTGCAAATAGGGGAGTTGCGATACAACTTTTTGATGTTGCCATTGCCATGGGTTCTTACTGTCAGGCTAGGAGGAGACAAAGGACAGGTTGAGAGAGAAGGAACATCCAGTTAACAAATTTTCTGAAAAAGATCAAATAATTATGGGTGAGAAGTTCATCAAACTGCACTACTGCCACTGTAGAGAACCTGGCGTTGCTTTGAGGTATGGAACTGTTAGATGGAAGTTGAGGATGGGTTGTAAAATCCTTTGTGTGTCACAGGTGATGCAATCCTTATGTTAAAATTGCCATTGTTTGTAAAACCTGCAGTGGTGATGTGTAAAAGGGTTGTCTCATCTCACAAATTAAACTTGAACTATATGCGTTATCCTGACAAGAGTTTCTTCCAGGCCCTCCCTTGTTATACTATGACATACACCTAATGAGACATTGAAGGTGTCTCCTTAAACAGAACTGGGTGCGGCTGCTACAGGGATGAATGATTTCATATGATGCGTTGTTTGTAGTCAGCTTTAAATTGGTGTTGTGTTATTCATTGTAGCTATATGTGTCAGCTTTTGCTGTCATTTGAAGACAACTGGCAGACAAACTATTGTATCACTGAAACTCCCTGTGATGTAGATATTCTATGTTACATGAGACAGTTTTGAGGGAGAACGTGTCTCAGGAAGGGGTTTTATCCTTCCACTTTCTGAACGTCGGTTCATGCAGCAGTGCAATGAGGTCGTTACTGCTGCAGATGAAATTTACAGTTAGTGTAATTGCTAAAACCCTAAAACTTTTTGTTTGTTCCTAAACTCAGATTTCTTTTCTGGCATTCTTAATAGTGCTTAAAAATGCATAAATCTCCATTCCAGCAAGGCACATACGCATTTACAGAGGAGTGACAAAAATGTTTCAGGTAAGGTAAAAAAGTATAAGTAAGGTAATGCTGTACAGGGGGCACTAGCAAGTTTGTTATTTTCCTGATGAGATGAAGTCTTCTCTCAGCTGTCCTCTGACCTTGGAGGTGCCTGGACTCTTTAGATGTAGATACTCAGCTGTATCTAAGAACCCTTCTTCATTCTGAAAATGAAATCAATGAGGAGAGATAGAATCAAGTTCTGTAGTTTGCTTTCAAAGCATTGTTGTTGCTCTTAATGCAAAGCTGATGGACTAGAGGTCTAGAGGCGCATCTAAATAAACCACATGGGCACATAATGTAGGAATTACTTGGCACTGAGATACCTAAATCCCAAAGTGTGAAAATACTAATAAGAAGCTCCTTTGCCCAGCTTTCTTCTTGCCTAGAAATACCTATAACCTGTTTTCAGGCAAATCCAGTACTACTGTCTGTCAATGTAATAACCCTATTTGTGAGTCAGAAATGACACATCTGGTTGTCTCGATCCTGGAAGGGCCTAATCCATTACATATTCTCACAATTTATTTAATATGATTTGATAGAAAGGGACCTGATATAATTCGAGTTAGTGACACTTTCTTTTTAAGCATGCCTACAGCTTGAGATGGTATGGTGATGTGATAGAATACTCTTCATTCTCTTTGTGTGTATGTGGGGAAGATTGGGAAACCTGGGTTCTGGCTTCTTTATCTAAAACAAATTTGCCTTTTACATTAAACAACAGGGGCTGGGAGAATGAGTATTCTGAATTTTTGACCACATGGATCGGCCCACACTCTTGTGTGGATGTCTTTGTACACTGCGTAGAGGCAGTGGGCCCCCAGCACAGTTACAATGCTCAAGCCCCTAGAAATTGGGCACTGAGGTCTTCTATCAGAATTGTGCTGCAGTGACCCTCTGCGTCATTGTGACCCTGCTGCAGCTGTGCTGGCCTTGCTGCTGAAGTGGAAGGGTATTACTGAGACAGTGCCACACACAATACTGAGTAAAGGGGCTTGTGCTAGGAAATGCCCACGGGCTTTCCTCCAGGAACAGGTAAGTTTGGGGAACACAGCAGTAACCATGAGAGGTGCTCTTAGGGGGGAAGAAATGGAGGTCATTTTACAAGGCTTCTTTGGTCTCAACCTCTGAATCTCTCTGTTCAATTGCTTCACCTTCAGCACTCTAAGAAAACTAGATCAGCCTTGCTGGCCTTGTCAGACTCAGCAGCACAAAATGCGGAGGAGGAGAAGTAGCATAGTGGTGAGAACCTTGGAGCTCTCTCTTACAGTCAAAGAGGTGTTTATATGAACTGGTTGAGCTCCAGTTCTCTCAGTCAGAAGTCTACAAGTATGCCATGCCATGTAAAATCAGATAATTAGTGGCATTCTGGGATACGTTTCATTACCGATGTGAAACATAACAAAAATGATGTTACAAAGTAATGGCTATACCTTTGGCATACAAATCCCTCATCTGTTAGCACTTTGATGTGTTGATTTGTAGATATAACAGATATTTGCGAAATTCTTTCCAAAGGAAAACTGTAAAAATGTTTTTTAAGTAAATTACCATGAATAACCGTTTCAGTTCTCTCTGATATGTGAATTTGGGACAATGGAAGCAAATTAACAGAAGTCTCCCCCTGCCTGCTGTTTTGATCAAGTCAAGAGTTACCCTGGGACATGAGGGAAACCCAAAGATTAAATCAGAGGGAACTAATCAGGCTTATGAGAAGAGTGGCCCTTGTCTAACTAACAGTATAGAGCAATAACTTGTCTAAATATGTTATATGTGATTATGGCCTATTGAAAGAAATGAAGGTATTGCTACTTAACAAAAACTGTAGTCAAGAAGGTATAGTGCATGTGTACCTAGCTTAATGTTAGATTTGGTAATTACCTAATGTGATTGCTAAATCAAAGCCAAATTATAATAAATTCAATAAGTAACAGCAATAGTAGTATGGAAGTTCTCAGTTTACACAAATGGATCAAATGAGGAATTTATAAAGAACTGTAAAACAGAATTTCAAAAAAGTAGATTTGCATTTTGTTATAAACTGAAATTAACAATTTATCACTCTCAATCATAACTCAGTTCTCAATTGTGCTGGTGAGGAACCCGACTATCAATTAAGTTGAATTGAAGATTCAGCCTTAGAGCCGGTTTCATTTATTTTAGGTTAGTAACTAGTCTTGCCTTCAAGACAGAAAGGTTTTGCTTTTTGCTTTCCTTTCTTTCCTGTAATACACAGAGGTTCACAGCTAAGTTGTAACAAATTACAGGCTTAAGAAGTTTCTTAGGATTCAGAATCAAGAGTGGAGAGGATTTTATAAGAAACTTTTAAGTGTTTTAGCTTGTAAGGGTGTGCATCAGGTGCCATGTGGAGCTTGGCCTTAAGGCTAGCATCAGTTTGGAACAGACCTGTGTAAGCCCAAGATCCGTGTGCGTGCTGTGGCCTTTGTGTGTCAGAACTAGCAAAACGTCAAAAAAGGAGAAACATTGGTTTTCCTCTGACATGTTACTAAAGTTGATTTTTCCCAACATGTCTGTACACTCACCTTCTGTTGTCCATCGCACCCTAGGATTAAAAAGCCCTAATTTCTAGCTATGAAGAATCTGGAAATATTGATTTGAAAATAATGAAAATATGTGGATAAAACCACTTAGTGATTATTGCATTGCGGCTAAAAGATAATATAATTTAATTAGCTCTGTCTTCCATTGGGATTATAATTTGGCCTGGCTAATTACAGACAGCCTGCATAGGGATCAGAGATGTAACTTGCCATGAAACTGTTAACATTGGTCTTCACTGATGAGAAGGGAACCCAACAGTTGCCCAAGAGCCTGGCAAAAATACCAAAGCCTCAGTATTGCTCAATCTGTAAACTGAAAAAACACTTTTGACAAATCACAGCAGACATGCTGTGCCTGCAAAGAACACAGATCAGCAACCGTTGCTTTGTTGCACAGCTTGACTTTGTGCAAAACTTTTCTGTTTTATGGCAAAAAAATACTCCGAACTTCCTGAAAATAATCCATTTTAAGTAGAGATAATTAGGCTTCTTGCAAGGTTTGTGTTGTCTTGCTGTTTCACTGTGAATGTGGAATTGCAAGTGGTGGTATACAGAAATTATATGAATTCGGTAACACCAAATAAATTACTGGTTTTGAAATTCAATACCATTAGCACCGCTATGTGGTGAATATATTTATATTAGCACTTTTTCACACAGCTTAACTGCTTTTTGCCTGTGTTTTCTGAGCTGGCTTTTAAGTAACAAGACACATGTAGTTGTCTCTGTCTTCTTGGGAGCATTAGAGAGCCAGTACTTAAGCAAACAACTGAAAAAGTTTCTAAAGATTCTTTCTTCGGTGAATTTGTTTAATTTCTTCTTCATCCACCATGTCCTTGCAAACTCAGCAAAACCTGAAGTTCGCATGCCAAGTAGCACTAGGGAGGACCTTTATTTGAGATAACGAATTAAAAGGAAAGAACCCTGCTTTTCTCTTAGAACCCAGATTGAACTGATGAAATATATTTGTGAACTAAGCACACTTATGGTTATATCACAGGTAGGAAATGTGTTTGGTGTTCTCCAGTGCATTTTATGGTATCACCTTTACTTAAGAGAAGCCCCCTGTGTCAGACCACAGCTCCATCTAGATCAGAGGCCCGTTTGGCCCATCACCTGTCTCTGTTATCATTTATGAGTAATTATCTGTGGAAACATATAGTAGAGCAGATGTACAGTCATGCTTCTCCAGAATATTTTCTTGTTTCCTACAACTTAAATAGCTCAGATGTTTTCAAGCCAGAGAAGACTGGAAGATCTAAACTGCACAGTATAAACTGTGGCCAGCACAGACATAAGAAATGTTACAATGATCTCCTCTGCTGTGGTCTTTCTTCCTTTTGTAATTGCTAATAATGTTGAATAGCTTTTGACTGTTACTGAGTGTTGAACTGACATCTTCATAGAACTGTCTATTGTAGTCTTAAGGTCCTGTTCCAAAGGGGCTGTGATGCGCTCAAAGCCTGTAACTGTGATGTGAAATTAAGCTTGTTTTATCCTCTGTGCATGGATTTATATTTGATTCTGCTGAATTTCAACTGACATTTTAATCCTTAATCACTAAGTTGCAGAAGGTCCTTTCATGATTCTTTGTAGTAAGCCATCATCTTTATTACCTTCAGTAAATTAGGTGTCATCAGCAGGCTGTCACTTACTGTTCGTTCTTTTTTCTTCTTATCAAATAAGTTGAATGTACTATTCCTACAGCCGTGTTCAAATCTGCTAGTGATTTTCCTCCACTGTAAAAAACTACGTTTTATTCTACTCTTGTACTTTATCTTTTAACTGTATTTTGTGTGTGTTAATCCCATAGCTGCTTAGTTTTTTATGAGTCTGGTGATGTGCCTTATATGCCTTTCTAACATCTGGTAGAAATCAAAGTGGACTTCGATTATCAACCAAATCTCCCTTATCCATGTACTTTTCCTCTGGAAAACTTCGATAGCTAGGTGGCAGACAGGCAACCTCCCTTTACAAAATCTTTGTTGGCAATGTCCCAACCTGTTAAAGCTGCCCAGGTGCCCCCTACTTCTATATTTTTGTTAAAGATTCTTCAAGTTGCACGGCACAGACATCAGGTGTTTCAGACTGTATCTCCTCTAAAGCATTTGCGACTTTGGAGTCTTTTTACATGACAAGGTTGATGAGAGGTTATTCACCACAGTTACTAGATTAGCTATTTCACCCTTCAGTTGCTTCAAAATTGAGTGAGTACCATCCATTTCCAGTGTTGGTTTTTTTTTTACTGTCTGTTTCATCTATTTGTTTTGTAATCACTTCTTTTAACACTTCAATTTGAGATGGGCACATCAGTCTCCCATGAAGAAGGTTTTTAGCTTGGGAATGTCTTTCAAACTCCTTGACAGTGCACACAAGCAAAATACTCATTTTTTAATGCCATGGTAATAGCTTCTTTGAGTATGAGTTTTATTTTATTTTTTTAATCCTGATAATAGAGTAACTCTAGAAAACAGATTTTTCACCTTAAATGAAAATGAATTAAAAATAATTTAGTTGTTGATGCCTTTTAAAAGTTGCTTCTCAAATATTTTAGGACGGACTAATGATTTGGTATTTATATATCCAACTTAAAAATATTTGTGTGTGTTTATCTTCATTTGGACATAGATTTAGTTTTTGTGAAGGATGCCTTCTTGCTGTTAATAACCTCCCACTTTTCTCCTTTCTTAAGGTTTTCTTCATAAGAAGGATTTTTCTAAATTCAATTGCAGGTTATGTTTTCAGAAAGTATTTGACCTTTCCAGTACTTACATAAGGAATTATACATAACTAATTGTAAATCAAATAGGGAAATTTATGCTAGGTACAAAACAATTTTCTGGATAAAGTGGACATAGGTGAGTATCTGTCAGTGTCTGATTTAACAACCAGAGAACATTTATTTTACGGAGGGCTGTATGCCCAAGTCTGTCTTAGTTACGCTGCAATATATTTGAATAGTGTGTCACTTCAGCATGAACTATGGATGCTCCAGGAGAGGTACGTCTAGTGTTGATGAATTATGGACGTGGAAGGGCCATTCACAAAATCCTCTTGTGCAAGCAGGTTGTAAATGTTTGGGCAGAACAGCACTGCCTGCCTTAATGGCTTAGATGAGGATTTCAGGCTGCCGCACGTTTTGGTGTGATTCTCCAGCTGGAATCTATTGGCCTCTGGAGGTGCTCCGCACTCTATAGAGAGGAGCGCTCAGGTGGGTCCCTTAAATTATCTATTTGAAAGTTATGCAGACAAAGTTACGTGAGGTGATTCCCACACATGGGGACTAGCTTGGGAGCGCTCTGGTAAACTAGTTCCTCACAGTGGTCCTGTTTGGCAACTTAAAAACGCAATACTGATCAATGAAATAAAGTAAAAGTGTAAGGGGGTTGTCCAGATCCCTTAATACCGTAAGTACATTGCTGAATATAATGCCTCCCAAAACACCTTCTCCACACCCCTGGTCCCAAAAAACCATCCACGCAAACAAGCTTGCAGAAACTGTGTATGAAAAAAAGAAAAAAAAGTTAGGAAACATTAAATAGATTACCTGTATACTGCAGCTCATGTGTGGAAAACTACATGAAATCACATTCAATATTATGAATGCCATTTCCATAGAAGTTTCTCCTACCTAGATAACTGACTAAGTGACAATAAGACACCAGCCTTGTTAGAAGCTCACCTGGGAATGTGTGAGTTTCTGTATTGTTAGTTGCCTTGTTTCCAAAGTGTAGGAACAAGATTAGGTGTCAGAGAAGTCCTGGTTCTGCTACGTTAACAAAGTGCTTAATCTGCCTTATTTTTCTCATACCAAGTGGAGGTAATGAAACACACTTGCCTTTGTAAAGTGGCTTGATACCTGCAGGTCTGCACAGCAGCTGAGGACTTCCACCCTTTTTGTAACAGCCTTGTAGACGTCCAGGAGTGAGAACTGGAATTGGACTTGCACCTAAGAGTGCACGGGCAAGAAAAACCTGAGGAATTGAGATCAGTTGCACAGTTGTATTGGAGGGTGGTTTTAATATATGAGATTATGAGTGGTCTGTTCATTGTGTTCTGAACGGTGTAATTAAAAATAAAGAAAACCTGTTAGCCAAAGTTTTATTTTCAAAGAGTACCCCACTAGCAAATTATCTGTTGGAAGCGAGGCAGAAGAATAATACAAAGGTTCCCCCAAAAGGAAGACTTTTTTATTAAATGAGGTTTTCTGTTTTCGTAGTTCTGTATTTATTTGCCTCCCATCCTTGACTTGTATGTGCTTATACGATATTCCGTACTGTGCAGTTACGCACTGAAAGCAGAACTGCATTTGCAGAACTGGGTTGGACAGTGATTCACTGTAGACCTGGGCTTTCTAACTAAAAATTGTTTCTCGTACTCTCTGACTCTTAATTCTGCCATGGGGGACACAAAATATTAGAGGTGCAGGTGAAGGATAAAAATGAGTTTTGTATGGGCACCATTAAATAACCGATTACTTTGCCTTTGCGAGGTTGTAGCAGTTCTGTGTTGCTTTGTATGAGAGCTAGCTGCTGTGCTCGCTGCGTGCTGTGTGTGATACTGTGCCGGTTGGTGACACGGCCTAGAACTTTTGCTGTGTGGCAATATCTTTTGCTGGTTGCTTGGTAAACATTAGTAGCATTTGAGTGGATGACTGCATTATCTGTTGAATTGATCTGTACCCGGCCACCCACACTTTTCACAGAGGATGTCTGAATTATGCTGGGTGTGTTCATCTGATGTCACATTCATTAAATGCCTACTTGATCTGTGCTAGTATAAAGGTGACATTATTCTATAGATGTTACTTTCTTAGAAACAATATTGGTAAAATATTTCTTGTAGGCTTTCGCCATCTTGTTGCTAAATGAGAAATAATCTGAAGATCCATTTCTCCTTTCTGTTTTTTTTGCTAATGGTTCTCCACATGCATGCACACATCCTCTCTGCTTCTCTTCTTACTTCCTTGTGCGTATCTCCTCCTATCTGATTATATTTTAAAAGTATGTACCATATTCATCTCTAAAAATGAATATGTAGATTTGCAATTCTGGTTTTATGATCTGTTAGCAAACAAGAGCTGCACAGGTATATCTGTACCGTCATGTTAACTCTGGACCTCGTAGTTGAATCCAAGTATCCTAGCGGTGCTCGCTGGTGCCTTGTTGGGCAAGGAAGTGATTAACATTTGAGCTCTGCCACTGTACGTGGCATGGATGCAACTGGTCAAGCCACTTGTCTTTTTAAACGGAGTCTGAACTTGACCACTAATACCTGTATAAAGACAATTTAGGAAAGCAAATTCCAAAGACTTCTTGTCATTTGATGTTGAAGGGGATGGAGTTAATGTGCTAGGGGGAGGATCACAAGGAGTGCAGAACAGAATTAAATTAAGGTCTGGCCAGTGATGTTTATCAGGTTTTTGGAGGAGGCAGAAGAGACAAAGTGCAACAGGAGGGATCCTGCTCAGAAGGAAGATGTCGTAGCTTCTGCTTGAAATAAAAAGGATTTGGATTGTATGTCATAAATCTTCTACCAGAATTAAGATTCTTCCAGGCAAAATGTTATTTGGCCAGCTGAAGTTTTCTGCGTGGAAGCAGGAAACTATTAAATGTAATGTACAGCTTGTACAAAGCATCCCTGCAATGGCTGGCAGAGGTAATTAAGATAATTGATCTCTGCTGTGATATTAATATATATAATTTCTTTTGGTTTTCTGAAGCTTGTGAGATATGTACTGTTGTTGGATAGACAGTAGTGAAAGTGCCAAGGTACTTTTTTGCAAGATAATCTCACTAGTTAAAGTTGTATTGTCATAATTATCTACCTATGCTGTCTTCCTTTTTTTGTTCTTATGTAGTTTACAGTATTCTTAGGAAATCCTAGAATTAAAAGTCAGTGCCTTGGTTACCATTATATGATCTACAGCACTTGCTTTAGTTCTCACAGTTTTCCAGTTGGAATGAGCAATATTATGATGTGTGTGGGGGAGAGAGGATAACGACTCATGAAAGTAATCTCCACTACTGCTATCACTCTGTGGGGGAAAGAAAATCCCATAACTCTTTGCTGGAGAGCTTTCCAAAGGACTAAATGTCCATTCTTTATGAATAATGAAATATCCAGCATGCAGATTGTTCTCTGTAATTTAGGCCAAATTACAGGCATGAGAGACTTGATAGGACAAGGTACTTTTATTATCTTGGGCATGCCATGGAAGACAAGTAGTAGTAGTTAAAATTCCAGTGTTTGTGCCAGAGGCTTTCTGCCTAGAAATTCCGTTATAATATGTCTGTTATGCATTTAGTCCATAAGATTATCACTACTAGAATGTCTCAAATTAATAAATTAAGTGTGAGGACCACTAAGTAATGTGGTGGCCAGCTTCAGTTCTATAGGTCCTTTTATTTTGTATGCTTTTGTTATGGGGAACAGAATGTTACTGGATTATAGAGATGAGGGAACTGGCATGACATTTAAACAGGAGTTAAACCAAAACAGAAGCTTCCAAAGGGGAAGAGGGAAGGAGTGCAATACAAAAACGCGTATAAAATATTACAGGTTATCTGCATAGTAGATATGAATATCTGTTTAAACATTAAAAGTGATCCTGCTTGCCTTCCAAAAACAGTTACTTTAGCTGGCAGTGTTTGTTATTCCTGGTTGTGATCCTTTGTGAGATGCCATTTCAAAATGCAAAAACGAAAACAAAGAAAAGGAGGTGGAAGGTAGGAAGAAGCATGACTACACTGTAAATGGGTATGAGCACTACTCTAGCTTTCATTATCTACACTTCTTCATTATCTATATCTGTCTTCATTTCTATAAATTTACAGCTTAAATGTAAAAGCAGAGTTGAAAAGAAAATAGACTTGCTCATCAGAACAAATTGCTTCAATTAAAGGTTACAGTGGTTGGCATGAGCTGGTTGTTTTGTGTGGTTTTGCAGGGTGGACTCAGCTGAGCTGCTTGTTAAACGAATTAGATTGGCACAGGATTTTGGCACAAGGAGTAGAGTAACACTTACTTTCACAAATTGTCTGCAGTTGTCTACAACTTTAGTGTGATTTTTTTGCAAAGATACACAACCTGCAAAATACCTTGTAAAACTTTAACAGGTTTGCTCAGCAGTGTCTTTAAACATTTCAAGATATTTTCTCACTACTTGGCCTTTACTTGGGATCTGGGGTTGTATTGTGGTTTTTTTTTGTTCTTAGAAGTTATGAGTTAAACATTAGGGATTTTTTTTCTGAGTAAGTGTATTCTTTTTTCCTTCTATTCAACTGATTTTCATAAAATGCTCACCTATCAGAGATTTAGTTCAGCTAGTAGAGGATTCTCTTTTTGATGTAGAAGTGTCATGTTTTAAATTCTGGTGTCTGTTTCGAAAGGTGATCAATCAGTTGTTAAAGCTCATGGTCTGCCACTAATCTTTGGGAATGATATGAAGCATGGTATCCTAATTGTGGGAAGAGTGGTAACGGGCTGCTTCCTACCATGTCTGTAGCACAGAAATCCTTATTTATTTATCCTTTTTTATTTCTGTTTCATTCATTTACTCCAAATTCAAAATAAAGCATTTTCTTGTGGCAATGTCAAGCAATGTGATAGTATCTTTTTTTTTCCCCTTCAGTTTAAAAATTCAATTTAATATTGAAGTTATTTTAATATATTAATATATTAATCAAATGTATATTAATCTTATGTACAGTAACAAAAGTTAGTTGGTGCAGTCATCTTAAACTGCATGCATGAAGTCGTTAATCAGTCAAGCATATGTTGTCAGAGTACGTAAAAATGATTTATCAGGCTGAATCACAGACAGAATAAAGCCATTTCTCTTAAAACAGAAGTTAAATGACAAAAAAGATGTTCAGATTTGTATTCTTATAACTGACATGGATTTCAAGCTCTAGATAGCATTTGCATGTCTTGCTTTCTTCTGGGAGTAGAGCTCTTGAAAACTTCCAGTCTCTTTTTCAATATCAAAGAACAGTATTGTACCGTTACCTTACTTTTTTCTATTCAAATAGCTGTCCTTTCGATAAGATGCTTTTCCATCTCCAGTAAATAAAAGAAACAGTCCACAGATGTCTTTTATTTCCATTGCAACAACTGGTATATTTTAGCACGTATATACACAGTTTCAATGAATTTGTGTCAAACATGCCTCTGCACCTGTCTTGACAGGCCTGAAAAAGGAGAGTGGCTTACAAAAAATAATGAGAAGCAAGTGGCCATGGCTTGCGGTTCTGATTAGCGTTTGAGATATATTACTCAAAAAGAATTCTTTCAACTGATCCAGGACCTTTGCAGAGATTTCTTCTCGGCTCTGAAGTTAGATGGAAAGTTTTATGCCACAACAGAATTACCTTCCAACTAGAATAAAAATTAAAATAGGCCAATCTGTAATTTTCTACATGCTGCCCACTCACTTCCTTTCTAAAAGAAATGACTCAGTTTCTGCGTCTCTGATCATCAAGTACCAAATCACCACTGAGCAGATCTGGAAGATGGACAGGATATCAGGATGATTGGTGACACTGTTCTGTGAGAAGAATCAGTGGTTGGAATCCAGGCAGTCTTGCTTGCAAGTTTGGAAGTGGTCTTATTACATTAGGGAAATAGGATGGAAAACAGTTGCTAGTTCTCCTCATGTTCCCTATGAGGATATTGACTTTTATGGCAAATGAACATAATTTCTTCAAGAAATACTAGGATAGTGTGGGTCATGGTACTGAGTGTTGCCTGGAAGCTGATACCAGAAATTCTTCTCAGTGAAGGTCTGGAGCAGTGAGCACTTGAAGTAAGCAATTTTCCTGCTTACTTTCCTTGAAGTAAGCAAATTTTTTTTCTGCCTTGCTTGCTGAAGGCAGAGATAACTGATAATGAGGTGATCCTAACTAATGCTACCTTGTTAATGAATGAGAAGTAAGTGGAATGGGTGCTCGCTCGTGTGTGATAACTCAGGGTAGTGGAAGTACAGAACACTGTGGACAGTTTTAAGGGTAAAATATGTGCTTTGCTTTGTATCTATTAAGGATGATCTCACATCTCCTTGGCTACTTTGCATAGCTCAGCTAGCAGGGCTTCTCCGTGGCCGAGTCTTCATGGCAGTTGCCTGTAGGATATAATAATTCTCTGAGTCAGAGACAATCACGCATACTACTGTTTAAACAGTCTTGGGCTGTGTTTGATTATCCTCATCTCATCTTTGTGGCTGGGATGTTTGATGAAGAGAGGATCAAGCTCTGTCTCCCTTTGTAGGTTCTTCCCTCTGCTTTAGAATGCTCAGAAACACAGACTTGCTTCATGCCTTCCTCCTTCTGATGTATCTTATGTGGATTTAAGTGAATTTGATAAGGGCAAAATTTCACCTACTAGCAATTTGAGTTGGAGAAGTCCCCCTCAAAGGCAGTGACAGAGTTCTGATTTTTTAAATAGATGTATGCAGTAGGAAGGGAAGGATTTTTCCTAACTACAGACATGCTGATCTTTCTGAAATTAAATTAGTGAGTATTTTGTCATTAATTGTAATGCAAGCTGGACCAATCCAAAGCCTAAGAACGCTTTTCCACTTTCTTTGAGTTATTCAAGTCTGTGGCAAATCCTGCACTGCGTGGCACGGCATGACTGGCACCCCAGCGTATTTCTATAGACAGCACTGTCTGACCCTGTTCCTTTCGCTAACACTGACGGTCTGAACATTTCTGCTTGATTAAGTCTTTAAGCTGACTCTGAGACATGTGGTTGGAATAACTAGAATGAGTTTTAAAATGCTGTTAAGCAATATGTATATGGGTTTTGCATATCAACATCTCCATTAACTTTCTCAGTTCACTGCACTCTGCTTATAAGTGAGTAAGCAGTGTTTGAAAAAGGAGTTACACCCTTTATGACTTTTTCTGAAGAAAATGTTACAAAACATTCCGTATCAGAATTCCTGCTTATTCAGGCAGAATCTTTCTTAGGGAGTTTTTAGGCTTTAATTGTATAAATGCTCTAGGGCAATTACTTAATTCTAAAATAGGAAACAACAAATCTCTGGAAAAAGGATTGCCTGAACTGGAAAATGGTTAACAATAACATGCTATGTGATTTTAAGAGTTTAAGAAATTTAAGCTGATATTTGTTGCAATATTTGGATACTGTTCTATAGTTTAGCGAAGGGAGCAGAGGATGGGATTTTTCAAGCTGGTTACTCATATCACTGTGTAGCTGCATGCATCAGCTATTGATGATTTCTGCTTTGATCTTGTACATGGCAGTGGTCATCTTTTTGAAAACAAACATTTCTTCAGTCAGAGTAATGGAGCACTGCGTAGTCTGAAATCTGCAAGTGGCTTTATGGCAACTACTTCCATCCTAGTAGGCTGAGTGCTTTAGATTGGTGGGCAATGATGGAGTTAGCTTGGAACTAGGACATCTTTGGGGAACAAGGGAGTGAGGGTTTCTGGCAGATACGTGATTCTTGCACCTTCTTTCAGTAATGGAAAATGTTAAATCCCTGGTTTTGAATGAATGGGGAAGGAGTGTCTTTTTGGTTTACTTGCCAAGTTGGAAACTGTCAGTACCACTCTTAGTGTTGCGTTTGTCAGTTTTTTCTTTAAAATGTTTGTACTATTGTTTCTAAAATGTTAGTATAAACATCCCATGTGTAGATGTCTGGGTCTGTTTATTGATGAACTTGTGATTGAAACAGATCAAATCGAATCCAGCAAGTACTGACTAATCCTGCAGAGGAATGATGCAAGAGTCAATAAAAGAATGGGTTCCTCTAGTTTGGGCTGAGTCCTTGTCAGTTTGTGTTGCTGGGGTTTTTTCATAGCTGCGTTCAGCAGGGATTAATGTTCGTCAGTATCTGTCACTGTATTTCCTGCTCCTGTCAGCTTTCCCTCTGCACATCTCTTGTGTGCCGAGTGTCTTACAGCCTCTTTTCAGCGTTCAATTAATCTTTAGGGTCGGGGCTTCTCCTTGTGCTTTGATCAGCTCTTACATGTATAGCAATTTCTTTCAGCAGTGACAAATCATTTGCTCACCAGACCAGGACAGAGTAAAAAAGCAAAAAACCTAAAAACCTGCTTCCAAAGCTGACTTACCAAGTTGTTGTTCAAGTAATGTCTCTTTCCTCTCTCCATCCCCATATCCCTCCCCTGCAAAAAAAACCAAAAACCCAAGCAACCAAACAAAACCCAAACAGATCCCCCCAAGGAATCAAGGTGGATGTATTCCTTAGAATGGCACTGCAGGATGTGAGGCAAAACAAAGACAAAACTTAATGGGCCTGGGGTGATTAGTAAAATGATAGGTGTTGGGTTTTCAGGGCCTTGGTTGCTCTATGTTGACTGTCTGGGCTTCAGAGGTTTTCTCATTAGCTTTTATATATTTCCAAATGACAGTGAAATGATCCAAGCAGTAGATTTCTGAAGGAGGATTGCAGTTCATGGGTAGTTAAAGTTACTGTTCATCAGTAGCATGATTAATACTGATCAGACTGTTTTATATCTAGAATGTGCATTGTGTTATGTCAGAGTGATTCATTATTTGTTTCATTTATTACCTGATTGCCAGGTAATACATGATCTCTGTAAAATCCCTGTAGTGTTAGCAGTTTTCCAGAGATTTGGGTAAGAAAGACCTAATTAATGCCTTATCTCTTCTTCCACCCTCTGCTGATGCTTTTTTGTTGCTTGTGGTGCCTGTTGTTCTGTGCTGTTCTCTGCTCTTCAAAGAGCTAAAGCATAGTCAGAGCTGATGGCAGGAAGCATAAGCTCTTTGAAGAATACATTCAGTTGCACAGTTGTTCAAAATAACCACCACTTGAAGGTTCATCTTTTATCTGATCAAATAAATTCTGTAAAATATGGCAAAATTTTCCATAATATGAGTTGCTTTTCTGATACTTATTACTGTCCTTGGGCTGTAGGGCAGCAGTGCCACTTTGCTTCCAAAAGCTTCTTGCATAGACTTTGTTGCAGAGAAACTCATGTAATACATAAACGTTGAGGGTTGTGTGTGATAGTTGTGTTGCAGAAGTTGATCAGAGCCAGAGAGGAGATCAAAAAGGAGGATTCAGAGTCAGAGTAGCTCTGAGGTATTGCTTCATAAGTAGCTCCTTTCCTCGCCAGACTACAAAAATTAATATTTGAAGCCTTGTCTATTTTCTTACTATCCTAAGCCTAAAGATTTTGGGGAAGACGGAGAGCTGGTTTATAATGCACGTATCTACAACAAAACACGAACACGCGTTAAGCTGCTTGATGCTGAAACTCAATACAACTGTCATATTGGCAGAAAATCTGCTGCAGCTAGAAATAAGATTGAACAATTGTATCATGCAGTGTTTCTTAAAAGACACCTCAATTAAGACTTAGCAGACATTAGTGAAAGTTTGATGTGTCGCATCCTTTCTGAATATGTGCCCCAGACCACACTAATGTAACTGTTGAGACAAGGAAACAGGTCTTTCAGAAGGCAAAGATTGAGGAAAAATGCCCAGATCTTCCCTGCGAGGCCATTTCTCCACTGGAATTTTTGTTGGGCTTGCAGCCCCATGTTGAGTTCTGACACAAAGGGTGGCAGAAGCCTGCAGAGCTTCATTCCGGGCCATTATCTAGAGCTTTAGTGGGACTCACGAGCATCCAGTGATTGTTTTTTGCCTACTGAAAGAGGGAAGAACTGAGAGTGCGGCTGTAACCTGTTTGAACGGATATGCTCTGTTTAATGAAGGAGACCATATATTTGCTAACTGATGTTTCTGAGTCTTCCTGGAGAACACCTTTAAGCGTAGCAAATTAGCGAAATCTGCTGTGGACTGCATAGACAGGTCCACTTCATTTGGAGCCAGTGGTTTAGTTGAGGAGTTTAAGAGCTGAACATTCAAGAAGTTACCATCCCATTCATTGTATCCCTGTGCTGTCTTCTATTTATGGCATTATGCTTGAAATGTTTTGATAGAATATCTTAGCACGGCGAATACTGAAAGGTGAAATAGTGAAATCTGGTTTTTTTCTGAGAAGGGGGGGTGACTCCAAGTACCTGACTGTAATTCAGTTAGCAAAGTTCGACCAAAACATCCTGCCCCAAATTTTTAAGAAGAAAAATCTAAAGCTAAGGCTAGGGGACAGTACTTAGGTGCTTGATACACTTTTGAGAATGAAGGAATGTCTAATCTTTACTTTAGCCTCCAAACATAGAAAACCCCAAACAAACAACAAAAATCCCTCATTGTTTTACTTGTCAACTGCAAATATTCGTTAAACAGCTCTTAAATGAAATCTTTGTAATTGGAAGAGAAGCATATACTTGAAGTCCTTGATAGCTGCTTGTTAGCCCTTCATCTCCATTTGACAAGTCAGGAGCACAACTTTAAGGTTATCTGTAGTATAGGAGTAGGCAAGTAAATAACACCTCCTGGAACACGTTTGATTTCAGAAGGTCAGAGTGTTTGACATATACACACAGTTTGCTGTATACATTTTAACCGCTTCTGATGTCCTCTGGTTTTCTGTGGCCACTACTTCAGAAAAGAAGTGAAAGTAAATGGAAGGAAATAAAGTAAAAGCAGACAATCTCGTCTTTTTTTGAAGTAATAAAGATTTAATGAATGATTTATTATTTTTTTAGTTTGTGGTGGTTTTTTTTTTAGCTGGATGTATTGCCTAATCCTCGCCTTCATGATTTGGGAGGTAATTAGGGGATTTGTAATATCCCACTGGTTTGATCACAACTTCTGCTCATGACATTTTATAATGAGTATATAGCTTATAAATAACATTTTGAAGGTATAAGGTTATACAGAGATAATTGCACAGCTGAAATGCATTGGCACAAGGCCAAAGGCTAAGCACTTTCCACCATCCCTTCTAAATTGAATAACTTCACTTTATGAAGTGTATCGTCAGAAATAGTTTTCATTACTCCCAGAGGGCAAATTAAGGTTAATAAAAATCCAATTCCAGATTACCCATATGTGTGAATATTTGTATTTTTAGAACCTTTCTTTGTCAATTATACTCCTCACAGAGCGTGTATATGTGAATACAAGCACGTAGGTCATAGTTTCAGCTCATCTCTTTGTACAGTTTTGAACTGTTTACCTCTCTGAGACAGACTTCCTCTAAACATGATTGTGAGACCCAGCAGGATTTTTTAAAACTGAGCAAAACTAAATGCACTCCTTCCACTAAGCCATTGTTTCTCACATCCCCTGAATCCCATCATCCTGGATTCCAGTTGACCCACCTGCCTCAATCATCAAAACCAGTATTTGTATATACTTTTCTTTAAATGTCTTGTTAAATAGCATGTTCTTCATACAAGGCAACTTAGTATTTTGTGGATTCTTAGGCAACCTGAGAAATCCTTTAGTAAAGGTGAGTTAGAGGGGGGAGGTTTTTCCATTTTCTCCCTCTGATAAATTAGGTACATATATGATCTGAAATAGCACACACATGTTGGAGTCACCTCTTTTAGTATTCCGCTTTTACAACATTAGATTATAGTCTTGTTTCAAGTGCCCTCTTTGCACTCTGCTGCTCTGTGCCCTCCTCTTCTCCCGCTTCCCAATCTTGATAAGACAGCTCTTTCTGCCTCTCAGGGTATGAAAGAACATTGTGTATGAAGAACAGTGTAAGAAAGGGCCTAGCGTACAGGAATATTTACCCAGGATAATTTTTCAGGGACTTGCTTTTTCAGAGATGGTGTCTTTATCACTTTGTGGATTTTTTTCATCTATGAATTTATCAGTTTTTAAAAATCTATGTACTTTTGTAGCACCAGAAATAGCTTTTGGCAGAATTATCCTACTGCTAACATTTTGGTATCTTTTTTAAAAGAAAGGGTTTTTCCACTCCAGAAATTAAATTAAGGAATTAATAATTGCTTTTGTTGATCTTAACATTAAATGAAAAAGTTTCACACCAGTTAGTTAATATCCTCAGTCTATTGCAGTCCCAATACTGAGAACAAAGCATTAGGAAAACCAAAGAGGAAGTCATAATTAGGAAGGCTTGGAGGAAAAATAAATAATGTTACTATTTATAAATGTATGCAGCCTGTTACACAATTGCTTCTTTTTTTTTTCTTTGTTGGATGAAACAGTGTTTAAACAATTTTTCTCTACAGATTATTGACATGCCAGAACACAATCCTGGAGATATGGGTGGAACAATGAGACTGGGGAAGAGGAGGACTGTTTTCAAAACAGAAAATTCTGTTTTAAGTAAGTTACATTTCTGCTCTTATGACTTGCCTTTTGAATAGGAACTCTGTAACATGGCAAAGCAAAAATGCCAAAGCACCCAAAGCACATTTTGTTAAAGGACCGCAACCTCAAGCAAGCAGTTGTGTGACAGCTTCCCCAAGCTCGTGATTCTGTCCCCTTATACATTTATCCAGGATAGGAATGTAAAGAAAGAAATGAGAGACATCTGGAGGTCCCAGTGAAAAGGTCAGTTAGGGTCCAACACTTTAAATAAACAGTGAAATAATTGTTGAGATAACTGAAATGCATTTTATGGTAGCTTACTTCATTATTTTCTTGGGAAGATCAGAGCATTTTCTTCCTATTTTCTTTATGAGTTGATAGGACGTGTGAACCAGGGCTTATTGTTCTACCCTTGAAGCTTTTTGGTAGAACTAACCCTAACTCCCACTCATTATGCTTTTGCCAGACCTACACATTGCTTGTCATTCCCTAAATTTGCCAGCACGCCTCAGCCTTAAACGTCATCTGACCTTGCTGCCTTAGTCCTCACCTTGTCTTGATAGTGTTTGCTAGTTTGTATCTGAATTATAGCCAGGCCCTGCTTAACTCCAGTCCCTGATACAGCCCTGCCCTAGGCCTAGCCTAGCCCTGGAAACAGTCTTGTTTTGGGAAAGCAAATTATTTGTTGTAGGAAAGGAAAATTATTTGTTTTAACAGGATGCTTCAAAGGGCAAAATAAAAGCAACCAGAATATAGAACAAAAGATTCAGTTTGATCTATATGTATTTTAAAATTGGAGTAATACTTGTCTCTTATTCATAAGCCTGTTATACAGTAATAATATAAGTGAAGCTGCAAATGTGTAAAAAGTGGTTTCTTGTCCATCGATAAATATGGGCATATTTCTTATATTGCTCTGCCCTTGACATTGATCTGAACTATTAATATATTTAGTTATGTTGAACTTACGGAATACATCCTTCTGAGCTTCTACAAATGTCATTTACTTCGTCAGGAAACCAAAATGTAATACATATGCCCATTTAATGAAAAATCTGCCTTTCTAGGGAATGTCTGTGCTAGTGATCTGACTGCTGTGGGTGATATTTTGCCTAGGTGTGATATATATATGCATATCACAATGTACAAGTTGTTCTGTGGCCTAAACACTTTGTGGAAAAGTTAATAAAAATTAACACGGTTGTAACTCTTGACCAGTGTTATGAGTTGTTTAGATGACCATATTTATCAAACATTCTTAGAAAGCTCTGGTAGTTTACTCAGGAAATCTGATTCCTGTTCCTAATGCTTTTCAACTTGAATGGAAATAATGGTTTTGAAAAGGTGGTTCCTTAAAATTAACACATATACCACTTTTTTTAAAATTGCAGTACTGTCACTCTACAATTTTTGGAGATCTTCTTGGCAGTCTAGTTCTTGTACCAACCCCTAAGTGAGATAGTAATCCTAATGACACTAGGATAAATGGAGAGCAAAGTTTGAGAGCTGTGATGTTAAGTGAGAGATATGATTAAATTCTGGTTTTCTGCATACCTCTAACTTACTCCTTGTTGGTCTGCATTGTAGAGTGTTCCAGATTAGGCTCAGAGGACTGCAAGAGTCATTTGGGTAATGAGATCAGGAAAACAGAGAAGAACAATATTCTCTGTTTCTTGTTGGAGGTATTATGCCAGCTGCCATGCGTAATCTATTAAAACAGAACAGGTGCTACTAAAAGGCTTCCTTCACTGCACCTTTTGCATACAACTGTTGTAAAACCCTGAAGGGATTTTATGTTGCTTGTTCACTCAAACATTCTTTATTTTATTTTGGGCTTTACAATTTAAACTAGTTTAAGCATGGCCTTCAGACTCTAGCCTACCTAAGCTATTTCTGGTCAAGAAATGTTTATATGAATCCTGATTAAACTCAGGTAATAGTAAATTAAAAGAAACTAGTCATACCTCTGAAAAACAGAAAGCTGGAGTGAGATGAATAGTGTCCTTTTATGTTTTACATGGGATTTTTTTTTTGAGGTTTAAATTACAAGAAATAGTTGTAACAACTATTAAAGCAACACATTAGCATTACTTTCTTTTTTGTTGCATATTCAGGGAAACTTTACGGTGATGAAATGTTTGTAGAGGAGCGACACAGGCATCGATATGAGGTAAGCACTACTAAAGTACTTTGTGCTCAAAAGTTAAAGCTTAAGAAAATTGTGTTTCTCTTGGTAGGCGTGATTCTCCTTGAAGCCAGTGGGAGATTTCTTACATAAACATAACCCAAAATTTAGTAGTGGCTAGATAGTATAATTTAGATCAAAAGGAACCTCCGTAAGTCTTCTGGTCCAACACCCTGTTTGGAGCTGAGCGAGCTTCAAAATTAGACCAGGCTGCTCAGGATTTTGTCCCATCTATTTTTGAATCTCTCTTAAAAAAGAGATTCCACAACACCTTTTGACAATCTGTTCCAATGCTTAACCACATCATTGTGAACCCTTTTCCCCCCTTATATCTAATAGGAGATTTGCTTGGGCAATTTGTCTTTTATCTTTCAGTCTTGTGCTGTGCATCTCTGAGCAGAGTCTGGCTCAGTCTTCTTTGTACCGTCCCATTAGATAGTTGAAATCAGCAATGAGATCCACCCTTTGCCTTCTCTTCTCCAGGCTGAACAAATCCAGCTCGTCCAGTCTCTTCTCCTATGTTGCATGTGGTCCACCCCTCTGACCATCCTGGTTGGACTTCCTATGGACTCACAACATTTTGTCAATCTCTTTCTTGTATTGAGGGGCCTGAAACTAGACAGAGTATCACAGAGGTGTTCTTGTAAGTGTTCAACAGAGGGGAATAATGTAGTGTCCTGTTTCTGTGGTAGAGATGGTGAAGTGTCTTAGCAAAATGATCTTGGAGAGTGATGTCAGATATTACCTGACTTGACTTCCTGTCAAGTATTTGAAAGGTAAAGGCTTATAATCCTCAAATGCATTGCTTCTTGGCCGATTTGGCTTATTTAAAGGCTTAGATTATGTTCAGGTAAAGCACATTCTTTCATACTCTAAATGTAGGCAGACTTCAGGCATCTGCAACTTGGAGGCTAATTCAGATCACTTGCTTCATGCCATCCAACTCTGTAGGACCCTTGTATAGGTCCACTCTGTTTGAGAGCATTTGAGTAAAGGTGTCTGTGTACATTCAAAATACTGTCATTCAAGGAGACAGACAAGACCTGGACTCCTAGAGTTATCTCAGATAGTTCAGAAAGGACCTGACTCCATCAGTATCTCCAGAGGGGTCTGAGCTATGAGATGTGTGCGTGCTACAGACTGATTCAAACAATGTTAAGTTTACTTAAAAAGCTGGAAGGAGAATGGTGGTAAAGGTGCTCAGAGTTTGAATATTAACTGAGTGGTTAGAACATCACCAAGGAAATGAAATGGCTCACTGCAGAGCTCCTCAGTTTCAAGGAGGAGCTGAACTACGGCTGGTGTCATAACCACTGAAATGCAGTGTTCAAATAGGAGGTCAGTCTTTACGCCTACCATAGTGGGCCTTTTGAAAAACAAAGCAAGCTGCTCAGAAGCAGGAGGATAGCAAGCAGAAGGGACCCTGGCTTTAATCTTTTGAATGTTATGTAGTAAGTTTTAAAATTACTGAATCATGTCTTATTAAATAAGCATGCTCACTTTTACAAATTTATACCAGAGTTGTTAAAACAGGAAAGAAAAGGTTCTCAACTCTTTTCTCAATTCTTTTCATTCTTATATGCATACTAGAAACGTTACAATTATCTCCTACTGTTTGTTAAATCCAAAAATAAATAGAACTACAGTTATTATTACTTTCAATATTTCAGGTGAACCCGGACTTGACTCATTGCTTTGAAGAGAAAGGTTTGAAATTTGTTGGCCGTGATACGGAAGGGAACAGAATGGAAATTATTGAACTGGAGAGTGAGTGTCTTATTTGTCTCTTATATTTTCCGCATCTATTAAAACTATCTGAACTGTAGGTTGTTAAATTACATGTAGGGACTACATTGAGCTGTTGTAACAGCCAAGATCATGTTGGGAGATACTGCTGACTCCAGCTGTGTATTACAATGGGTGAAGATTCAGAGGATGTTAGGAGAAGTCTTATGCTTCTCAAGAATTGTGCATGTATTTGATTATCGGGGGAGACATGCTCCTTTTCCAAAAGGTCATAATTCTAGCTCAGTGGGATTTGGCTATGTAGAATCATAGAGTGATTTGGGAGGTCATCTAGTCCAACCCTCTGCTTCAACACAAGGCTACCTTCAAATATAGATCAGGTTGCTGAGCACCGTATCAGTCAAGTTTTGAGTATCTCCAGGTATCCTATTGGTTAGAGTTCAAACCCACTCACCACTACTCTTTGAATCAACAGTACAGCCATTTTTTAACACACTGTGTAGTCTACCCGCAGTCCATAGCTCCCAGCTTGGATGCTAGGAAACGATATCAAAAGCCTTGCTAAAGTCAGGGTAAATGAAGGCTACTGCTCTCCCTGCATCCAAAGACTTATTGTTCCCAAGCCTGTTGTGCCCTGTCTTTCATGTGTCTGGAGATGCCTTGGAGGAGGATTTGTTTCATAATCTTGCTATAAACACAGGTTAGGCTGACTGTCCTGAAGTTCCTTGGATCCTTCTTTTTGTCTTTCTTGAAGAAGGGTATGGTGCCTGCCTTTTTCCAGTCATCAGGGATCTCATGATCACCTTGGCCTTTTAAAGATAACAACCAGCTTCATGATGACATTGGCCTGCTCCCTGAACACCCCCAAATATTCTTAGTCGGGTCCCATATATAACTGTGTTCAGTTTCCTTGAGTATATGAAATATGTATACATGCAATATAGCCAAAGTATAAAACTTCCCTGGAATATGTTACCTAGAGAGGCTGTGAAATCTCCATCCTTGTGGATAGAGACCTTCAAAACTTGAGTAAAGCTGTCAGCAACCTGATTTAAGTTTGAACTTGACCCTGCTTTGAGCAGGAGGCGGGACTAGAGACCTTCCAAGATACCTTCCAATCAGTCTGTCCCCCCTTCAGTTTGCTTGATTCTTTGATTAACTCCTTGCTGTTAAGTCACTATTGACTAGATGAGTATCAGGCACGTGAAGATTCAGGCTACCTTACGAGACACTTTTTTCTTTTCTTACATGGCCCCTAATTGCCATTGGTTAAGATAAATTCCATGCACAGAAACATAAATTTATCATAAGAATATATTATCATCCTATGGAGTGCTATTTGTGACATGATGCTTCTGAGAATTCAGTTTATATTCCATGGTATGTTGAAGAACAGTGCTGTAATTTTGAACCTGGGTTTATAAGTAGGTGTCTACATTCAGTGTCAAGCAACTGCACCATAGAGAGCAATCTGAGAGCAAAGGATACATGTGAATTCATAAACTACTAATTGCCATGGTGTTCTTTGCTTAGTTTGTTCCTGATAAATTACCTCTGTTATGCATGCTGGTGTTGGGAGACTATTTTGTCTGCCCTGCATGAAACAACTTCTATAGAAAGCATTGTGAAATAAATCAGGCAGATTTTTCAATTCCGTGTTCCTGTGAACAGAATAAAAGCAGCAGTAAAACCTGGAATTATTTCAGAATGGGCTTCAAGGAAACTCTGATTACTAAAGAAAAACAATCATCATAGAGAGGAGGGTGGGTTGGAGCGGAAGCACAGAAATAACAGTACACCAGATAGCTTAGGCAAAGCTTTTAAGCAAAATATCCCCACAGGAAATATTTGATGCTTTGTCATTGTCTTGTTTTACAGCTTTAAAGAACTAAATTGCGTGGTAGAGAGAAAGAAGTTACGGGATAAATTTAGGATTCAGGTTGTCTTTAAGACATAGCAGCAGAGAGAAGAGCAGTATACTACATCATATGGTTTACCTTTATCTTCATAGAAGAAAACCCCAGCTTTCTTATTATCACTTATTCTGTACTGCAGAGAAGTTCTTGAATGTTTGGGTTTGTTTTGGAAATTGTCGAACTGGAAGAGATCTGTGGTTAATTTTGTCCAGTGTCCTGGCACTAGAAGTGGTTAATGTGAATATTAAAACAATATTCAAAGAAGGAGCAGATGCACAGCATGGAAGAGTATGAAAACATTGTTCCTTCCTTATCCTTTCAAAGAAGACAGAAAGGAAACAGAAGAAGTAGTAAAGAGGTGCTTTGATTCGGAAACAGCTAAAGATTTAAGAGAAGATGAAGCAGCATGGCTTGTTTAGCTTAGCAGGTGGAGTTGAGTGATGATAATATTGTCATCCTTAATGGCACAGGACAAAGAGCAGGCAAGAAGAGCACCACAAGAAATGGGTATAAGTTGGCTGTAACAAAGACGGCCTGTGAATTAGGAAAAGGTTTCTAATCAAAAGGAGAGAGTATTAGAAGAGCTTTCTAGTGGGAGCAAAAAAACCTAGGGGGTGTTACGACAGAGCCTTGACCCTTTGTGCGTGAGACTACACGATGTAGCTGCGTTCACTAGCAGGCGACTGGACTTAATGTCCCAGGAGATCCCTTCTAGGCCTAATTATTTGAAGCTTGTTTTCCCCAATTTTCTCTGTACGTTTCTTTCATATCCATCTTTTAGTGCGTAAATAGTTGCTGTATGGTAATGCTTGGTCTTTTAGGAACGTTTTATTTTTTTTCACTCAGATATGTATGGGTGCATGTTCTGAATATACATGCATAAATATGTATTGAAAGCCAAAGTACTATGAAAATAATGTGATAAATGTAGACTTTGTGGTTGTTCCCCCTTTCCCTCCTTTACATGTCAGTATAGGTTTATTATTCAGCTTTTAATTACATCATTTTGCACATTAAGATTGAATCACAGGATGATTTTTCCTTAATTGGCCTTACTAACTTTCTGCCTCTGTTGTCAGTTACTTTTTGTGGAAAAAGTTAAGATTCCTGCTGCCTCGCCCTTAAATTCACACATGCTGATCTGGCTTCTGGAATCTTGTGTGAAACCTTCAATAAACTTTTTTCCTAACAGTTATTCTACTGTCTTCTTCCTACATCTTATAATTTTCTTTGACATCTGTCTTGTAGATCACCCATATTTTGTGGGAGTTCAGTTCCACCCAGAGTTTTCCTCAAGACCTATGAAACCTTCACCTCCATACCTTGGACTGTTGTTAGCAGCAACTGGGACGCTCAGTGCATACCTGCAACGTGGATGTAAATTGTCTCCAAGGTAATTTTTCTTTCTTACTTGCCTGCAGTTTGACAGTCACATTTTTGCGGGAACTATCCCATCCATCGATTCAGAAGTCCAGAAGAGGAAAGGGAGTTCTTCATGTATTGATTTACTTGTTCCTGTGCATGCCTAACATAAACCCTCGTGTAAAAGCATCTGTAAGCAGTAAGCACAGTTCCTGACTTCCTTTTCAGAGGCTATTAGGGCTAAAGCCAGATCCATACATTATAACCAGAAAGAAGTAAAAAACCTGTAGTAAATTCATGTGAAGTTAGTCGCCTCCTGTGTTAACTTTCATTAACGGTAGTTTCACAGGGAAAGAGATTTCCTAGAGAATCAAATAATGAAGTTAAATTCTTATTGAGTTGTATTTGAATGATTATAGTAACAGAAAAGAAAAAAACTGATTTTATTTTGCAGTAGCTAAATAATTAGTACCACCTAGCAGAGACAGGCCTGAAACAAGACAGTTGGGATATCTTTAGACTTATGGAAGGGTTTGGATCAAAACTGTGTGGTTCAGCCAAACCAAAACCCTTTGTCCCAGTTGCCTTGGACACAAAGTTTTTTGTTTGTTGAATGTAGCAATAGTTTTTCGCCAGTGTTAACTCATTCTTGTTTATTTGAATGATATTAATAACAGTTACAATTTCATTACAGTAACAATAATAAAGAGGTCAGGGGGCAGCTTAGGGTGAAATAACAAAAATGAAAAAAAAACTAAAAAAATAATCACAGAATGACTGAATAATAACACAGAACAGATCCAACCCTGGCTTACTGGCTTTTCCTCTAAACAAGGCAGCAAACTTACTAGTTTTGGTTGGGTTTTTTTGTGGGGTTTTTTTGAGCGTTGCTTTCTATTCTTAAAATGAGGTCCTTTTCTTAAGTGAGAAATAGAAATTCTGTTTCGGTTTCAGTAGTAATGGAAAATAGCCAAGCCAGACCAGATTGATCTATTTTGGTACTCTCTCATAAATGCACTTAATCTTTGCTCACCCTGGCCAATTGTGCGATGATACACATACAGAGAGAATTTCTTTCTGATCTGCAAACTACAGCTTGATTGAAATACTCCTTTTACCTTAGCCTGTCATTGTTATTAGTGGTCATAACATTATCTGCCTTTTAAAATTTGTGCCAGTGCATTACACAGGTCAAATTTTTGTGGTGCTTGACAGGAAGGGGAGTCTTCAAGCACAGTGATCTTCAGTCTTTTCCTCTTGTGGACACTCTCTGTCTCACAGTTCATCTTGTTTCCCAGGTCCCAATATCCTTTCTTTTACTGCTTCCTCCCATGAGTATACCTATTCATGTCTCTGAGATAAAGAAAAATTACTTTTTTTGAATGAGTGATCTGCATAGGTCACACTAATTTAAATTTACATCCCTTCGCATGACATCAAATATGTTTTCTAACCTTGACTTCTAAATTTTATCAATTACTGAATGTGCTGCACTTACACTTATTTAAATTAATATATAATCAATAAAAAAGTATACCAAACTCTTTTTCTTCATGTTCATACAATAAACTCCAACCAACACTTAACCATTTGGCAAAAACAAAAATTCATACCCCAAAACTTTATATATAAAAATACAAATTTTGCCATTTACCTGGTTACACAGCAATCAAGGAAACCCCTCTGTCTTTAGATAGAGCATTGGAATAGAAAAACATTTTGGGGCTGAAAGAGGAGCATTTTGCAGGGAAGAACTTTCAGGAGGGAATTTCAGTGCTAATTACAGCACACCCACTCATATTAGCATATCCACCTGCTGACTGGAAAGAATTTCCAGTTTAAACCTTTAAACCCCAGAATGCTAGTGATTCCATTGAACAGTAAAGCTAAGGCATGTCATAAGAAGACTGAAACAAATCTGAGGAGGGGATTTTCTGCACACCTTATCCACCACTGCCTACATGAGTTGTAGTCGCGCTGTTGACTAGAGCAAACACATAACCTGAAAGAGAATTTGTGGAGGCCAGCAACTTCAGCAGATTACCTAAACTAGTCTCTTAAAAGCACTAAAAAGGGAGTTAATGATGGAGTCCTGAGACAAAAGGAAATACGTATTTCAGCATGAGATTCTTAACAGGAAATCATTACCCTAGAATATTTAACAGCCCCATAATTAGGACACAACTTTAGAACATCTGACACCTGGACAGAAGCCCTAGCTTCTAAGCAAAGCAAACAGTAAATTTGAAGATGCATCACACCTCCCAGGAGAGTGCCCTAAATAAATAAAAGTGAATAAACCTTCTGTTAAATTTTTGTGAGGCCTAGTCTGGTAGACAGTCTGAGAATGCTTACACATAGGCATAAGCATACCTAGTTTGAGACCGGAATGCATCCTCTGGGGTAAACTTAGTTCCCAGGAGCTTTGGTGTATACAGAGGCAATTAAGAACTGAGGAAAGGATTGGAGTAACTCAGTGATGAGTTATTACTTAGTTACCTGAAGTGGTAGTTGGGTATCTAAGTTGCCTTTGTGGTTGCAGTCTCTTGTGCTTTATGGCATGAGTGCCCAACCATCAGACAAAGCCATGCTCTTAATTTCCTTGTGAATGCTTTTAAATCAAGACCTTTTCAAAATCTTTCCATGGAAATACTGAACTCACCATTTCATAAGGAGCTGAGGAAGGTGAGAGGCTGCCAGTTTACATGTTTCATTTTAAAGGACGGAGAGCACTAGAACCACAGGAGGTGCTCAGAAAGTGTACAATACCCACAAATGTGCTGCTTTTTAAGAGAAACTGAAAGGTTTTAATAGAAAACTTGTGGATTAAGAGAAGAACTTCAGATGTAGTGTTGGCTTTTACTGAGTTCTACAGAATTTCACTTGGAGAAAGTAATAAAAACTGGCTTATCTTTGGGAACAGTGTCATATGGATTGCAAAACCACTGATGTACAATAAAGCCATGTTGCTGGGGTTTTTTTTGCAGAGCAAGTTTAGCATCAGCAGGTTTTATTTCTTCTTTCCCCTCAACCAACATCTTTATTAACAGCCTTCAACAGTAGACTACAGTGTATTAATGATATTTGCAAATAATATAATTCAAAGAAGAGCTGAAAGCACTATTCAGAACAAAGAAATAACATAAAAAGATACAGAGAATTTAGAAACCAGAGGTGAAAATAATGAAACCTTGTGTTTCTTTGGAGTACCACAAATGTCCAGTAGATGGGAGGAAATGTAGGAAGTGAGAGATGTTCCTAGGTGAGAAAGTGTGGGCAACTAGGACTGCTGCCAAAAGAAATTTTTGCAAGTCGTTAGTGAATATGCTAATGGAAGGCACCAATCCAATGCCATCTAGTGACAGAGTAATCTGTTAAATTCTGGGCAGGTTATTAATAAAAGATGACTTATGACTTGTATTCAGAGACAGGGTACAAAAGTGGCCAGGGGACAGAAGGAGTGGAGCATAAAGAAAAAAACCTCAGAAAGCTTGTCCATATGCTGCTTACTGCACTAACATGGTCCAGCTGTCTCAGTTGTGTAGGCAGGTTTGGGCAGCAACCTATAAACAGAACAATAAACAGCCTGTGTGACATGTTCTGGTATATGAGGGACAAAGGAGATATGGGCAGGACTATCTCTGATGTCCCCTGTACATTTTCCCCAACCAATAATAGATCTGGCACAGCATCATATTTCTGTCGTTGGCCAAATCCAGACATTTCAGAAGAAAGTGAAGAAAATCTTGTGGCTTGAAGACTGACAAGAGAGCAGCAAGAGAGAGGCTGCTCCACAAAAGAAGGCAATAGTGGAGCCAGGGGCAGCAGCTGTACTGGTAGGAGTAGTGTCTTCACCAGCAGGAGTCAATGCCACAGTCTCCAAAGAAGGCAAGTGGACTGTCTCCAGTGACAGTCACCATGTCCTACAGACAGTCCAGTGCAGAAGTCCAAAGTGATGGGTCGGGTCTGAGGTCAATCCAGGAAGTCCAGTCACCAAATACAGAACTACAGAGGTGGGTACAGGCATGCCTGTGACATAGCTCGGGCAAGGACTGGGGGCCAAGGCTCCTGGGCCCATAGGTGGAGGCCCCAGGTGAGGATGATCAGAGCAGCTAAGACCTATTCATGCCCCCAGAGCTCTTATAGAAAACTACAGAAAAAGTTTTAAAGGAAATCCCTTTTCAACCATAGTGGTACTTAGTAATGAACTTGGTTAGTTGTGGCAGTTACTTTGTCATTTTAATGTTAGATGTTTACAGTGAAGACACTTTGGAGCTGGTCACCCCAAGTCTTTTTGTGTAGTGGCTAAGTTAATATGCACTTCAAAGGAGCCAAATAGCTCATCTTAATGGTTGAGTGAGTCAGAGGCATTATGCTCCACAAGTGCCTGTTTCTCTCCATTGACTGTAAGAAACTTATGGCAACTATTTCAGGTGGAGATGTCTAAAGCTATATGAATTGAAACCCATGCATGAGACTCAGCTGGCAATTTTTATAACATCCAAGTATCTTCTGGCATCTTGTGGTTGTGATTTTTGTAATGCTGGGTCCTAAGAAAACCATTATTCTAGGTCCAGTTATGTGAGTGCAGATGTCTGGCAGGTTGGAACTTAGGTATGTGCTGAGGGATGCTTTAATGAAATGATGTTTCATGGAAGCAAAGGATCATACAACGATGGGGATCGCAATAAATGATATATGTTACTTTTTATGATCATATAATGATCATAAAAATATGCATTGAGAAATATGGGTGACTGCAATTATAACCATTGCACAATCAAATATGCATTTGCTTTAAATAATGTTTTAATGACTATAATAATTTTCATCATTCAGCTTTATATGGGGGAAATAATAATAATAATTGACAGATTGCTTTTTGCTAGGTTCTCGAAAGCTATAACAATTGTTTGTTTTAAACAGTCACGGCCTGTACTAAATGTAATTACATTTATCTTTAATTTGGATTGAGGAAGAAATGCACTTAGCTTGGCTCCTGTCTTTGCAGGAATAGTATTACTGTAACAATTGTTTAAATTGCTTACATTTCTGGAAAAGGACTTTTTTTGTTAATGATACATTAAAAAGGATGAAAAAATCCCCTCTGCAACTGTGTCAAATCCTTTGTTTTTAAAGAATGTTAATCTGTATTTTCAAAATGAAACAAACGGAATGTTCAGGGAGTACCCGTTTTACAGTTGCCTTAGTTTCTTACCAAAAGCATTGAAAGCAGGCAGTTTGGGGCTTTTGAGCAGCTGTTTGAGAAATACAGGTTTAAAATTGATCTTGAGTCTTAATTCTAGTGGTTTTGTAGCTGAGATCAGTTGCTGAGGTGATGCATTTCAGCTTCATGCTGTGTGGCCCCAGCTATCGGCTGCCTTCCGTACCATACCAATAGGGGATCTTCTGATCTTACCTCCTTCCGTGCTTTAGACTGACGCATAACAGAGTTATGATAATGCCTCTGTCAGTAGAACAGAGAGATCTGAAAAGGGCACGAGTTTGGTAATAATGGAGCACATGCAGGGGAAAGCTCTTTTTATTGCTTACGTCTTGAGAAGACAGATACCTGAGGATGAGTGAACTTTAAAACAGAATAAAGCCCCGTCATGTAATTTCTCAACAGAGGATGTTTTCCTTGCTCCAGTCGGGAAATATGTTGCAGTTTACTGCAAAATGAAATGCCAGCTAGGTACTAGTAGTTGTTTCATGTTGCAGTTAGCTGCAAAGTGAAATACCAGCTAGATACTGGTTGGTATTTCACTTTGCAGTGAATGTATTTCCATTAACTACAGGTAGGTTAGGTGTAAGGATCAAAGTGACCACAATTCTTCATCTTGAAGACTGAAGTGACTAACTAGATGGAGTGACGCTGCATACTCTGAGTTTTGTTCTGTTTTTCTCTTGGCCACATTTTTATACTCCAGATCCCATGGAAAAAAAAAAACCAAACCAAACAGAATAGAACCACTGTAGTGGCCTTAAATCTGCTCACTAGCTCCTTTTTGTTGGAGTCCAATGTTGTGGGAATGGTTACAAACAAGATGAAGTGGGTGTCGGGTTCCTGCCCAAGTTAATTACTAATTAATTTGTACACAAACTAAGAGAAAACTTGAAGAAGGAAATGCAAGCATATTTTTTCAGTTGAGGGCTCAGTGTGAAAAAGAATGTCATAAAGGGAAAGCCGGGCTTACTTGATTTTCCACCACCACCACCACTTTCATAGCCAGCACATTTAAGTAAGGTTACATAATATTAGCAACTGTGAGCACAAAATAGCCATTTGGGTTTTGTGTTTAATATCTGTCTTGAGACTAAGTGTAATTTGGAAGGAAGTACACATTTATTCCAAAGAGGGGTGATGGCTCATCTGTGGTTAATATCACCTGCAGCTTTTCTTCAGATTACTTAGCAGTTGAGTACAGTTCATATCACAGTAAATCTTACAAACTGGACATCAGCTCTGGTTTGAAGCTGTAGCACACAGATACAGATATGCCAAGATTCATGAGTCCCTGTTCACTTTCAGTGGAAGCTTTATTCTTGAAGAAGTTCAGGTTACCTTGGAGCCCAAGTTCTTCTTGGTAACATGATGCCACAGTCTGGGGGTGCTTAGAGATACCATTCAAGAAGCTGAAACTGTAAGACTGACAGTTACCTGAGTCTGAAGTTCAAGGGCTGACCCTTACCTGGATATTTCCCCTTCCTTACTTGCCACCGTGGCCTGCCTGTTAGAGATACAACTGACTTACACCCAGCAGGACAGCATTAAAGCAGGGGAGAACCTGAGGTGCTACTGCAGAACAGTCAAGAATATGGTGACAAGAGCCCTGCTCTGGAGTGTGGAGTCAAACCTTGTGCTGAACTGGGAAGCGTGGAAACAGGAACAAAATTGTCATTGGCTGAGTAAGCGTTTTAGCCTCTGGGCTAGTGGCTAGCCAAGTGGCCCTCAGCTTCCCAAACTGGAAAAAGGCCTGAGAAGCTGGGGTGGTGAATCAATGAAATGATGGAAGCAGCCAGCCTTGTGTGACTGCTTCTGTGGGTGAATGCCTCTAAACCCCATGACATTGAGTCGGGGAGGACCGATGATGAGAGTGCTGGGTGGGGATCAGCATTTAACTGTCTTCAAGAGATGATGCTGAGCAGTTCTCCACTCATCTCATTGGCCCATGAGCATTTTTACTTAAGCATGTGTGTCCCATACTGTGGTGTATATGGAGCTCTGGCATATGTTTTTGGGCTGTGACTGCCACTAGGCAGCAGAACCCATTAAAAAAAAAAGTTTTCTGAAGACTTTGGGCTTAAACCAGGGCTATCATGAGATTACACAGCTCTCTGCACAGTTTTACCCTCTGTTTGGACAATTTTTGCTATTTTGCTGTGATGTGAAAGTGCAAAACCGTTTTAATAATGCTGAATTTTTATTCCATGTTTCCATGGGTACTTTCAGAAAGAAGTAAGTACAACGTTGGTGATGTTGTGTTTGTCTGTGTGCATCTGGCATGCTTGATCGTGCTGTTAACAACACTTTCCTCACTTGAACTGTGTAATTGTTTGCCAGCTGGTGAAATGATCAAGTTGAGCACTTCTCACTAGCCTGATGTGACCCATTCTTTATAAGAAGTGCAGCAACAACATACGTGTCATGCGAGAAGAGGGCAGAATGCTGTAGGCAAAGTCTTAATGTTAGAAAAGTTGGAATTTGGTACAGTGATTTGCTGCAACTGTGGGAGGCTTTCCTGACAGTCAGAGGCAGAAATTAAATGAGATGACTGTTGGTGCCGCTCCTCCTGTCCCTCTCTTATTAAATGGCTGTGATGTTTAAAAAATTTTTTTTTTTTTGCAAAGAAGAGAGGAAGAAATTCAGGCTACAAAGCAGCACTCAGTAATAGGCACCAGTATAACTGAGTGCAGTTTGTTCACTGTTCCATGTTGCAGGCTAGATCAAAGATCTCCAGCTGCGGGGTTACATGGTTCCCCTTGAACCATTGCACAGCAGGCACTCACTGCGGATCAACTGCTAAGGCTGTGTCTAGGCGGGACATGGGGTGGTGATGTGCTTGATGTCTCAGTAGGAGATCATGCCCACAGCGGGGGAGCGTGATGTGACTGAGGTCCTGTTGGCTGGAGGATGAAGGTGTATGTGATGAGTGAGATGTGACCAGACAGGCCCGCAGCGGCTGGAGTAGAGTGGGTACCCAAGGCTGGCACTGCTGTGCCCACACAAATGAGGTCTGAGATCCCCACCTGTACTGTATTAACCATAACCTGCGCTCCGATCTATCACAGAATTGACGAGAATTATTGCCTCTCAGATATACTTGTCAGTTCCCTGGGCTCCTTATGCTGGCTTCTGATCTTGGGAAATTCAAGTATCTGGAAAACAGACTGTAGAAGTGAAGTGTAGTAGGGGGAGGTTGAGGCTGGAGTTAAGATAAACCTGGAGACCTGACAGACATCACAGCTGACTGAAAATGTGGTTTGTGGGCACTTCTTTGTCTCAGTCGCTGTGGTGATTCCTGTCCTTCACTGTTTACTTGTTCTGGCCACTTATAGAACGGTCACTTGCATGGCAGTTTGTTTTGTGAAAACCAGTCTACTCTCAGAAAACAGCAGAAGGGAATAAAACCTTACGAAAAACTGTCATGATATTGCTTGGTGCAATGAAAACAATTTATGTATGTTCTCACTGGAAGAGCAAGAATTGTAATTTAAGTATAAATTGAAGCATTCTGAGTAAATAAAGTCACCTTAGCTTTTTCTTTGGTCAAACAGTCACTTTCTTTGTTATAAAGGAGAAATTCCTTTTAGTCTTGCTCTGAATACCTGTTATTCTCCGTGTTTTTAATCATGGTTGCAGGCACACAGCACCAGCAAACTATAGAATGAATGTACGGGAGCCAAGCAAAAAGAAATGGAACGTACTGTTTATATGTTGGAATATTTTTTCTCATCAGTTCTTAGGCTCCAAGCTTAAGCCCTGTAGAGAAGCGTGTTCTAAAATACCAAAATTGAGCATGAACTTAAAGTAGTTTTCTGGAAATGGGTTGCATTTGAGGAAAGTGTTTGCCATATGCATCATCTGGGTTGGAGGGTTTGAAATACAATACTTGGTTTAGATCCTTCTGACTGCGTATTGCTTTTAACAGTGACAGCTACAGTGACCTCAGCGATGACAGCTCTCCAGAGAAAGAGTTCTCTAATTCAGAAATGAGCTGAAATGATTGTATGAGATCACAGAAATGGATGATGCTGCTGAGGTAAACAGAATCATTTTGGTACTGCTTTATGACATTTATTTCTTCTAGACTTGAAACAGGAGACAAAGTTATCTTGATTCTCCCTTTTGTTTCAAATCCCATCTGAGAGTTTATGTTTTCTTCCTTGCCCGCAGCACTTAATTGTTTTTCTCTTCTGCTGCTTAACTCTGCAATTGTTGTATTAAAGTCTGCTAAGTGTTTTGGGTACAGCTTATATGTAGGATGCTGTACAAAATCAAGTTGTGTTAGTGTTTGAAGATACAGCGAAAATATATTTTTAAATTATGTTTTCTTTTTTTATTACTTTGGTTTGCAAGTTTAGATCACTTTGAGTACACCATGTTGACATTACTTTTTGTTTTGCATTAATATTCATCTGTAGTTGCATTTGAGGCACTGATACAACAAAGACATCCCAAGATAAATACTTGGATTTAATCTGCAGAGTGATAGAGATACAAACAAGTTTTATAAAATTGTAGCTTTATTTGCCATAGGCTTTGCCGAAGTGATGTTGTATTGATTGTTTTTTTCACCTGTAAACATGGCAGCCATAGATTTCCTTTCAGTTCAGAGGTTATATTTCCTGTGAGACACCTGATCTCTGCAGGATCTGGGTTTGAGTCTTAGTCTTACTTTATTTTCCCTACACAGATTCAACAGAGTTGTGGCTGGTATGGTACACTGATATATGTATACATTCATGCTTTTCAGGATTTCTAAGCAGTTCTGTAAGTGGGACACAGCTTTCCCCTCTGATTTTATTCCTCTCACAGGGTGTAGTCACTGAGCAGCCGTGCCAAACAGACGATTAAGGCTACATATGAATGATGCATTTCTGCCTGACGGTCTCCTGATTAAAATACTGGCATGAGATGCTAGACATTGGAGTTTAGTCCTTAGCCGCAGCATGGGTTTCTTCTGTGATTTGTAATTTATTTCTTTTTCCCTCTCATGTACCCCATGTTAAAGATAATAATACATCCCCAAATCATGAGAATGGAGAACAGAATGTTAAACGATTTCATGACCTGGTGCATGCAGCATGTCCTAGAGTGACAAAATGTCACTTTTCACTCTTGCCTGGATCCTTCCCGCCTCCAAATACCATGGCTCTGTTTCTTGAGACCAACACATAGTACAGGACAGCCCCTTTCGCTTTGACCTTGCTTTTCTTGATGGAATTTATGAATGGTAATTCTCTGTTTACTATTGCAGATGTGACATTTTCAGTGCTTGGATGAATGTACTTTTGTGATGCTTTTAGGTAGTTATCAGTAGTCTGATTTTGTTTGAACATGTCACTAGTGGATACCAAATGTATTCAACAGACTTACTCTAGAAAGGATTAAGTAACTAATTTCATATATAAAAGAAGGATAGAAGCATTGGCACATTTATTTTTACCTCAGGGTTAATTCTGCCCGTTAATCAGAGCTGGATACACATGTAGACTATATGTAGCTTTGTGGTTTTGCTTTATGCTGTTTGACCTAGATGAAATGCATCTACTTGTAGTATTTACCATAGGACTACTTTGAAGTCAGTCAACGGATTTGAGAGAAAGTTACATAAGCATGAAATAAACTGAGTTACAGAAGAAATATTTTTAATCATTAATTTTGTTCCATTTATTCTTCCTTCCCCTCCCTGTTTTTGTTACAGAAAGTTGGGAACAGGACAATATTGAATAGAAGAAAGTTGAAGAAGCTGCTTATAGTCTTCATACTGTCTCCTCCTATACGGTTTTCAATAATTCTCTTTACAGATGACAGTTTTACTGTTCTGTATAAATGCTGTTTCTCTTTAAAAATTACAAAATGGTTGTGCACCTTAGCTGTTAATCACTATTGATCTTGTCCTACATGTCAGAATGATCTCAGGTGAATATGTATTCATTCACTACTTCACAACTGTTTTTGATTTGAAGGAAGATTTGATTGTTTTCAGTTTGCTTTAGAACAGGAAGATAAAATGCATTAGTTCTTGTGAATGAGAGGGAATGCACTAAAAAAATTAAGGGAAAGTTGTCTTATCCATGAGCAGAAGAAAACGGTTTCAGGTTTGTTTCCCTATTAAGCTTGTTGAATATATATATTTTTTTACGTCTTTGCTGTTCAATATGTACAAATGAGAAATTGTTGCTGTATTTCAGCCCTTTGTGATTATAATAATTGATGTTGGATACACATCTTTTCACTTTGCTTTTATAAGTGATTTCACTTTACAAAAGTTCAAGTCTATTTGCTCTATTTCTCCTGAAAGTCTGATAATACTGAACGTAATTCTGACCTACAAAATTACAGAAGTGATATTAGAAGGTGGTTTTGTATTTGTATTTTGTAAGAGAGAAAGTAAATACACTCATATGTTAAAATGTAATTTGAACACTTGTATGAAAGTTGTAGAGGAACCAGTCATTAATCTGGAGCATTATCTGGGCACCATCCATGCAACACTCAGTTAATTTCACTAACTGAATGTAAAGGTGAATTAAGGTTCACCCTTGTTTTCCCTCATCCAGTGACCACTTCGTGGTCGTGGCAGTCATTCCCCAGGAGAACAGAACGATATATTTTAATTTAGAAATCACAAGTTATTCTACTGCATGGCAATTGCAGGCAGCCCTGCAAAGCCAGGACTGCAGCCTGAATTGCTGAGAGAGAAAGGGAAGGCGAGAGGTGCTGTACCATGTTTAAGGCTGGATCCCGTTAGCAATGTGGCATCATCAGACCTGTCGCAGAAGCTGGACCTGAGCTATGTAACTGACGGCCTCCAAATGCCTGGGGCACCCTTTCCTATAAAGAAAACTCCTGAATTTTGAGCTTTGTGTTTCATTTTAGTTTTGGGCAAAGTGACATTTTTAATTCATCAAAAGGTAAATATCTGTATAAAAATTAAAAGCACCATGTCCCTTATTACAGCTTTGTAAAACAGTACCTTTGAGAGCTTTGCATTGCTTTAGAAAATTTCAGGTCACACAGATGATTTCTCTCTTCACTAAAAAAAGCTTTAATGCTAATGAAATATAAAATATATTATTATGGCAGTGTTTTTCTAAAGTGATCTGCAAATGTGTGCCTTAGGAGTAGCAGGTATTGACAGAATTGATGTCACTGTATGTCTTCCCCAATGAGAGACACTGCCAACTGGTTTGTGAAAGGTGAAGAATTTCCTAAGATTGTCTGTAATGTGCAAACGATTTTTCAAATATATTAAATTGTGTTACTCAGAAGTCTTTAGATATTGTGTTAAAGAATCGTAGGGCCAATTGTCAACTGTGGTGTCATGGAGAGAATTTTTCATTGAGTCATGTCTGAGTTGCATTGTCTGTGAGAAGCTATGATTTATCCAAAAAAATGGGGGGACAAAAAGACGTACAACCTGGAGTGAAGCTGGAAACAGCACCTTAGTCTCCCGGCGCCCTTATCAATCCTCTTCCTGCTAACAGTCCTATAGAAAGCAGTATCCTGGAGATAAACACGTCACTGTCACAAGGGATCCGTCTCCCACTTGAGCTGACAGAAGCAGCAGCATACCATTTCCAAAATGGAAGGCGGCGAATGAGCCTTTTCCAGCCAAATCCTGGTCTACATTAGGAGTATTGCCAGCAGGACAGAGGAGGTGATCCCTCCCCCCTATTCAGTCCTAGTGAGGCCACACCTGGAATGCTGTGTCCAGTTCTGGACTGACCAGTACAAGAGAGACATGGGCATACTGGAAGGAGTCCATCAAAGTGCGCTATGGTGATTAAAGGACCGGAGCATCCCTCCTGTGAGGAAAGGGTGAGAGCGTACTGGTTTTGGCTGGGATAGAGTTAATTTTCTTCATAGTAGCTGTATGGGGCTATGTTTTGGATTTGTGCTGAAAAGACTGTTGATAATACAGGGATGTTGCAGCTATGGCCGAGCAGTGCTTACACAGCCTCAGAGCCTTTTCTGCTTCTCACCCCACCCCAGTGAGGGGCTGGGGGCCCACAAGAAGTTGGGAGGGGACACAGCTGGGACAGCTAACCCAGCCTGCCAACGGAATATCCCGTACCGTATGACAGTAAGCTCAGCAACAAAAGTTGGGGAAGGGAGGAGGACGGGCGGACAGACGTTCTGAGTTATGGCATTTGTCTTCCCAAGCTACTGTTACATGTGATGGACCCCTGCTCTCCTGGGGATGGCTGAACACCTGCCTGCCAGAGCTGGGACTGTTCAGCCTAGAGAAGAGAAATCTCAAGGGGGGAGAGGGGAAATCTCACCTATGCGTATAAATGCCTGGAGGGAGGGTGCAAAGAGGACAGAGCCAGGCTCTTCTCAGATGCGCCCCGTGACAGGACCAGAGGCAATGGGCACAAACTGAAACAGGAGGCTCCATCTGAACATCAGGAAACACCTTTCCCACTGTGAAGGTGACTACACTAGCACAGGTTGCCCAAGGAAGTTGTGGAGTCTCCATCCTTGGAGATACTCAAAAGCTGCCTGGGTGATGGTCCTGGGCAACTGGCTCTAGTGGCCCTGCTTGAGCAGGGGGGTTCGACCACATGACCTACAGAGGTCCCCTCCAACCTCAACCATTTTGTGAAATGAGGCATGATTGTCACAGGCAACCTATAGTTAGGCTTCTCTCACTGAAAAGAGAGGAGGACGTGAAAAAGCCAAACCTTACATACATAGTCCAAAGTCTGAAGAAATAATTCCTAAGCATGGATGAAGGGTGAAGGTTGAAGGTTGACTCTTATCCTTCTGAATCAAAATGTTTGTGAAGCATGCTTTTTGCATTATTTCAGACCTCTCATCCTGTTTGAGTAAGGCCTTCAGTGGAAATGTATTAATTTCCATTTTTATATTTACACCTAATGCAGCATTCATGCAGAGAGCAGTATTTTGTTAGTGCTGTGGCAGGACAAAAAAGACAGCCTGCTAATACAGAAGTACACACCACATTTTAACAAAGCGAGATTGCGTATATGTTTTTCATTTGCATGTGAATAGTGGCATTTGGATTCTTGTAAGGGATAACAATGAAAACTGAAAAGCAGTTTGCTTTTGTGTTTTCATTGCAAAATTGGGCACGTAATGAAAGCGATGTAGAAAGAAAGATATATTTACTCTGAGACCATTGATCTGCACCTGTGATTTTTGTGATCATGTCTTGGTAGACTTGGATCCATTCTTTCTCCTTGGGAAGCATGAACTGTTGAGCAGGTAGCCTAATATACTAAACTGTCTAGGTCAGTACCACTGGTTAAAACTCTTTAGCATATACTTGGAGCACAGCAAGGTCTGAAATCTGTATTTTCCATCCTATGTTGTCTCTGTTGCTTAGGTTCAAGGGCTGTATTTGTAATAGCAGGGACGGTAGTGTCTTTTGAGCCCAGCTGCAGTGGCTGAGATTGCTCCTCTACAGCTAAATTTTCATGGATGTACTGGAGTGAGTCCAATGAAGGACCTTGGGGATGGAGCATCCATCCTATGATGAGAGGCTGAGAGAGTTGGTGTTGCTTAGTCTGAATAAGAGATGGCTCAAGGGGGATCTTATCGATGTTTATAAATACCCGATGCAAGGGGAATAAAGAAGACAGAGCCAGACACTTCTCAGTGGTGCCCAATGACAGAAGAGACAATGGCCAGGAATTGAAGCACAGGAAATTCTACTTAAAGAGAGAACTTTTTTATGCTGCAGATGGTTGAACACTGGAACAGGTTGCCCAGAGAGGTGATGGAGATCTCCATCATTGCAGATGCTCAAAACCCAACTGGACACAGCCCTTAACAACTTGCTGTAGCTGACCCTGCTGTGAGCCAGGGGTTGGACTGGACAATCTCCAGAGGTCCCTGCCAACCTCAACTATTCAGTGATTCTGTGAAACTCACCTCCTAAGGGGGCTGCATTCAGGCTGACTGCTGGGAAAGGTCCTTAGTGCATGCTAACTCTCAAGAGAGGTGCCTAGGGGAGAGTGATAGATACCCTGGGAGAAAGCAGTGCTATATTTTGCCAGAGTGGATGATCGTGTACCTGTTTCTGGGCATGTTCTGTGAGCCTGTATATTTTACTAGCCTAGAGATAGCTAAGCTGTGTTGTCTGGGAAAACCTGATGCAAAGATCCATTGGGTGTGGTTGTTGGGAGCTGAAGATCTGTTGGGTGTCAGGAAGATGTATTTGGTATGTTAGAGGATGACACTTAAAATCTATGCCTACCTCATCCAGAAAGTGGTCCTGTGCTGATACGCCAGCTACACTCAAGTTTTCCCTCACAGAAGGTTTGGTAGCTTGGTTGAGTTGGAGCAGAGGCTGTGCTTGTCTGTAAACAAGGGGAGCAGCATCCAAGTTTGGATGGGGCTGCGGCGTAGGTATTGCACTTAACTGATATTGTGGCCAGAGCTGTGTCTTACTGAATATCTATTCTAGTCAAGAATGTCATCTTGACAGCATAGATTCCTGTTTCACTGTGATCTTCACACGTGAAGTCCTTTAGCATCTGCTTGACATATTTTAGCTTGTATTACCTTGAAGCTGAGGTTTCTTTCCTAGTTTATTTAGCAGCTTGGAGAGATAACCTTCATGTGCTAATGTAATGTCTGCAGAGGTTGAATCTAATGGAGAGGCATATGTCTAAGTTTTCCTGAGACACTGAGGAGGATTTGCTTGGCTGACCAGCCTATTCCTCATTAGGGAGTACTTGTGGCAGGGTGGGCTGGATCCTGCACTAGCTTGCTGTTTTTCTGAAGCCACTGAAGTGGTGCCATATTCATAGCACACGAAGTGTGACTTTGTTGATTACAGGGTGGTACCAAAGAGGGCTTACTGTCACCTGTCATTCATGGGACTCAGGCATGATTCTCCTGAATTCCTCTGCGGGCGTTGAAGCCCCAGCTTGCCAGGAAGACACTGGAGGTTTTGATCTTATCGCTCTCTACAGCTACCTGAAAGGAGGTTGTAGCGAGGTGGGCGTCAGTCTGTTCTCCCAAGTAAAAGGCGATAGAAGAGGGAGCGGCCTCAAGTTGCACCAGGGGAGGTTTAGACTGGATATTAGGAAAAAATTGCTTCACTGAAAGGTTGTCAAGCATTGGAACTGCTGCCCAGGGAAGTGGTGGAATCGTCATCCCTGGAGGTGTTTAAAAGATGTGTAGATGCAGCGCTTAGGGACATGGTTTAGTGGTAACTTGGCAGTGTTAGGTTGATGGTTGGTCTTGATAATCTTAAAGGTCCCTTCCAACCAAAACGATTCTCTGATTCTATGAACAGGGGCTGTGAAGACCTATGTGGGACTGTCTGAAGCTCATTTCCCCCAACTTCACTGTTTGCGTATGTGAGGTGACTAAAATTTGCTGATAAAGGGAGTAAGGTGGATCAAGGAGGGAATCAGAGTAACATTGCCTTTAGGAGAGCACATGGCCTTCTCCAGCATCCTGGGGAAATTCACTCACTGCAACATGACAGGGAAGCAAACAAACAATACAATCCTTTCTGTACCTAGGACTGAATGACACCTCATCCTTGCACAGCAGCAGGAGGAGGCTCCTTCACTTGGGCATCTTCATGGGAGTCGTGATACGTGTCTGTGCCTCAGCATTTTGTCCCATGTAGTGCTTAGTTTTTCCCTGCTAGCATAGTGGTTGGTAGCTGTTAGATCTGTGATAACTTCCAGACAAACTCTTCCTCTTACCAATTCACCCTGTCCCCACTGATGACATGGTCAGTGCTTTTTTCAAGGATTTCACTCATCTTCCCAAATAGCAGCCTTTCTATTTTTGATGGCAATGAATTTTATTTCTCCCTGTATCAGGTTCTCAGTACTGTCTCGATTTTTCAGGTATTCAGCTCTATCTGAATTGTTAACCACTGTGTGCTGACAGGGTGAAATGAATTAAGGACTCCTCTAAAATAAGGGTATGAAAAGAATCTACATATTTTCTATTCTGTAGGAACTTCATATTTGTGTAATTCCGCTAAAATGATTCAGAATCTCTGGTTGATTCTCTTGCTTTTATCTGTAAGCTTTTTTTTTTTTTTAAACTATGTATTTTTTTTAGTGGGAATTAACCTTTCATGAAGCATAGAGGTGGACCGGTTCTGTTGTTCTTTGTTCGTATCCAAGTGAGTCATCCTCAGTACTGTCTGGTTCCTTGCTCCTTAAAATTCCTCATGGATTGCAGGATCTAACATCCTGGTCTGACCTAGCTGACCTACTGCTGGAATAATGTCTGTTAAACTGTCTTTCATCTTCTAAAAACTGTGTACTTTAATCTTTACACTTTGATGGTTTGTTTGTATGTGAAATATTTTCTCTGCTTGTAACATCCTAGTTCAGTTGAGGAAATTGGTTGCCTTATTGGACTCATGCCTTTTTGGTGACGTGCTCTCACAGATTTGGATCAGAGCCTACAAATCCAGCTTTGCCTGAAATGTAGAAACATTCTGCGTTTTAAGAGGGCTACTGGAAAGATAAGTTTATCTTTTCTACCTCTGTGGGCTGTATGGTTAATAGTTTAAGAAACTTAACAGTTGGAAGCTGCTAGTGAAGCTAACAGTAATATAGTTTGCATAACCTAAGAACTGACTCGAGTCTTGGATTAAAGCATAATCCAAATCTCCATATATTTAAAGGAATGGTTAGGATAGTCTGCTCTGAGAGCTTCTACATAACATAACCTCACCCAACAACAGCTTCAATAAACTCCTGATTTCATAGAGTCAAACTGAGAAATAAAAATATGATCTCATGTATCTTTTAGCTTGAATATCACTTTTTCTACCTTTGCAATGTACTCTTCCTTGTTCAAGTCTAAATTAGCAATTTGGAGAAATAGTGCACTTTTGAAGCAAACCCTCTCCATTTGCAACATGTGCTTGGTTTTTCACAGCAGTTGTTGTGCAGCAGACCTCAGTTCCTTTTGGAGGAAACAGAACTGAAGATCCATTCCAAATGCTGGTGTGATTCAGTTCTGAACCCACCTGGGGAAGCACTCTGCCGTGGGCCCTCCAACGTGTGCCTAATGAGTGTGTGCCAATAGAAGGTGTTCAAACCATTCCTGTGACACCCAAAAATGGTTCCTGTACTATATGGGTGTTGTGTCCACCTTCCTATCAGCCTTTTTTTTTGCTGAAAGCTTCCTCAAACTTCTACACAGACATCCTGCTCTGAGTTGCTGGAGCTGTGTTCCCAGGTGAGAGGAGAAACCAGGCAGCAGAGTGCTCAAATCACACTGGATGGCCTGATCTGGGTCCTTTTTGAGCTTGGTAAATGTCCTACTTGAGTAGTGGGACATTATGCAAAATGCAGCACCACAGTCTTTGTTTTAAAGTAGGTGAATCGTGCTCATCTATGCACCTGCACAGTATCAGTTTAGTTAAATATCGATGCCTATGTGTGCGCTGCTCACCACAGGCTACTTTTATAATCGGCAGAGAAAAGCAGGTGCTTTTCAGTCCTCCTTAGCAGATCAGATGAATCACCCGTGGGTATTACTTCTTTCTGGTCATGAACCTCAAAGAAGAACCTCGCCCAAATGGCTCAAATATCTATGTTTGGTTAGATGACCGTGTTCCTGATGTGTAGGTGCTGAAGTGGGGATTAGTCACTGCTCATCGTTTCTAATCAGCTAGATTTAACTGGCTCCTTTTGTTTGGGGGCTCAGGTAAGCACATTCTCCCCTGGGTAGCCTATGCTTCCCCAGAGTGCAACATTCATCCTTCCCGTGGGCCCCAAACCATCTCTGTGTTAGTCAAGGCCTCGAATTTAGCAACTCTTTCTTGCCTAAGCCCCACCAGGACCCTGTACCGGTGTCTCCCCAGTGTGGGTGCTCAGGTGAGCCTTCTCTGAATGCCCTTGTTGGGCCCAGCTCCATGCAAGAAGCAGCATCAGCATCTGCCGTCATGTTTTACCATGTAGTGTGCCTCCCTCCGTTGACAAATAAAAATCCCTTTCCTAGAGCACTCCCCCGGCCTGTAGGAGACATGGCCAATTTCCTCCTGAGTTTCAGAGGCAGCGAAACCCCCCTCTCCTTTGGGGGCTGCCCACTCAACAAGGTTAAACATCAGTTCTCAGTGCCATTGTTCATTGCTGTCATAACAACGTTAGGACAATCTGAAATAAAACCACCTACCGGTCCTGTGTCAAAGAAATGGCGAGTATATGGTTCTGTAGGTGAGGCAACAGGAGGTTCCTTGGAAGGGAGGGAGGCAGGGAGAGCACCTGACCCCGGGTCTTTAGACTGCGTATGTATTTTAAGAAGTTATTGAACAAAAGATAGAAACAGTTGTTGACAAACGAGCCAGAGGACAGGACTCCTGTTTGCTAAACGAGTGCTATAATAAATATGTTAAAAAACGCCTTTTGCTTTCTCTTTTTGGCCAAATAAGTCTTGAACCCTATTCTCTGGGGTGGCACAGATTCAGCAGGAAGAAGTGACAGCACCTCTCTTTTCAGTGTAATGGCTGGAACTTGCTGCATCACTGCTTTGTCCACCTAGTTATTATTCCTGCTGGTTCATAGGAGCCTGTGCCAGCTTCTGCTAGCGCCAGCCTCAGGCTCAGGAATGCTTATTATTTTTTCCTCTGCTGGATGTGCTACTCATTCATCTGTCCTACCCAGGATTTTAATTGAGTTTATTCCAAAAGGTATAGAAGGAAGCTTGTAAACATAAAAGAAAACTGTTCTCAGCATAGTTCCAATGCAAGCACTACCTGGAAGAGCTTGAACTCCTGTTAACATACCTGCCAAATAATATGCCTTGGTTGAGTCTCAAGGTTTGAGAAATTGAATAGGCATCCAAAATTTTGAACAATCAAAACATTAACTTCTAAGGCTTGTGGCTGGCTAATGTACTTTCCCTGTGTTTAGTCTTGCTAGCATGATGTGACATCTTTTACAAAGTTTGGTCAGTGCTAGTTTATAGTTGACTATAAAGTAGGTTCCCCATTTTGATTTATTTGTGCGTATGCTATCTTACTGCTAATATCAGTATTAGAGTCAGAATTGAGTATACAGACTTACAAGGATACCACTCTCGGGAGCATCTTTTTTCAGTTTTACAGAAGCTTTAAGAAAGACAGGTTTTGACCAACGAACATTTCCCTTCAACTAATTGAAGATAGAAAGTTCTCCTGGCTACGTGAAGTTAGATAGCAGCACAGTATTGTGATCAGGAGAGAATCACCCCTAAGTGGCATGAATTAGGTGATTTGCTACTTGCAAAAGTAAGTGAATTAGGGATGACATTATACATGTCATAGTCTGCTTTTTGCTTAGGGTAATGCAGCTCTGAGTTCACTGGGGAACAAAGACATGATTGCTTGTTAAATTGAGAAGTGTGTAGAAGACGTCCTGGGATTGCTTTAGTTGGAGACTTTTGACAGGAGGGCTTCCTAGGGCAGGTTAGAGTAATCACAAAATTTACGTTTATGTGCTTTTATATTTAATGTTGCAGTGATGCAAATGTAAAAGTTTAACCAAGAGCTTGCGCGTAGCTTAAAATATGACTGTGTAAAGTAAAAATCTAGGTACAAAATAAAATGTGTAAGTGGCGGTTCTCTGCAACTGCTTTTTCTAAGGTGATACCTTCAACATCTGTTGGTCATCTCATCGTGTGAGGCAGAGGAACACGTGAGTGTGAAAGTGGCAAAAGCCCGTCACCCAGTCTGCTTGCTTGCTGGCTTTGTTCTTTAACAGTAAGGAGCCTTAATTTACAAAGGTGATAATTTATGTCATTTTTGTTTCTACTGTAGAGACTTACAAAAAATCTGGTAACATTTACTGCAGTGTTCAGCAGCGTGAGCTTGGTAAAAGAATAGGTTCCTACTGCTGTCTGAACTAATACCCTGGGCTTTGCTGCCTCTTTGATGCATCAGTTAACACTTTGACTGTGAAGTTAGAGAGGAGAAACAAACTTGAAGGCAGATGTAACAGTTTTTATCAAATGAAAAGATTTATCTAGAAGAGTTTTGAGAAGCTTTTGGGTCATCTGAAGGAGAGCTCGTTTACCTTCTGTACTCCTCATTGCAGATTTTTGACCAGCTCAGTCTGAGGGCTTACTTACTTATATGTTGTTTCTAATTTCTCTTGCCCAGGGGCTTTTAGCTGTAATTCCCTCTAAAATGAGTTTGAAGCCCTCTTTGAAGGATCACTAACTGGATGTCTAGTATGTTTTGTTCCATGTTTCTCAGACGTACCCCATCTCTTCTTAGTTTTATTACTTTGTAAAACTGCAACCTACAGTGAAGAAAATTATATCTTTTTGGCCATAGTATCTGTGAAACTGGTAATTCATTCCCAATATCCCTGTATGTCCTGCTCCTTATTGTCAAGACTATGCATTTTCTGAGATACCTTTTTTAAGGGTAGCTTTAGTATCTCTGACCTGTATTGTACTTTGCAGGATAGATATGTGATCGTATCTGATCGTATCTGGTTTAGGATCTGGAGAAGCTGCCTTCTTGGTAGAGTCCAGAAGTAAGGATTGAGAGATGGAATTTTATTGCCCACAGCGAGACCTTAGATGAGTGAGGTTGGTTGTGCGTGCCTCAGTTTACCCAGATGGATGTCCTGTAGAAAGCATTGTGGATGAAAAGTACTATCCAAGTATTTTGGTGAGATGAAAAATTAATTTAAGAAGGATTATGTTTTCACACATTGTGATATATTTTAGGTCACAACTTCAGAGTCAGATATGGCTATTGTGGATTTGAATGAGAATTTATAACTTCAGATACCAACTGAAGTTCATTCATCTGTCTGTGTAACTTACATTAATGTGCCCAAAGGCAACATTTGGCCCTCTCCTTTCAGCTAAGCTGAAAATGGTAGGGAAAATTTATGTTACATTGGCATGAAGATCTTAATTGCTTTAAAGCTAAATTACCACAAAGGATCTTCTACTGCTGACCTACAATTAAAGATTTGTGCATTACAGTGAATCTGAAAATGAAAGTCCAGCTTTGGAGAATGACCTTCTATCTATTTATTCCATCTCTTTTATAACGTAGAACTGAAGCGCTACCACAGGATCACCATTTTAGTTGCCTGAATGAATAGCTATTCAATAACAAGTTTGTTTATTAAGAATCCAATTCCAGAACATAATCCAGAATTTTCCCTCCTCTCATGGAACGAAATTTTACTATTTTCTTCCTATTTTTAATTTCTTCTACTAAATAAAAAAATAATCTTACAAGTGAGCTTTTTAAAAACTGTATGTGCTAGTTGTATTATTTGTAGGGAAATTCCTTGTTAGGGGGAACCTGGGACATTCTTGCTTTCATGCGGTCTGACTGTCTTTACTATCAATGTGTTTTTTTCTTTGCCATTTATTTGTAGGAGCCTCCAGTATGAAAATAAAATATATGCTGCTCCTCTTTTAGATGCTGTTTCTTTAGTCATCTAGAGATGGGCAATATCATAATGACACATTTTTCTGAATTTCCCTTTGATTTCAATTGTTGCCTCTAAGCCATATATTTTGGCTTCAAATTACCTTCCACAGCCAGGGAGACTAAACTCTCATTCTGGCTTAATTGAAATAAAAATGCCACGGAAGCTGTGAAAAGGCATTTCCTAAGTGTAAAATCCTAGCCTTGTTGAATCCAAATACTGGATAAACCTACTCCACAGTTGCCTTGGTCTACTTCTGGTGTAATCATCATTAAATACAGTGTCTATACTGAGTTCTTTCCATATGCAATGAAGGGGACTTCTGCCGTGGTGAAGATCCTCCTGTCCCCTCCATTTTCAGCTTAAAAAGCTGAGAGCTATCTGGACATATTTCGTGTGTTAGGATCTTATGGTTGGCTACAGGTACTCCCTTGGACATGGCTAGGCCTTTTTAGAGGATGACCTGAAAAAACAAGTCCTTATAAGCTAGTATAACAATACAATGTTATCTATTCAGATACTTACATGGAAGAATAAAGCAAGAATAAAAGTTGCATATATGTAATTTTTCTTGGAGGAAGTACTAGGGAAAGCAAAGGAGGAGCGGGAAGGTAGAAGCTGGGAGAATACTTCATGGTATATTTTCTTCTGCTGCTTAAGAAAAACATGATTAATAAACATTAAAACAGCTGAGATGATACTTTTTTTTTTTTTGTCCCAAGTCTTCTAGACAGCTGTGAAAGATGTATATTTTAGAGCAAGGTGTACCCTGTTTGAGACGATGTGAGAGCGTTCTTGTTACCATCAGAGATGAGAGGGTAAGCCCCAGAGCAGTTGCCCGTGACTCCAGGCCAGAAGATCTCCTGCTAGCACTTGCCTTGGTAGCAGTTCAGGTCAGCCCAGCCTGCACCTAGCAGAGGCACTGCCCCAGCTCCCTGGTGCTTTTTGTCAGTAATAACTGCCGTTTACCTAGTTTTTCCTAGCCTGTTTCCACAAAGTTTGGAGGAACTTAACATTTCTGACACCCCTCTTTCTTTGTTGCACTTGATTGAAAATTTCCCCAAAGTTATGAGAAGCTCACTGACGGACTGAAGAAGATGATGGGGAAAAAATGATGCAGTCACAAAGTCTCTTTTTCTTATGAAAGAGAACAAAAATTGTTATTATCGTATTTTTTTAACATCCCAAATCTCTTTTTACGATCACAGCCTTCTGGCATGTTGATGTGACAGAGCTCTTACCATGAAGACCTTATAATCTGTTTTATCAAGATAGTCAGCAGAGACAAGCAATTCCGAAATGTTTAATATATCACTTTAGAAACAATCATGTTTTCAGAATTGGAGTCCAGAAGCTGCCTGCTGTCATGTATGCTGATAGTCATTTCCATTTAGTGCAGATTTAAAAATGCAAATATTGAATTTGGTTATGTGTAACGTATTTGGGGGAATGGGACGTTAAAAAAAATCTGCAAGTGCTAGCTTACCCTAAGTAAAACTATATCCCAACGCCCAAATTACACTGTAATGTTACTTAACAATGCAATGAGCTGTAAAATAGACGATTTTTATGCAGCTGAGCCCTCAAGCTTATTGTTACTTCTAAGGCACTGCTTTCTTGGTGTGGAAACAAACAAGTAAATAATATACATTGCTTTCTTTAGTGTTCGTTATGCCACTATCATTTTTGACCAGGGAGGACAATGAGGTAATCTAAATGATATAGATCACTTGTTTTCTCCCCTAATAGGAAAGATAATGAATGGCTTTGTTTTGATGGCTTTATTGCCTGCAAGATAATGAAATATCTCAGCATGGATCTCATTAGACTTTTTCTAGTCTCACTGTGATACACCCATTAAGAGGCCAGATCTCCTCTTTGATGTAAATGGAACCAGATATTTCAAAGAGTTTAGCACACTGTGAAAATCTGGGCACGGGTGTCATCAAAACAGTTGCTGGGTCTTTAGATCAAGGCTGTCATTGGCTGTGAGAGGCACAGAAGCACTAATACAGCTTAACAAAGTGAAATCGTTCATGATGACATAGGTATGAGGCTTTGGCATTCAAACTTCCTCGTTATTCACAGGGTTCAGGGTTAGAGAGCACGTGCTGCTTAAATATCCAAATACTCAGAACTGGATTTGTTTGCTGGCTTCCTGGGGGTGGTGGCTTCCCTGAAGCACCTCTGCTATGAGCACAGGCTGAGACTGTTGGGGTTGTTCAGCCTGGAGAAGAGAAGGCTCCGGGGAGACCTTATAGCGGCCTTCCAGTACCTAAAAGGGGCCTACAGGAAGGATGGGGAGGGACTTTTCATCAGGGATTGGAGCAGTAGGACGAAGGGTAACGGTTTCAAACTGAAAGAGGGGAGATTTAGATTAGATATTAGGAAGAAATTCTTTCCTGTGAGGGTGGTGAGGCACTGGAACAGGTTGCCCAGGGAAGTTGTGGATGCCCTGTCCCTGGAAGTGTTCAAGGCCAGGCTGGATGGGGCTTTGAGCAGCCTGGTCTAGTGGGAGGTGTCCCTGCCCATGGCAGGGGGGTTGGAACTAGATGATCTTTAAGGTCCCTTCCAACCCGAACCATTCTGTGATTCTATGATTCTATGAAGAGCACAGGGCTGTCTCCTCGCCAGCAAGCCAGTCCTATGGAGAGTCAGCACCAAGACAGCTGCAAGGATGGACCTCTTAAGGCGTCAACTGGGAAGCAGTTTAACAACCTGAGGTTCAAAAAGGGAATGTTGTAATGTCTTTCCAATGGCCAGGTTGTCTGTATTCTCATCCCAACAATGAAAGGAGGCTAGGACTGGAGGGAACAGAGAAATATGAGCCCCCTGAGCTATTTTTCTACTAAAACGTCATGTTCTTGTTGTTATGAACAGCTGCATGTTTTATTTCTACAAGGATGACAACAAATGTGTGTTGGAATGAAACCAGGAAGACACATTGTATGAAAACAAGATTATTATCTATTTGATCCTTACATGAATAAGAGAACTTTGGGGCTGGAAGTATGAGAGGTCAGAGGGTAAGGTTATGCACTGACTGAAAAAAAAATGGCAATTTGTTGTATTTCTCTTTTTTTGGCAATTGTTCATGGGGAAAAAAGCCTAACAGTTCTGAGGTTTTATGTGTGCCTTTTGAATGCAAGGAAGCAGGAACCATAGAAGGCCACACAGAGACAAGTTGCAGCAACTAAAATACAAAGAAATGAAGGCTGAAGAGAATTTGAGCACCAGAAGGTATCAAGGTAAAGGACTGCGCCACAGCCAGCTTTTTAATATTTCTTTCTTTTCTTCTTGTCATCTCTGCAACAGGTAATTGCCAGCTCCTATCAGTGTTTATTTTCTTGTATCAAAGTATTATAACAATGTCTGAAATAAAAATTTGGCAGCAATTCTCTCAGTGTAGGGGAAGAAGGGTTAGTAAGTCTTAAAACATCTTGCTGTAGTCACCTTAGAGAGGCCCATACACTCTCTAATGCAAGATGTGCCTGCCAAGGGAAGAGAATTGCAGGTACAATGCCTACCCAGGCTTTTACCTCCTGAGTTTCCTTCTCCTCCATGGAATAACTTACGCGGGAGGGTTCCTGGCCAGACTTGACCACTGCACTGCTGACACCATTAAATGCCGTGACTTGAGATGAAAAGAAGAATCTGGGTTTCTGTTCTTGTCTCCCTCTCCTTATACTTGCCTGAAATGGGATTATTCCTTTGCTGGGGCTGGAACCAGTGACAGCTTTCGAAAGGTGGCTGGGGTTTGCACCATGGCTTTCCCAAAAAATGAGTCAGTTCCAAAGCTGCCCTGAAAAAAATGGGATATCCGATAGCTAGCATAGATTGAAACAAGATTTCATGTTTTCAACCTATTTTGTGAAGAAAGAATCGGAATCCTAAAAGTTAAGAGTGTTTCCAGTTGTTTCATAGCTCTTCTCCCACCAGTGCGGACAGGGAAGCTGCGAGGACATGACGTAGTACTTACATGGCCGCTCTGCCTGTCTCCATGGCTGCTATAGGCAGGTAGCGGTCGAATCGGCGGCTCTGTCTGATGAAGCAAAATAGCTGAAATGCCTGGTTGGACTGCTGGCTGATCTTCTCATCAGTCACAATTCTGCATGTCTGATTCAGTATTGTACAATGACACCTGCTTGTTAAGAATACTGAAGCCAAATTATTTTGAGATGAAAATCAGACAGGGATTTGCCCATCCATGTGCCACATTCAGATGCTTTCCTGTGTCTGGCCTTTTTTTTGTCAAAATTTTGCACATCTATGTCCTTTTTCTACAAAGTGTGATCTTTGTTTTTCTTCATTCATTTTGAGAATTTAGATTCACAGGAGAGGAGATACAGGGAACAGGAGGCCAGCCTTCTCCCATGACAGATAGACACTATTGGAAACCCTAATATGAATAAAGAGTGGAGATTACTCTGCTCGTCTACAGGAGTTTGTATGCCACCCTGCCAACATCTCCAACCCAAATGTTTCTCAGCTGCTGAAATACAGCAGCATCTGGGTTGTCCTCACTTTTCTTTTGTTCAACACTATGCGGGCTAAATTGTGGCAGCAAACAGATGCTCTGGGACATAAACTTTGTGCTAAGCATTGGCACAACGTAAGTTTAGGTTGGAGGCAGATGATTCCTACCGGAATACCTGTCATGATTTCAGAGGTGATTGCTCCCCCAGCTGGAGGAAACATGAGGTCTCTTCATCTGCCTCAGGGCAAAGTAAGCCAGGGTAGGTTAAACTGCCTTATAGTGAATATTAAATCAAGCTAGCAGCTGGTACAGAACTGATTAAGGAGAACTCCAACAACTGGTTCTCCGGATTTGGATGGAGAAGTGTTCACCACCAGCAGGAAAGCGATAATGTATGGATTGACAGTCATTTCTGCAGAGCACACCTAAGCATGGTTAGAGTAGCCTCTGAAGCCCCAACCCAAGGAAGTGAGTAGAAGGTTTTTGGAGGTTGGATTTCTCAGATGAGAAACGAAAAAATACCCAGGCCCAAATCCACGTCAAGTCAGATAATAAAATGTTCGGTTTTATTTCTTCCCCAGTGGCCTGAAAAGATGATTAGAACAGATAATCAAAGTCTGCTCTGACAGCTACTCCCAAGCTCATTGGAACTTAAACAGGTTAGGAGAGAATTCCCTTAGGCACGCTGGGGACAGCGTTATTGATGGCTCCGTTGCATGGCTGGATAATGCTTGGTTACCTCTTGTGTTGTGGGCCAGAAATAGTCAGCAGAAGTGGCTAGAAGAGCAAAAGGATTAATAAAAATTAATGTGTTAATTTTACCTTACTCTCTTTTTAACATTTATTGATTAGAACTTTGATTTTATAAGAAATATTTGTCTTTTTTCTCTCACTCACAGAAGTATTCTCTCCTGCCTGGTGATATGCCTTATCTTCTGCTTCCTTCCAGTCCTCCTTCCTCCCCTTCTTCTGGCTTTCCTTATCACGCTGAGTTGGCACCTCTTGGACTGCAGTGAAGTTTCTGTCTGGCCTGCACCCAGGAATCTTCCTCCACATGGAAACCACCTTGGACAGGACACTGATGGGTGCCAGGGCCTCCACAGAGTATGGACTTGGGCCATCGCCTGGGTGCTTGTCTCAAGATGGTCCTTTTGCTTCTCTTGCCACAGCCTCCTTTTCTCCCTGTCCCAGGCCTCGGTCTAACTCCTCTGTACCTGCCCAGTCTTTTCCTTTCTTCTTATTTTGATTTTCGTCCCTTCCTTATTCAAAGTGGGACTGGTCCCTCCCTCGGATTGCTTGGGTGATGCCAAAGGAACAAGTAAGTACAAATCCTTTGCTTATCCCAGGTAGGTCCGGAATGGCTGAGAACAGCTGTTCAGGGCAGCTTCCCACCGCTCCTGTAGGTCGAGCAGTCCTCTGGGTTGTGTCAGTGTGGGAGCTGGGCGCGGTGCCCTCAGGGAGGGCTGGACCTTTGGGTATCACAGCTATCAAACTCTCCAGAGCATCTGCGGAGTGTTTGAGGTTAGCTGAGCTTGGCTAGACCCTAAGGGGAAGAACAAGTCCGGTTCCTGATGCTAGCTTCCACTTTCTACTTCCACATTTCAAACGCCTCCTCCAAAGCAAAGGGTAAGAAGGTGGAAAGAAAGGTCCTGGAAAGTAACAAGGCCAAGCAGTATCCCGTTCCCTATTTTCATTCTTGGAAATGGTTGGACTCTTCTTGCTAAAATTTTGCAGACAGATCAGTCAAAATTAGATATTACATATGGAAAATTTCAGTTCAGACAGATGAACTTTTGCAAGGAATAATTAGCTCAAAAGCAGGTCTTCTAATAGGAAATGTCCAGCCACCTTCATAACAGGCAACACTACTAAATTTGCTATGACTAATCCTTGGTATTGATTTTGTTGGCTGGTTGTAGAAAGACAGTTTGTCTGACTCCTGTAATTTAATTCAGTTAATTAGAATAAATGAATCTGCCATTTGCCAGGACCACTGCCTCCTCGCCTGTTTTCTTGTTTCATGCACAGCTTCTCTTATGCTGCCCCAAGGACCATTAAACCATGGAATAAAGTTCCCAAAAAATGATACTGTCTTTTTATATCTGAATGCTGTCTCTTTGCAGTAGCTAAGCCAAATGTCTAAGTGACCGCATTGCACGATCTCCAGGACTCTCAATGGGAACTGCTGGCAAAGATATATTTATTATCTTGCATGCATATACTACCCCTATCCAATTAGGGCATTTTATCCATGATACTACTAGCGCTGAGGCTCACACAGCACTAGGCTCTCACTTTAAAAAGACAGACTAGCTGCAGTGGGAGTTTACAGTTAGTTAGTGAGTCAAAAGCTACGGAGATAAACTTTAGAACAAATGAGATGGAGGAGTCTAGGTTTTGTCACACTGCATCTTAAGTCATTCGCTGCCTGGACATGCCTCAGTTCTGATGCTGGGTTTAAGAGCTGTCAGTCAAAAGGGTGTTTTAAAGCAAAAACAGCACAGATTTTATGCTATTCTTGATTGCCCTGTTTTTCAGTTCTGAAGGCAGTGAGCTAAATTTGTTTCTGAGTATTGGAGATAATGCTGTACTAAGGGGCTCTTAGTGTAGGGGCAGAGATGGAAGAAGGTCTTTCTCCCTCTGCCTCTCTCCACGGAGGAAATTCAATCAGGGCGTTATTTTGCTCTATCTTGAAAATGGGAAACTTCCTGTGTTGCTTACAAAGGGTGCTGCTGATGAGGAGAGAATTGGTACATTGAGTGCTCGGCTGGAACAGGAACAAAGGAGAGGTGATGAGCCTGGGATGTGTCTCCACAGCGAACATTGCCAGTCAAGGTCATACGATGAGTTCCCTTCTCCTGCCCCGGGTCTTCAGCATAATCTTTTCCCTCATCTCCTCGTCCTCCAGGGGTTCAGAGACCCTCCACAGGAACGATGATCCTCTCGAAGGCAGGGCTGGGAGCCAGGAGAGCTGCCTTTAGGGGCAGGTGGGGAAAGCACAGCTCCCCTTCTGCCCTTCTCCTCTGCTGCCGAGCTCGAGGAGCTGCTTGTGGAGCAGGTGGTGGAGCCAGGCTCTGGGGCTGGGTTGCGCAAAAAGCGGCTGGGCTGGGCTGGGCTGTGTGCTGTGAGGCAAGGCAGGGCGTGATGCAATCTGTGCTGAACGCTGTGCTTTTTATTTATACATACGTGCCTGCACGGCGTTGGGACTGTTGGTATTACGTTTGTGTAACACCATAATACACTCATGATGGCAGACTGCCCACTAGCAGGCTGAACCCGTTCCTGTTCCTTCCCCGTGTGATGGCAGAGTACTTCAAAGCCTAAGATGTGCTGGGAAGTGCACTAGGTGTTCTCACAAAACCCCAGGTAAGAAATGCTCAAGTAATGTTAACCCTTTGCTGGAGTGCATTTTATTAATGAAATAATGGGCTATATGCCCATGAGATCATTCTGGTCTCAGCTTTACTTATGGGTCTAACAGGTCTTTTGGCTCTAGCCATACGAGCCTCAGACAGACCACATCTCCAACTTTCCTTAATGAATTGTTTTTTTTTAAAGTTGTTTGATGTCAAAAGCAACCTATCCTCACAGCCTTCTGCATCAACCAATGGGATAATTAGTGACTAGCCATGAAAAACAAAGCAAGGACTAGAATGAGCGGCATGATCTGAGAAGGAAAGGAGTGCTTTACAGAGCACTGATGGAAACCAAGATTAGCTTCTGACACCCTGTGGTGTGGTAAGAATCTGTAGCCATCAGCATTCACAAAACTACTGAATATTTCTGAGGTTAAATCATAGAATCATAGAATCATATAATCATAAAATGGTTTGGGTTGGAAGGGACCTTAAAGACCATCTAGTTCCAACCCCCCTGCCACGGGCAGGGACACCTCCCACTAGACCAGGCTGCTCAAAGCCCCATCCAGCCTGGCCACTTCCAGGCATGGGGCATCCACAACCTCTCTGGGCAACCTGTTCCAGTGAGTGTAATCTGGCAAGAGAAGGACCTTCCCAGGCAGAAGAAAACTCTCCATTGACATGAAAAGCTCACCACTGCATACGCTACTACAATCCTTCTTGCACAGAGGAGAGTCCATAAGAAGAGGTGTGGCAGAAGTGTAGGCATGCTTCAGCCAGGCTGTGCCCGGTTGGACTGATCCTCAGCCTCAGGAAAGTCTAGAAGAACCAAAGCATGGGGAAGGCTCATTCTCAGCACAGCTCCCACCAGGCTTGTGCTTTCTTTGCACTGAGCTGTCAGCCCTGCTGCCTTTGGAGCCAGGGTTTAGTTTGCCCTCTCTGACGGCTGCTGTCCCACAGGGTCTGATCGGGGCTCGGGTGATGACAGTGGCAGGATCCACCAATAGTCCCAGATGAGGCAACGTAACACGTCAGGTACAGAGTCCAGCTGGCAGCAGCAGAGGCACTATTGTCATGTGGGTTTGAAGTCCATGCAGGAGGCAAGGCCAGGCACAACTGGGGACACAACGATGACAAGGATGCCCAGTTGGTAAGGGATGCGGCAGGGGACAGGGACCTGCGGTGTAGCTCAGGCAGGGCCAGGGGCCAGGGAAGCTCCTGGTTTACACTTTTCAAATCTTAATGCTTTGCTTTCTCTGAGGGGTTTTTACAGTGTACTCTTTAGGAAAAAATATTTGGTTTTGGTCAGATGCTGATAAGGTGAAATACGCATCAATATAGACTTAAAAAGTAGATTTGCTTGTCTGAAACTCTTAAGCACTACCGTGAAGTCCATTATGAAGTATTAAGAGTCTACTCAAATGATGCCATTCCGGGAATGCTACTGAAACATCTTGACAATCCAATTACCTTCCTCAAACCAAGGTCACCTCATTCTTTTTTTTTGACATAGAATATTTCGTTTGATAAGGAATAAGGAACAAAATGAGCTGAAAGCAATGTTCAACCCAGCATCTTGTATTTCCCATCATCTGTAAATGACATTCTCAAGACCTGTGCATATGCACTTATTTCAGTGTGTGGGCCCAGGAAACAGCCCTGGAATGGTTTGAGTGTGGCGGAGAGCATTACATGAGCAAATTCTTGTAACCCTGGCAACATCCTGCTTTAAAGACCTCCGGCTTCTTCCTTTGTCTGTCTTGTTTCTCTTAAATCTAGCAACTAGGTCGGATTCTCTAGTTCTCTTACTACACCAGAAAAACCTGTGAAGCTAAACGCTTCGGATGATTATAGAGATGCTAGCAAGAATGGCACTGAGAAGGGCTTTTTCTACTAGTTTTGCTAAAGCAAATGTACTACTCTCCTGTGCGCTGCAGAATCATTTCACACACATCTTTGATGGTTTTTTTTCACTGCGTATCTCCATGTTTGCTTGTGTGAATGCATTTGAGTACAGTAATATTTGAGTACTTCTCCAAGTTAAAAACATGTTAAGAATTGCAATACGAATGAGGAAACTACTTTGTCAGGTGCAGAATGAAGAACCACGGCAATAACAGTAGGGCACTATTTTCCTGGATGCAGTTAGCGACAAGCTTCCTCATTAATTACCTAGAAAAAAATCCAACAGGACCATTAGCATCCTATACTTGATTTTTCACGACACAAGACTCAGAGCCTTATTTTATGTCAAGTCCATAACTCTTGAATTAGATACAGTGTATTTTGAAAGACTCCCAGTCTGGTTTTCATTTTTCCTGACTTCCAAGTATCTGCGGTGCTGATGAAGACTCGCTATATTTGAGCCACTGAGAGTCTCTTTAGAACCTGTGTAGAGAGACAGGCACTTGTCAGACTGATTGGCAAAAGAAGAAAGGGTAGATCAACCAAAAAAATTACAATTTGGAAAGCAAGAAGATTATGACTGAAGTCAGAACTGCAAAAAAAAAGGCATCCATTTAGACTCTGTAAATGCACTCTAAAAAAAAAGAACCATTTTTTCAGCAGTATGGGTGCCCAAATAGACATATTACATGATCAAAAGATAGCCTTGCAAATAATTAAATGCGACCATATTTTCAAGTGAACCCAGTAACTCTGAACTTGATGATAAAATATGCTGATTCCCATAACCAAATTTGAATTCAAAATGCTGAATGCAGTCAAACTAGAAAGTTAGGCAATATTCATCCCAGAAGTCTGAAAGAATAATTAAAGTCAAGGAACTAGATGGGGAATGGGATAAAACAGCATAGATTTACTATCTTCTGACAGTAGATTGTGCCAGTCTAATTTAATACTTATCTCTCATGAGTCAATTAATTTTTGATACAAGGGAAGTGAAATAGCTCCAATCTCTCTGGACTTCAGTAAAACACTTCCTCACTGGAAATGAATAATTGGTCTAAAGTTTTGTGTCATTTAGTATATGATAGCTAAGGAAATGGCCAATAAGCAGACAGCAAGAAGCTTGCAGTGGAGGAGAACTAATCACTAGGAGTAAAGAAGACCTGAATTCCGCGGGGATTGGATGTGGGACTCAGAAATGTCTTAGAGCTTGGCAGAAAATGTACGAACATGCTGATGAACTCTTGATGGTAACAGCTGGGAGGTAGGAACAGTACAGGAACAACTGGATGACCTTAAATCTTGACATAACAAAGAAATAATGAAATTGTAAAAGTCAAAATTACAAGGTTGCTAAGTAGCAAAAATTCCTGTTCTAAGCTGGAATTCATCAGCTGGAAACAAAGGAGGAAAGAACAAGACCTCGTTATACAAAACAGCTGCAGGGTGAACAGGTTGAGATGCAACTGTGGGAAGACCAGCAAGGGGCTTTTGGCTGGATCAGGCAGAGCATTTCCAGCAGAAACTGGAAAAGTCTTATTTACCCTGTGTGAACCACTGGGAAGTTCCCACCCAAAATGCTGTGCACAGTTGTGATAATCCATCCTTTCTGAAGAGGGGTAAAAACAGGGCAAGAGGGAGAGGAGGATCAGAAGAAAGGAAAGCCCATTTTCTAGCATTTAAACAAAAGACCTTGCTGCATTTAACTGACCTAAATGGTGATGCAGAAACGACTGGGAATAAACATGGACAAGGATAATTTCGAAGTGGAAATGAACCCAATGCTCCTAACCAGTAGCTGATTTCTAATAGAAGCAAAAAAAAAAAGAAGTTATGCACTTGTCTCTTTATGAAAAGATGTGTATGACGTGGCTGACAGAGGTGACAGAAGACTAGATCCGACAATCCAAGAAGATCTTTCCCGTCTTCTTTTCTTCATCAATCTCATCTCATGGTCTTTCTCTCAGGAGAAGGAGAAGAATTTGGGTAAAAATCCACCAAGTTCTCATGCCTTTCAAATGGGTGTGAAATGGGAATGGAAAGCGGGACATAGTTAATGGCTGTCTAAGTACTGATCTCACCAGATATCCAGTATAGTGCTTTCTTCTGAAAAACCTTCCAATTAAAATAAACCGGAACAGCGTGTACAGAATACGGTTTCTCAATAACAAATAGTAACTAATGAAGAAATGTCCCTTATAACCTTATGTAATCATTCATGTTCTTAATATATTCAATACTACTGTCTAAAAATGTAACTTGTGAAGCATGGATGAGGCTATATAGAGTTGTGTTATAATATATAAACGTATGCAGGGATATTCAATGCAATTACAGAATAGGAACAGGTTGTATAAGAAAGCAGCAATTATTTTGATAATCCTAACTCTGAGTGCTAGGTAAAGGGAGAGTCTATAAATGTCTATTTACTTGTGTGACTCCCTTTTTAGACATCTTGTGATATTCTATATCAAACACAGGAAATCCCATGTGGACCATACAGGGACCAAATTGTAACAGGGATGGCGATGCTAACAGAAATGTTTGCCTGCTACAAAAGTTATGCTGAAAAAGGAGAGGTGCTGAAGGGCACAGATGCCAGGTTTGCACTTGACAAAATTATCCCTGAAATCCAGCTTGTTTATGAATCTGCTGCTTGTATTTTAAAAGGTCTCCTGTGAATAGCTGTATAGTTTACAAAGTGAGATATTGTCATGATGGAATGAAAGGAAAGGATATTCTATTTATTGAGATTCACAAGTAGCACCAACTTCTCTTCACTGCCTGGTGTTGCTGCAGTTTTCAGAGACTCAACTGCATATTTTGGGTAATTTTTTCCACGAGTTTGGAAACAAAAACAAAAGCTGCATTATATAACCGTACATAATAACTTAAAAAACTACACTTTTGTGTAGTTGTTTCTTGCTCTTGTAAGTAGAAAACGTTGCTAAATCACTGATGCAATTATTTCATTCCTTTGTATCTATGTAACGGCTTTACTTGACTGTCAGGGGGTCATTATGGTAAAGGCTTTTCGTTTACAAGAAACAACAAAAGTATTGATGTTACTTCTGGGAATGATGATAAAATTGTTCCATTAGGGGGGGTCTTATATGTTGGTAATTACTTTTATATTTAGAATCGGAAATGACAATCTGAAATCAGAACATCTCATTAGTGATAATGAATTTTAATTTCTGACAAGTGAAGTATTCCCAAGGAAACTACAGTTGTTGTTAGAACTATGGTGAATGACACGTGGTTTAAAACGCCTCAGTAACTGAAAGAATTTTAAAAGTGTGAAAGAGTAAGAGTGTGAATCAGTTTTTTAAAATATCCCAAATTTTTACTAAATTAAAAGAGATTCAAAGACTCTGGGGGACTGCTAAAGAAACTCAGTTTTAGCACCTGTTTTAGTCTCTTCTTGCCTAACAGCAGCTATCAACAAACTCTTTGTTCCATTGTTTTTAAATTCAAGAAGCATAAAATATGTTTTAGATTCAAGATATCAATGATTATTTCAGTTCATATCAAGGTAGATAGAGTGGCATCCAAACAGGCCTTTTTCTTACAGAAAGTTCCAAGGCAACCTTACAGATTGCTTATGCCTATCTTCAGCTGGCCTGAAGTCCAAACTCAGGATAAAAGCAAAGCCTGGCTTAATCTGAAACTACAATTATTTTTGAAACACAGCTGAGCTGGAAACAAATCTAAGCTATAACATTGCCTGCACCTTCTGGGCCATTATCTGTATATGACAATGAAGGAATAATGCAGGACCTATCTTAGGTGACTGAAATGAAGTTGACAGGAGTGGAGAGAGAAACTGGATCTCCAGACAAAGCCTGGACAAGAAGAACTTTGATGGCACCTACAATCATGCTTTCTGGGAAGCCCTTTGAAGATACCAGGTTATAACCTGAAACTTCTCTCGTGCTCTCTGCTTTTATTCCAGACGTGGGGCAATGAGAAAACCTCCCCACAGAACTGACTGCCAAAAAATTTGATCAACAGCAAGGTGATGTTTGGTGCCCATGGCAATGGCATAGCCCCAAGTTCTGGAGAGCCTTTCATTGACCATACTTCTTGCTGGCAGGACTGCTGTCCCATCCATTCCTCTCCCATCCTGCATTTTGCCCCATTTCTCCCTCCCTTCAGGGATTTTGGAGTGATATATCTCTACACAAGGGCTTTTGGATATTTTTCCCCAAGAATTAAGAGACATATGCCATAGCTTGCCATGCCAGCAACCATCAGTGGTCTTCTGGAAAACAGATTTTGGATGCCACCCCCAGATTTGAGCGAGAAGTGTCTCTGCAGGCCTCAGCAGTTAGAATTGCTGAATTCTTCTCCTTTCTGTCACCAAGACCATGGCATAAGTGTTGTTAACACCTCACTCTTGCATCATCATACACAAGATTTTTTTGCTCCCGCCTAGCTTCAGAAAGTTCAATGTACTATGTTTCCCCAGTCCTGCTAGCAATGGCTTAACCTGAAAGAGATGGAGTAAGATGAAGCAGACCTATAGAGCTGAGGAATAAATACTCTCCACTCTCTCATGGAGGAAAATCACAGAATCACAGAATGGTTAGAGTTGGAAGGGACCTTAAAGATCATCTAGTTCCAACCCCCCTGCCATGGGCAGGGACACCTCCCACTAGACCAGGCTGCTCAAAGCCCCATCCAGCCTGGCCTTGGACACTTCCAGGGACAGGGCATCCACAACTTCCCTGGGCAACCTGTTCCAGCGTCTCACCACCCTCACAGTAAAGAATTTCTTCCTAATATCTAATCTAAATTTCCACTCTTTCAGTTTAAAACTGTTACCCTGCATCCTATCACTGCACTCCCTGATAAAGAGTCGCTCTCCATCCCTCCTATGGGCCCCCTTTAGGTACTGGAAGGCCACTATCAGGTCTCCCTGGAGCCTTCTCTTCTCCAGGCTGAACAACCCCAACTCTCTCAGCCTGTCCTCATAGGAGAGGTGCTCCAGCCCGCTGATCATAAATCAAAATGCACCTTTACTTCCAGAAAGACACCTAACAATAAATAACAGAGAGCAAGTCAAAACAGTATGAAATGCAATAACAAAATCCTTCAAGAAAATCAAGGGGGAGATGTTGCTTTTGTGTCTGCATTCAAGATACGCATTCAGAGAGGAATGCTCTTAAAGGCAGCTGCTTTGGTTTGAAATAACCCAGGCCCACTGACCTTCTGGGTGTGCTGCAAAAGACATCTGGTGAAGGCGGTGTGCGGAAAGAGGTCAAAATCCTGTTCTCACAACATCAGAAAGGGGGAAAGGAGCTCAGGGGAGTGTTTCTACTTCAAGTACAATTTTATCGATAACGTTTGTGTTGCTGTTGTGCTCAGGAGTGCTTGCACAGAGCAGGATCCCAGCATGCTGGGTGCCGGCTAAAGCCCATCCTTGCCCCTCACTGCACAATACAATTAGCTGACAAGCTTCCATGAGTAGACACAGGGAGATGGGCAGGGCAGTAGGCAGCAATTGCAGAAACAGCAGGTGCCTTTGCCGTGTCAAGGTTTCAGCAGCCACGCAGCAAGAGGGGACTTGTGGAGGAGGGTGAGGTAAGCAGAGAGGGAAGGAGCTAAAGAAGGTTTTTTTGTAGAAATAATTATGTGCCAGAGCACCTAGAAGTACTTGAAAAATTCCAACAAAACAGCGTTGCCTGGCTTCTGTGGAGTGACAGAAAATAAAACGTTCAGTGGAGATAGCTCAGGCATGGCAGAAACCAGGGAGAAGGCAGCCTGACTGCATGCCAGCGTGGCTCCTGGGACCTGGGGCTCTCAAACCACCAAGCAGGCGCTGTGCAGAAATGCCTGGATTTCCCTGTCATGTAGCACTTTAAAAACTTCTTCCTATTTGAAATGAAATAAAAAAATTAAAGGCTGTAATCACCCCCCACCTTCCCTTTAAGTTAGCCTTTTTGATTCAGACATCTGTTCTCCTAGGCAAACGGTCCCTTAGGTACTAAAGCTGTATTTTAAACAGGATTCGGTCTCTAGGTATGACTAGTGACAGAAATACACAGGCTGAATAAGCCATTCCCTGTCATTGCTTCCTGAATGCCACCAGTATTTGGGAAACTACCAGCGGTGGTATAAAAGTATTTTCTCCAGCAGGAAGATACTATTTGAAATCAGGAAACAAACTACAAATCCAGAAAGTTGACAGATTTGGGGGAAGGTGTGTGTGTGTGTAATCAAAAACCAATCAGTGCACAAGGGAAAAAGACAGAACCTTAACCTTGCAGCAGTGTTCTGAGGGCTGTAGAGAGCTTGGTTTTTAATTATGCTTTGCCTGCGCAAATGCTTTATCCCCATATAATCAAATAAACCATTTAATTTTTTCCTAAAATGTCTAGCCACTCTACCAGCAGTGCCATTTATTATGAAATATACTGTTTGCAGATGGAGTGCAAACTATTTTTGAAAAACAGATCACAGTCAGTTGCAAGACCGTTGTCTGGCCATGCCCCCTTCTTCTCTTCCCCATCCAGCACACCACCTTCCTTCTCCTTCCTGCCTTTATGAGCTCTCCAAAATTTAGAGCAGCTGCTTATTTGGAAAGTGGTTTATGGGTTTTTTTTAACATGGTTTGGCAAGTTTGCAGGGTTGGCGCCACGTGACGACAGCTCTGTGTGGCACATCATTGGCAGCCATCGTTGGGTTAGTCCACAATGGGCTGGTCCGCAGCAATGCTCTGCCTAATGCACAATGTCCGTCTCTCATGCAATAAACCAAATACTTTCACCTCTTGAGCATGGAGAGGAACTACCATAGGACCAGATGGGAAAACCACTGGAAAGCCATTTAATTAAGCCTGCTTTCTTACTAGATCTTGTGCTAACACTTCTGCATCCACTCACGAGGTGCTATTCCTTGTCTGCTGTCCTTCGTGCATGCGGTTTTGACATTCACCTTCTTCAAACCTACACTCTAACAAGCCCCTTTCCCTCCCATGTCCACAACAAGCAAATACAAAAACACTGTGAAAAAAAGTAAAAAAATAAATAAAATAAAAATCCACTCTCCCACTACTGCAGGCAACAGCATCCTGCAGTCCTTTTCAGAAATACCCCAGGCTCCAGCTTAAGGATGACTTATTTTTTTGTCCCCACCACTCTAACAAGGCGGTTGTTCTAAAACCTCATTGCTTTGATGTCTTGAAGCCTTTATCAGACCCTGATTACACAGTTACATGCCATCAAGGATGTGATGATCTGTACATATCCCGTGGTCAATTCATTCTCAAGTGTATACTGTGCAAATCTTATCATTCCCTGATTGCCCCCAGCTCAGACTTCTTCTGTCATCTATTTCAGCCGTAAGCTTGTTAGAGGACAGCCTATTGTTGCATTTGTCGAAAGTACCAGGCGTACCTCAAGAATTGAATGAATAATGTGTTGCACTAACAAAGGCTGAATATGGACTTTGAAAGGTCAAGCAAAATGAAATAAAATTATTAAGTAGCACAACTTGTGAATAAAAATGAAGCAATTTTCGTAAGTAAAGCTTAGTAAAAACATGGGTGATTTTGTATTTACATAATGCACCAGAAGAGAGACAAAATAAGGTGTACCAGATAGGGAGACTAACAGAGTAAATGGACACAGAAGGACTTTTGAAAAAGAGTAAATATTATATAGATGAATCTGGTGGGCTTGCCTTGGCTGCCTGCCAGGTGTCCACCAATCCCCTCTATCAACAGGACAGGGGGAGAAATCTGAAGAGAACTCATGGATTGAGATAAAGACAGGGAGGTCACTTAAGAGTTGGCGTCATGGGCAAAACAGACACAACTTGGGGAAATTAATTTAATTTATTGCCAATTGATTGTAACAGACTAGGATAGTGAGAAATAAAACAAAACTAAAAACACCTTCTCCCACCACCTCCCTTCTTCCCAGGCTCAACTTCACTCCTCACTCTCTTACCCTGAGTGGCGCAGGGGGACTGGGAATGGAAGTTGCAGCAGAGATAACTTGTGACAAACTGACACTCTTCCCTGGCTCCAGTATGGAGTCCCTCCCATGGGATACTAGTCTTAACAACCTTCTCCAGCATAGGTCCTTTCCATGGGGTACAGTCCTTCAGGAGCTTCTCCAGCATGGGTCACCTGTGGCCACCATAGGCTCACAGGTCCTGCCAGAAAACCTGCTCCTGCATGGGCTCCTCTCCACGGGCTGGAGCTCCTGCCAGGAGCCTTCTCCAGTGTGGGCTCTCCAAAGGCTGCAGCTTCCTTCAGGGCACATCCACCTGCTCCAGTGTGGAGTCCTCCAAGGGCTGCAGTGTGGATATCTGCTCCACTGTGGACCTCCATGGGCTGCAGGGGAATCTCTGTTCCAATGCCTGGAGCATCTTCTGTCCCTCCTTCCTCACTGACCTTGGTGTCTGCGTGGCTGTTTTTCTCACATTTTCCCACTCCTCTCCCAGTTCCTGCACAACGTTTTTTACCCTTTCTTAAATATGTTACCACAGAGGCACCATTGTGTCATTGATGGGCTCCACTTTGGCCAGTGGCAGGTCCGTCTTGGTGCTGTCTGGAACTGGTTCTGTCCTACATGGGGGCAACTTATAGTGTCTTTTCACAGGAGCTGCCCCTGCAGCCTGCCTGCTACCAAACCTTGCCACGTAAACTAAATACAATGAAATAGGACAATAATTTGAAACACCTGGTAAGAAAGGCATTGACCGATATTTTTCCCGCTTGGGGGTTTAATTTAGAAAATGCTATTTTTTACAACCACTAAGAACTCCTACCTCTAGTCAACAGTCTGTATATACTCAATATTTCTAAATGTCGGGCTAACTGAGTTTGAAAGTGTTGACCTGTCTGTACAGGTGTGTTGGCTGTAATGAACAGTACGCTTCTGGCAGTGCAATCCAAAGGAGAACTGGCCCAGGGATTTCCCTAGTGTTCTTCAACCTTCTCACTGGCTTTTTTAGAAATACTGCATATTCATGCCAATTACTTCATCTACACAAATTTTGTTTTCATTTCATTTTAGATTTTAATACTTGCTTTTACAGTTTTATTAACTATTTGCTGTATCAAGATTCTGTAGCACAGTCATATTTGTTGAGAAGTGTTTGGAAAAACATATCACAGGCATGCAATTTATGAAAGAAATGAATAAGCCAGAATGAAACAAAGCAGTGACGTTGTATAGCTGCAGCTTGCCGACCACAAGAGACAGAAAGGCATGGCATACATGAATACTAAAGCATTCGTCAACGCTTTCAGTTATGCGAACCAGGCAGAATAAAAGCTGGGAGTGAGGGAAATTCGTGAAATAACTGATTCTTGGGATTCTTTGGGAACTTTCCTCACCAGGAGTTACAAGGTTACATGAGGTAAAATTAACAAAGGACTGGAAAAAAAAAGAAATCAGAAACACACTGATAACTAACTGAAGTTGCAAACTAGAAAAATGGCAGTCGAGTCTGTATGCTTCTGCGTGTCCAGCAGGGCAACAATGGTGAATTAAATCAATTAGCTGTTCCTATTAATGCATCCAGTAGTATAGAGAATAAAATGAAATGCATTAGAAACATTTCACTTGAAAATCAATGTTAGTTTGTATAGGAGGAACTGTACAATAACAATTCCCCCCCTTGCAAATGCAAACCAAAGGAAACCCTTTTTAGGACTTCACAAAGAGTAATAAGGGACAAAATTTCACACACCACTGGGATTTGTAGAATTTTTATTAGCAGTTAGTTATCTATTAGCCAATATTTTGTAAATGGAATCAAAATAGCTTTGAGTCTCTTCTCAGTCTTTGAAAAAGCCTCTTCATAGCCTTTTGAAAGCGGGAATAAAGACTGAAATAATTATATTTGGAAATAATTATGTTTTGAGAAGTGCTGAGCCTGTTTGAGTTCAACACCACTGGAGCGGCAGCTGCTTGCTCCATCTCCACGCACGGAGAAGAAAGGAGTCTTTGTGACCTCCTGTTCCCAGCTGCACTGTGAACACTGGCAACATACACTGAGCTACATTTTCACTGACTATTTCAGCGCACAAGCTAATTGATCCCTAAGAATGTACCTGCCGATGGTGTCTTGTCCTGATATCGGTCACTCCTTTTACCCATTGAGTTGGAGCAGTTTTCCAGGTGAAAAGCTTTGTGATGATTTTAAAGAGTAGAAGGCTACTTCTCCAGTGTTTATCCATTGAAGAGAAATGCATGTATTAAAGGCCTGGACTTCTAAAGACAGACAGGTTGAGAAGAATATGTGTAGACTCTCATGTAGAAACCATCAGCTTGGTGACACTATTATCAGCTAGCCCCGGGAACCAGAAAGGTAACAATAATGAAAGTGTATCTCTCTATTAGCCTGGTTTCCGAAGAAACTAAGCTCATTCTCCATTGCTGCACAGATCTGCCCACCATCAGCTCCCTTCTCAATAACTTTCAAACTTGTGGTTCTGTTTCGACCAGATTTGGCAGACTGATGAAGGCCTCGAATACACTGCATTTCCACTCATTTTCTTACCAAGGGAAAGATATTCCAGCCTGAGCTCAAATTGTACTAGTTGCCAGAGGATCCATACGGACACCAAAGGGATGCTCTGGCTGTCTTCAAGGCCTCCGGTAATTTGTGTTCCATGGGTGACTTTCAGCTGCATGACACACAGGGCCAGTAACAAGTGAACAGTCCTCTACTCTGTCAATGGTTGGCTCCTAAGGACATTATCTGGCATTCACTACTAATATACGACCCCCCCAACTCCCCAGCTAATTGCAGTTTTTCTCAAAATTCATATTATTTCTTTCTCCTCAGAGGGTTCTCTCATGTCTACTGACATGGTGAGTTCATGCTGCAGCCTTCATGCAGTTCAGCTACCTACAAGACAAAAATCCATTGGAAACTGGGCTCCACCACGTTTGGAACTACTTCTTGATTTTTTTTTTTGGTCAAAGTAATACTTTCTCTACAGCTGTTAGCAAGCACAGTTTTAGTGTATACCATCCATCACAGCTCTCCCTCTCTCCCACCGCTGTTTTATCTGATGGGCAATTTGTCCACTGCAACCCAGCAGAAATGTTCCCTTCTTACTCTTCTATGGCACAATTTGCTCATGAAAGGGAAAAACAAACAAACAAAAAAAAACCAACCCAAAACCTGACAGCAGAATTCATTGCTATAATTTAGGGAGGTTTCAGCAAAATTAATGAAGCGCCATTACCAAGGGAACATGGGCTGTTTTCTGCATAATTACTACTATTTATATAACCATCAGATCCAATGTATTATTTTCACACGCTCGAAGCAAGAACGAGTCTCCTTTGTGTTGGTGTACATGCATAATACATTTGGGTGTCCAGGCACACGCCGTAGGAAATGAATAGGGACCAGTTTAAAGTCACAGAGCAGCTGCCTATTGGTTTTCTCGAGAGTGAGGCGTGAAAATAAACCAGGATGTGAACTAATAGGCTATTCGTTTTATTATAATAATCTGTTGTTATTAATTGACAACAGCTGTGTGGCAAGTTGTGTGACACCCGCTGCCGGAATGAAACGGCTCCGAGTGAATTCAATGTATAGAATCCTGAAAAGAGGCAGATACAGCTTTGAGAGAAAAATCACATCCCTGTCTGCTCCTACAAGGGGAGTTAGTTTCTTGCTCAGCTCTTTACAGTATCAGTGACTGTTCTTGTATAATGCCAGTACAAGTATTTTTACGTTTAATTCTCTGTACTCTCATCCTCAGGGATGAACTGTTTGTAGACCCAAGGGCAAAATATTCTAATATGATTTAAATTAAGCAGGTCATATTCTGTGGGCAGGGGTGTATGTGCATTTGTGTGCGTATGTAATAGCAAACGCAGTCAGGATTTGCCAATGGAAAAATACTTCCCTCAATGGTCTTGGCCAGTAACATTGGAAATGTCTCAGGTGGGTTAGTTCTCTCTTCTTGCTCACAGAAATGGGAAGGATGGAGAAATTTTGGCTGGTGGTGAGGACTACCACCACTAGGCAAGCCCCTGAACTCCTCTGCCCACGTGAAGCCCAGCATGCTGGCAGCCCGAAGCATCCCTGCCCTGTCCTGCTGTCTTGGGCCAGCTCAGGGAGCAGGAGCCACGAGCTGGACCTGCAAATGTTCAGACATTCCTTGGCTGTGCCAGAAAGGCCAGAAGACGTGCACCCACTTCTACTGCACATTGAAGGGCATGGGAGTCAGGAGACATTGAAGCCTCCTCAGACACCGTCTCTGCCTCCACCCTCTCCCATCGCCACTGCAGCTACATCTGGTTTTCAAACTATGGGGGAGATGGGGAGAGCTTGGTGGAAGAACAGGAAGGGGTAGGAAGAGAAGTTTTTTTTCTCTGTTCTTTTCCTTCTCTCTCCTTTTGAGAATAAAAACGTGGGAGACTTCATACCTTTTAAGAGTGTAAGAAATTGTCAGGACCTTTAGGATTTTTTGAAAAGAAAACTTGGAATAAAACATTAGGTATGAGACTGGACAAAAAATTCAATGAATGTACCAGAGCCCAACCCCTTTCTTGATAATGGAAAACCAATTACTTTTTATGATTTTGTAAACTTCACAGCTGGAACGGTGTAATTCACTGCAAGCTGTTGAAAATCAGCCTGTAGAAATTGCCCCATGTTAAAAGCTGGAAGTCATGAGGACTTGCAGCAGCTGCAGGGAATGTGTAGTTGCCCAGCCAGTGGACCAAGCAATATACGGTGTTGAGGGGCAATAACTCATCACAGGTGACATTTCACTAAAAACCTCTTCAATCAGGCTGGAGTAGCTTCATCCAGCTATTTGACTCGCAGGCATCTGCAACACTGAGCTCATCAATTATATGTTAAGGTATCACCTAAAGCCATTCCCTTTGGCTGCTTATAAATTAATAAATTAATTGGCATGAGGTGGCAGGATTTGATGATAACGAATGGTATTTTGAAGCTGTAGAAAATAAGTCAATTTCTGTATGTATTTAGAACAAATGATGTGTATTGAGATGTTTACTTTCCACTTGCCAGAAGAAATGAAAAAAAAAAAAAAAAGACATTTGGTAAAGAATAAAAGAATATAACTTCTTCATTCCCTCCCATGGATGTTTTCATTTGGGAAACCTGCATAATATGAGTTACTGTGTATGGATACGCACCTGTAAAATATCCACATCTGCTGTTTATGTAACTGAAGTTCCTGTGCATATGGATTTTCTGGGTGGCCCCTATATAAACTTCATAGAAAATTATAATAATTGAAAATGACTTTCAAACCAATTTATCTCTTTAAAAGAAAGACAAGCTGTAACTGTAGAATTCTGGGGGATAAGTTTTGAAACTACAGAGAAAATAAAATTCAACAGAAATTACCATAAAGCATGCAGAATTTAACAGAGTGCAAAAAAATGGTCTCCAGGTCCCTTTTAGCTTCCTTCCAGTGAAAGGCCTATTTTATCAAGGTGATACCTGCCGTCACTATGATTTTTCATAGCTGGAAGATAGGTCAGCAAAACCATTGGCTCTCAGATGCTTGTGGTCCTGCCCTTCTCCCCTCTCCTGGGGCACAGCGCTGTGCCAGGCTCCCTTCCCACCCCGGAGCCCTGGGCAGCACTTCCCCACAGACTGGTCCAGTTTCTCCCCACAGTTGGTGGAGTAAGAAAGGTTTTCCCATGTTGGCCCAACGACTATTGCTTCTTCTTCACAATCTCCCAGAAACTGCCCATCCCTATTTCACTTCTAAACCATGTGTCCAGCTGCTCTTGTACCCTGAAGCCTCCAATGGGCACTCTGTACTGTTTTGGGAATTGTGGGGAAATCGGTTATTGCCGAAGCCAAAGTTTGCTATAAAAAGGATGAATGAGGGCCAAAAAGTGGCAGAATTGAACAGAGTTTGCTGCAGATTAGTTGGCAAACCCTAGGGAAAGGGGTGAGGCAAAGTGAGGACCTGCTCCTTTCCCCCTCCTGAGGCACTGCAAAGCCCTTCAGGACACAGGTGCAATTTGGAAAGCCAACATTGTCCTTGTGAACTTGTCCTTCCCCTGTAGCTTGCTCCCGCTACTGCCATGGCTCTAGCTTATTTGACTAAATCAGGCTTTCTTCCTAGACCTGTATGGACCTGGAAGGTTACAGGTGCTTGTGTCTGGGGAGTAGACACTTTTGCATCTGAAAGCAAGAATGGATAAATTATATGCATAACTTGCTTGATGAAAGGTTATTTCAGTGTTCATCTCTGAGGTCCAGGTTTCTCATGACAGCTTTCCAGTCATCTCTCAGCTCCTGAGAGCTGAAGTTCATGACCTCCAGAGGGCTGTAGCTCGCTGTAATTCCAAGCTTTTCTTGTCTTCAAGCATTTCAGGCTCTCTGTCACTCCACTCCGCAGGACACCGGAGGTGCACCTTACGCACTGGCAGCAGCTGCTTGGCAGAGGGGCAGCTCCTCTTTCCCTCCTGATTCAAAAGATCCTTTGGGCAATAATGCTTTACCAGACAGAGCTGAAAGCACACTAAGCATTGCATGTAAGTACTCGGGCCAGGCTCTATCACTTCCCATCACTGAGCTCATTTGGGACAATGCCTGAGTCCCACCAGGGCAGGCTCAGCAGGGAAGCAGCCCATAGCATGGCAAGGTGTGGTAGCAGCACGGTGCCTGTGGTCCAGGTAGCTCATGCTGGTCTGGTTTAGAGAGGAAATTGCACTGGGACAACCTGTACTGCTGTGGGGACAGGGGCTCAGCTCTGACGGCAACCTCACTGCCCAGCGTGTCGTGGTCTCAGATGCTGATCCCATTTCAGAACAGTTCTGCTCCTTGGGTGCCCAAAGCAGCCCTCCTTGGGATTACTGGTATTTGCAGTCCTGCGTAACACATGCTGCGGTTTTTTTTGTCTGCAGCAGCTTCTTTTGGAGAAGTCCTGAGACTTCCGGAGGAAATGGGATGAAGCGTAGCCGAGCACTTGGTTAACTTCACCCATAAGCAGGAGAAAGCTCCCTTTGTCCAGCATCTCTTTTCTGCCTTTAAAAAATTGTTCCACTATGCAGTTACGGCAGATGACCAGGCAAACCTGAGGCAAGACCAGCCTCTCCTTGAGTTTTATTTTGGAATTGTCTTTACAGAAGGTGTTTAGAAAACCCACTTGCCTTCCTTTCCATGCTGTTTGTATTCAAATCCCTAAATATGCAGTAGTGCTTAGAGTTAAAAAAAAACCAGGCAAGAATGTCCTAGTACGCAGAGCTAGCAAAGTAAGCAGAGTTTATTTTCAGCATGTATTTGTGTTTGGACTTTGGAAGAGTATATGGGACGCAGTATTCTGCTGATAAAACTTGGAACATTGTGAACTAAAAATAAGTCTTATTTATGTCTGTTTAAAGGGATTTAGAAAACTGAATATATAGTGAACTGCTTGAGCATAGGATTCATATAGTTGGGAAAGAAAACTGAACATGTTTGAATCCATAGGTATTCAAGCCTTGTCTTTCATAGACATGCTGTATGAATTTAAGACTCGAAACAGCGAAGCTTCTCATTTTCTGAACTGTACACTAAATATTAATTCTTTTGGCACTGTAAGGACTTAGCATGTCTGCTGGGGAAGACCAGATTTCAATGCTGAAACCGATAAAGTTGATTACAGACATCGCCACCTTCACCCATGTTGCTGTATAGCCCGGAGACCATTTCTACTAAAAATGCTGCTCACTCCTTATTTCCAAGCCAAAATTATGATAAGCTGCTCAAAGAGCAAAGTAATTTAATGAAATTAAGGTTCTGCTTTGACGGCTCACGAGGAGTTCGTGGAGGTCTGGTGAACAGAGAGGAGGGATCAGCGATCAGAGCCCCGGTGATAGGTGTGCTGGGGAGATGGCAGCGCTGCAAGGGAGGGGGCAGCTCGTGTTTAGCTGAGGTCCTGTGACCGCCCCAGAGGCAAGAAAAGGCCTGAGAGTTCCTGACAGCCTCTGACACTGTTGGACAGATAGGCAGACTGAGTTCAGCTTCAAAGCTAATGTGATTTTTTTTTTCTTTTCTTTCTGGAATTTCTTAAATTAATGCATATTCTTTCAATACGGTTGCTTTTAACTGACCAATTATTATTAGCCTCTGCAAACTCCTTTGGGACTGAGCTCAGCTGCGCTAGGTGCTGGGTACCCTCAGGACCACACGGGCTTGCTAGTTTGTATTTTCTTTTTGAGGTTTGAGAGGAAGGAATATCACCTATTCAGGAATAAGTATGCATTGACCCTTGAAGGTTTTCCTAGAAGATTGCTTGATGGACAGACAGTCTGATGGGGTTTGATATTAATTCACATGAGGGCTGTTTTTATGGCTCCTAGTAACTAGTGCAACTAGTTAGTTATATTTATGTAACTAGAAATAGCTACATAACGAGTATCAGTAGTGAGTGAGCAGCACTCCAGCATTAAAGAATCCTCAGCAATAATCACTCTGTGTTTATTTTCTTGGTGATTTTCTAGGAGAAAGCAACTTCGCCTTTTCTTGATTTTGTTGCATCATGCTCTGTATGAATTTAATGTACATATGTGTTAAAAAGAACTTAAGAAGAGAAAGTCAGAAAAATGGCTCTGCAGTCAATGGGGTGAGGTAAGAACTTACTGGGTTTGACCCCTCACAAACTCTTCTTTCCGTGTATTTTGTGGTCCCAACACAGTACAAAAATAAGGGCTTGACTGTAAAGAGGGATAAAAGTGAACTGGACTCCCATCTAGAAATAAGAAGGAGAAGTAAGGAGAATAGGAATCACGTGTCATGCAATAAGTATATTGTTCCAGTCTATTATCTCATATTACAGTCCTTTCTCTTGAAATCCGCTTGCCTCACATTATTTTGATTTTTGTATCTACATTTGTCTGTAACTGCAGATTAGGAAACTGCGTTTCATTTTCTCCTGCTTGCCAGTCCTGCTTTAGAAGGGCTTTCGTAGTGCCCACATTTGCCCCCTGGTCTTCGGAGTGCAGGAGGTGCTGGTCCTGGCTGGTGAGCGCCACCAGACACTACAGCTCCTTCAGGAAAGCACTGCAGCCGCGAGAAACAGAAACCAGTTCAGCACTGCTGCACTGCCCTGAATTTGCTTTAAACACATTTTTACGTTGAATTGCTCGGGTTTGTTGTAGACAACAAACACTGGTTACTTCAACCAACGCATCTGCACGTCAAGAAGTCGAGATGATTATATGGGGTACAACTTACCAGGGTTCAGCTGATAAGTCTTTATATCTCTTACCCTATTTTCTAGGCACAAGAAATTTGTACCTGTTGCATATTACTTATTAAACCAGTTCCAGGCTCACTGGCTTTTGCGTCATTTTGCACCGTCCACTCGTGTAACGTGGTCTTTCTGCTTGTTTCAGAGCCTCTGCTCCCGTTCTGTTCGATTTGTTCATGTCCATACCGCCTGTTGCCATAGCAGTTAGTTAAAAACAGAGATATCAGGAAGGTGTCCTAATTAGAGAAACACGTACTCCCTGCAATAAGGGTTGGCTTTTGATCTGCTGTATTTTGCTGGTCAGTAATGGGGTTTTTTTTTTCACCCTGTGAGCAGAAAACCGGTGCGGAGGGGAGGGCGCCGGGTATCGCTGCATGGCCAGGCTGTACAAGCGTCTCTGGAGGGCTGCTGAATCAGAATGACTGTGCTTTATTCCTTGGGCATGGAGGGCAATGCAACCTCCCATGGTCCTACTGGTTGCTCACGGCCAAGATTTCACTTAGGATGCCAGGAAGGTGGGATTAAGCCTCTCTGTGCTAAAGCTCCCCATTTTCAGGATTGGATTTGGCAGGGAGCACATGGGGGTCTGCAGGGCGCAGGTGTCCCTGGCAGAGGAAGTGAACGCACACAGCTGAGTACAAGCCTGTTTTTTCTGGGCTTGTTTCCGCTTTTCTGAGCCTCTTCATCCTCACACCTAAGAAAGTGCTTACCCAGAGCAGATTGCACCAAGCCCGAGGTGGCAGGCTTGTAGTTGTCACCTCCACTTTGCTTTCTGCCCCTGTTACGGAGCGGTTTTGGGTGCTCTTTTGTGTGTGGGGAACCTGCTGAACTCAGTGCTATTGAAGTGCTACTATATCTTAAGGAACAGCAAAGATATAATGTTTGAAGTTTTGTGATAGAACACAGGACTGCCTGAACCGGCAGTGGAAATGTGTAGTTGGAAATGTGAAAGTTAAGTAAATGACCTACTTTGCTGCGTTTACCTCAGGTCCTGAAGTCACTGTGCCTGTATAAAATGACATCTAAACTTCTAGCAGTGGTTAAACATCAGCTGGGACCCGGCCAGCTGCTCCGGGCAGCAGGCACGGTGCTGGCGACACACCGACCCGGCCTTGAGGGACCTGTCTGTGCTGACTGGTAGGAGGGGAAAAAAAGCAACGGAGCTGAAACAGGGTGCAAACTCTGATGTTAATAGCTCAAAAGGGGAACACTGGGGAGATGGGTCAAATTTTGGAACTTCATTACTATTTAGAGGTTTTTGTTGCTTGGTTTGTTTGTTTGTTTGTTTTAAGAACGCATATAAACACCATATAAGCAGCATACGAGCAGAGGAAGGGGCTGGGTCTCCAAAATAACACTCTGAAAGGTATTTGCTTGTGAAAATTTATCCATGATGGCAATATCTGCAAGTGAGTCCTGATAGAGCACATGAGGACAGAGAAATACTTCAGGTGGCTGTCGCCACTAGGTTTTCGTTTGTTGTTTTTGTTTTGTTTTGGTTTTTTTTTGTCACTCTCTTCCCAGTTCCACAAATAAATTACATTTACCCTGCCTTCTGTGACAATAAATAGGATTTTTCTTTTCCCTGAGGTGGGTCTAGCAATAAACAGGGTTACAGGCTGAGCCGACGCAGGGGGATCCTGTGCCTACTGGAACAGCCAGCGTGGTTAAAGGCCAGGCCGCAGTACGCAGCGGAGGCGGGCTGGCCATGGATGGCAGCAGCGGGGGCGCTTTCTTCATGCCTCAGCCAGGGGACTGCTGATGTACGGAGACTTATGTCAAACATTTGACACGCTGACTTTCCTGGGGCTCCCTTCAGGGTAAACCAAAATGCAAACACCCCACACTACGATCGGGCCCGCAGTTTAGATGTAATTTTACACAGGCACATTGGCTTCAAGACCTGAGGCAAACTCTTGTCCCTGTTTAACTCACCAAGGGTATGATGATTGACTTCACTGAGGCCACTTTTTTCTTGCGCCATGCTCACCCCCGCCGTGTGTATATGTCTATGTATGGAAGCGATGATCTGAAGACAGTGAGCAGAGATGTATCAGCACGGGGGAGGCTTTTTGCAGGGAAGCAGTTAGCAGCTCTGCATGCGAGTTCTCATCCCATTAGCAGGGTGGCTGCTGGCTTTTCTTAGCTCTCTGAGTCACACTGGAGGGTTTCAGCCCTGCTGCTATTCTCGTATTCTGCGAGAAATAGAACATAGAAAGGCAAATCAGGCTAAAAAGAGAGCTCGTTTTTTCACATGTAAGCATAAGCAGCAAGCTTAAAGGGGAGAGCCTGTATGTCTGAGTGCAGGGTAGAAGAGCCTGTATTCAATACTGGCTCAGTCGCAATAATTGTTAACTACTGTTGTGCCCTACTTATTTACTGTAGCTTGCTAATGGGTGTATGCTTTGTATGCATAAAAAACATTAGGAAATAACAGCCCACTATGGGGCTCAACACTGCTAGTACCACAAACCATATTTCCCTTTCCAGCAACATACTTGTGTCAATGCTAGTTTTCAATTAAAAGCTGTAATTTGATACATTGCAATTTCTGCATGTTAATAAGTATTTTTCACCATACAGATTATCAGAAATATTTTGGGTTATCTGCTGAGAGAAATTACATCGTTTTCCTTGAATATGAAAGAACACATAACTGCTAAGGAACACTGAGAGAAATTATCCCTCCCTATTCCCCTCACAATTTATATCAAGGTATCCCAAAGGGTTGGTCAGTGGGACTTCCCATTACGCGTATAATGGGGATATTTCTTGCCCTTGGCCTGCCTGGAGGAATTCCCTGTGACTCAGTTTTATGAGCGCAGGAGCAGGAAAGGGAAACCCCATGTGGTCTGTAACTTTCCCCTAACCCCTTTAGATCGGATCCACAAATCCACGCTACAGTCACTATTACCCAGCAACATACAGCTTTCTGTTGGCTTCTTTTTGGCTGCACAGTACCACCTGAACTAAAGACCTTGTTGTCCTAAGCTGTCTCTAGTAGGGGAGATAACCTTCCAGTTAAAGGCCAGGTAAGGGATTTCCCTGGCTGCATGGCCAGCTGGTGCACACTGGCTTGTGTCTGGATTGTTGCCTGAATTAGTGCAGGTTGGAGATGTCTAAGCCCCCTGGCACTTGGCCCTGGGTTTATGCTGGGCCCATGCGGTTGCTCCTCTGACACAAAGCTGGTGTGTTCTTTCACTTCTTGTGCCTAAGACAACAGGACGGCTGTTGTCCATCGAAGTGATGTTTCCATAGAGTGAGATGGAAGATACACGTCCTGAAGTGGAACATCTGTTTGAGGGAGCCGTTCTGCTAACTTCTGGGCTAAGAACGGGTGATATCTTAGAGAGAATCAATTGAAGGAATGAAAAACATATCAAGTAAAACCAAAAGCTAGAGATGTTCAAAGATTCAGCATGTAAACTTCCTTCCTGGCACTTTGTATTTATCCACATTGACAATCCTAGAGTCCGGAGGGTCTGTCTTTTTTGTTAACTACAGAAGGAGATTAGTAAGGCCATATATACAATCTTACATAGTTACATAAATGACAAGGAAGATGGCAGAAGCATGCTTGGAAGAACAGATGATAATCAGATGCTGGTTCAAATGAAGAGCAAATTCTCAGTTTTACACTTAGTTCCTCCAGTAAAACTTTCATGGAAGTCTGGTTTGGATTTGGTTATCACTCTCTAACATAATTGGCTATACTTGGAGCTTATGGAATGATTTATAAAACAAAAAGGTACTTAGGCCAGAGAGTGACTCAAATGTGAATATACAAGCTAAGTTACTAGTGAACTCCTTTACTACTGGAAAACGACAGGAAATCATACTTCTTGCACCTGCAAATCCTCAGGAAGTGTAAAGCTGCATAACATGAGGCACTAGAAATCTCTCTGGCCTGCAAAAGCACAGGAAAGTCTAAAATTAATGAACTAAACTGATGTTAATTCGTATCTTGTAGGATTTTTTTTTGTCCAGCTCTGCAAGAAGATGACATACAGAGATTGATTAAGTTGCCTGAACATGGCATCATTTTTCTGCTTTTCATAGTTGGGACATCTGCATGTGACTGGAGAATACACAGCCATGGGAGGGCTGTACCCTTGTGGAGCAGCATCTGTCAGCTGAGGAGGTCTGTAGGACATTTCAAATGGCACTAGATGCTTCCTTATTGGAGACTGAACTGTGGCCACTGTGTTTAAAAAGATCCTTTTCTTGCAACAAAATTAGCAACCAGATAAAAAGATTGTTTTCAGTTCTGTTTTTTGGCTTTTTCCCACATGGATCTTTATTTTACCCAGAGCAAGGAGATTCCCCATGTTCCTCTCTGGTATATACACTGCAAACAAAACACCTGGTGTTTCCCAGCAGACCTCAGAAGAAAACAGGAAAAATAGTGGCGGCCAGGACGCCTGCAGACCTGCCAGCACTGGGAACATCGTCTGTATCTCCAGGTGTATCACCAGATGTTCCCCACCACAGGTCAGGGATGAATCCTTAGACCTTCCCTTGCCCACTATGGCCCATGTGAGATGGACACAGCATTCCTTAAATGCACCCTCTGATCCATATAAAATGATAAGTTTCATAAAGAGAAGCACCTCCCAACTGTGGTGCCCTTCGCTCCTCTTCCTTTCACCTGAGTGGTGGTGTCGGGGGTGATAAGAAGGATCCTTTTTCAGTGGCACTGGTTCTTCACAGGGAGCTTCCAAGGCAAAGTGCTGGGTGAAAAGGGGAGCATGGACAGGGCCAAGCAGGTTTCCAGTGGCTCCTGGAGGTCCCCTTGCCCTGCTGCCTGGAGGCAGCACTGGCAGTGAGGGATCAGCCATGACTGCCGTTGGGAGGGGAAGGAGCGAATGGCAGGGACACAGCTTCTGCATGGGCTCTGGGTCTTCAGTGGCACCCAGGATCCCAGGTGAAGGTGATTTTCATTTGGGCAATTCCCCACCTTTCAGCTATACCAGCCTGAGAAGGGTTGAAAAGTGCAAAAGGCCTGGAGCATGCCAAAAGCTGGAAGGCAACATTAATAAGACAGATGACTCAAAGAGGTCACCTCTGAGGAGCAGGTTGAAAGAATTGCCTTTCTTTCAAGTGGAGGTGGGGAACATCATAACATATGTAATGTAAATATACATAAGTGTAAGGTAACCTAACATTTCTAATATGTAAAAGATAACTGTGAAGAGCATAACAGTTAGTTGCTTTCCACGTCCAGTTGTTTTCCACAGCTGGCAAGAAGTAATCAGTTTAATTGCAGAAAAGGAGATACAAGTCTGATTTGGGGGAAAAAAAAGTCAACTCTCAAGATATATAGCGACAGATACACAGGAGGCTTTGGAATACCCTTTGTGAGAAAATTTCTAGAAGTGAGTGGGCACTGACCTGACAGGGCTCTCTCTCCATTACTGTGGGGCAGGGGCCAGATGTCCTCCGGAATTTCTCTTTTGTGGGTGATTCCTTCTCCAGTTGCTCCATAGCAATATTCCCAAGTGGTTTACTGAGACAGCAGCCCTATCCATTACAACAGCAAAGCAAAAGACGGAAAACAAACGAAAGACGATGGCACTTTGCCTTAAAAATGAACAAGCTCTTAAATCAAGGACCATACTTGGACCCTGTGCAATCTTGAACACTTTTGGCTTATTCTTCTGTAAGCAAAAAAGTTAATAAGCAATTTTAAATGGTGGTCTTCACATCAAACGGGAGGAGAGGTAGGGATTGCGTGCACACAGGACTCTGTGTATGCTGGTGTGCTCAAAGCCTTAGAGAATGCTCTAATTTTCTTTGATACAATACCAAGTTTTGCTAGTTTTAATATGTCATTTTAGCTTTTGGAGAAGGTAATTTTTTTTGCTAGCTTTTGATGTGGATGCTGAGTGGCTCATTACAGAATGGGCTATGCATTTCTATGCAGGGACTGTTGAAAGATTTCATACCCATTATTAGGAGTGGGAGAATCTCATCAATATAGGTTGACATCTGTGTTCAAAGAAAAATGTTTATCTTATATGGGCAGGGTGCAATAATGAGATAGAGTTCCAAGAATGCTAATATAATACTCTACCTGAACATAAATTGGGATCTGGTATTTATTAGATGACATATAGCCTGAAAATGGATTTAAAACGGGCAAAACATACAATTCTGCAAAGGAATTCTCTGTATGTGAATGCACAGCTTATATTTCATTCAATACTAGCTCACAAAGGCCAGATTTGTTGCTGTAGGGGAAAAGGAATTGCTGAATCTGATATATGATTTTAATATATGTATATATGTTGAAATTCCTTTGGTCGGTAATTTTGATGCACTTGGTACATTTGGGACATCAGGTATAGCCTAGAACTATACCAGAATGAAGGTAATTACATTTCCCTACTGCCAGTAAAAATTAACCACCCAAGGAGAAGGGAATCAAATGTTACCAACTGCTTAGTGACAGAGAAGGCTTGAAGGGATATGAAGTTAATTCCTGTTCTCCATTTCTCCATCATCATACTGTAAATGAAGGAGATGTAATGGAACGTGAGTTTAATGTGCCTGAAGCTATTCCCATTGCAGTGAGTAGAATACTTTCTGATAACTTCACTGGCATTTTTGTTCAGCCTACACAAATCTTTTGGACTAGCCAAAACAAGTATTTTCTGAAGAATAAATAAAACCCCATAAAGCCACAGAAGCTGATTTCTGAATGCAATTGTCAGTACTTTTTAAAGAAAAGAAAAACAAGAACAATTTGAAGAATGAGATTATTATATTATTTGTGAAAGTTATAACTGTGTAATGTGGTGGTGGGTGAAAATACCGTTCAAAATTTCTGAACGGTAGAGGTTTATTGGTGAACCTTGAGATACATCATGAAAATACCAAGGGACTGAGGGACTCTGTAATAACCAAAGTAGTAATTGCTTATTTACCAAAACAATATATTCTGTAGTCAGCTTTTGCTTATTGACTGTGACTTTTCTACCTATATTTATTTTGCTATTATTCTGTCATGAGAAAAATATACCAAACACTACTCCTAATCTTCTCAGTCATTATAGCTTTGCCTTGATGCTAGAGCTGCATCTTCTCAGAGGCAACTGGATCTCAGCATGACTGCAAAGCTCTAACTGGTCCGAAGCTGATGTCTGCTTAGTCCCTCCATGCTGCAAGCCATGGAAAGTGTCCTTCCATGCTTTTGAAACTCTCCCTCCAGATGAGCCGCTGCGGTGAGGGAAGTGTCCTAACCACTCTGTGTCACCTCAGCTTGGCCAGCGTCCTCACAAAGGCTGGACCATGCCCAGAGGAACTCCCGGTGCACATGGGAGAGGCTGCTGTATGAGCGTGGCAGTTGCCCTCAGCTCCTGCAGGGTCTGTGAGACTAGCGTGTCTCTCAGGTGGACGGTTTCTGTTGTGCAAGCTAAGGTGGCATTGCCCATGGAGGAGATCCTAACTTGGTTGCCTCTGTGAAGTACCTGAAGTTAATGGGATGGATTGACCAATTGATCCAAATATTATATGGATAGCTTTAGACTTTGACTCTTTTTTTAAAAATTTGAGGTACTTTTATTGAAGCTTTTTGTTTCTCTCCAGCACCTCTTCCAGGAGCGCTGGCACTGTTTTAATATTTCTGGGGGATGACTATCAAACACCATGCCACTTAAATGAGAGTTGAAACGAGGGAATGTGATCTTAGCTACAAGAGAAACAAGTCTAGAGAAATAAGCAAGAAACAAACATTTCTAAAAGTTCCAAGTGAAATGTTTGAGTTAGATCAATCCACTTTGGGGAGGTATCCCTTTTGGCAGTCTGACTTTGCATCCTGATTTGCAGTGGCACATCTCCAAGGTTTGCATGGGACAAGAGAAATGTTTCTAATTCAGCTCCTAACTTGAATTTTTTAAAGTAACTTCTACCACCTTTCCCTGTCTGAATGCAGGTAGCATTATGGTTTGCCTTGCCACAAACAGCTTGTTACTGTGACACTTCTCTGGCAAGTAGCATTAACTGGGTACCGTGACTACGACTGATGTAGAACCCCTGAGATCAACATACTACCATGGAGTATGAACATGTTGAACAGCTTTATAAGCAATATTAAATCACATTGAAGCTCACTAATTACTAAGATATTAAAGAATGTCCATAGTACTGAATTCAAGTTTTGGTCTGTGCTAGTGTGGACATAGTTACGAAGCGGGGCGGTGCAAGTAGTGAGTTACACGTCCCCCTTTCTCACTCCTTTACCTGGTCATTCAGCTTGTTTTGGAGACTTGAGGGGAAATTTTGCAAGGCAGGCTGAATGGCAGAATGGGGGGATGACCAGCTCTCACTGTGTGTTTAAAATGCTCTTCAAAGCTTCTGTTTTGCACTGTCTGGTGGAGAGGTCTGCTTGGACAATGGAGGAAAAACCCCTGGCTTTTTAACTGAGCAATTGTCTTCTACTCTCATAGATGCTGCTCAGATTTGGTTCTCCCGATGCAAAAAACCTCATAAAAAACAAATGCCCTCTCAAAGTCCTCCCCCTTCCCCAACTCCCAAACTCCCATATCTGAGAAAACTACCAATGAAGATGCTTAAAAAACGGGGGTTATTTTTTTTTTTATTTCTGAAAACTTCATGGTTCACGTAGAGAGAACATCAAAGTAGAAACATCTTGAAGAAATAATGATAAATCCATAATTTTTTTTCCAAAATGCTGTTACGTCCTGGTGAAAAAGTTATTGTCTACATAATTTGTGCTTAATTTTATTTCTCAAATATCAGAATAAATTTCCCATTGTCACTAAAGTGTGTCTGTGCTTTGGTCTCAGTGAATTACCTGGTGTAACAGGCAGCAGGCTGAATTTTCAAGAAAATCTTACTTTTACATTTATATCTAATAGGAAAAAAAAAAGCCATCCTGCACTTACACATTTTCTCACTGATGTTCAATACACACATACTCAGCAGAGATTAAAGAGTAGAGGGCCAGTCTGAAATGTCCTCGTCATCTTAATATTACAGGTGCTTGAAAGGAAGCTGGCAGAGGAAAGAACATTCTTTTTGGAAACACAACTCTTCCCTCCCCGGGTCTTTGCAATGCAATTAATTCCTTTTTATTTGAATTTTCCTTCATGGGAACAGATGTGAACATATCAGCTTCAGTTAAATGGAGATGGCTGCATTAGAAAGAGGCCTACACGGTAAGGGTTTGCTTGTGCTTTGCCATATGAGATCCCAATAAAGAGGTCCTGCAGACTAGAGTTATCGCTGGCTTACGATAATGTCATTTAGCTTGTCTCTTCCACATTTGTATTCCCAGGGGACGAAAGCCACAGACTGAAGGCAGCATGAGGAATCCCAGAGAGCGACTATCAAGGCTGGGCAGAAGATGAAAGAAAGATCTCATCAGTTATCTCTTTGTACTGTGCTGGGTGGCACATAAGCTGACAAACTGAAATCAGCTGGAGCTGGTGAGGTGAAGCTTTTCATGCTGCCAGAAAAAAAGCTGTCATTATTCAATGGCTAAACACCCTTGGCTGTAAGACCAGCAAGACGTCTTCCTACAGACCTCAACGTGCCTTCCAAAAGTCAGTCGTAGAGGCTGGAAGAAAGCAGTGAACACACAATTGCTCTGTTCACCAGGGTGCATGCTCGTGCATGTTAAATCCATGCTCAGTGCCTTTCTAGAGCTGTTGCCAGAGCCATTTAGACGTAGCTTGCAAATTTGAATTTTAAGCTGTTATGTTAAACTAAATTTACCCCGCAAAGGAGAGGCAATGGCAGGGGGACCCCAATTCACATCTTGTCCTGGCTACTCCCAGGCCCATCCCAGGGGCCACCAGCCGATCAGAGGCCCTTTTCCACGTGCTCAGAGGAGCACAGGGGCAGGCGGGAACCTAAATTAAGGACTTGGAGGAACAAACACCCTGTCTGGGCCCCTCCCAGGGCTGCCTCAGCAGGGCCTCATGCCCAGCGTCCAGGCGTGAAACCCATCGTGTGGAGTCACTAGGAGCCGCTCTCCAGATCACCTTTTGGACTAAGAGGGCTTTCTGCCTACGGGTGGGATACATTATGGGATGCAGGGAAAAAGCAGTTTGGGATTGCACAGCACTTATTATCTGTCGACAAGTTTTGTGTGTGTGTTTTGGATTTGTGACTAAAACAGCGCTGATAACACACCAACATTTTGGCTATTGCTGACCAGTGCTTGCAGAGTGTCAAGTCTTTCTCTCTTTCCTACTCTGTCCCCCCCAACATGTAGGCTGAGGGTGAGCAAGAGGGTGGTGGCGGGGATACATCTGGGACAGAGGACCCGAACTGACCAAAGGGATACTTCGTACTGTATAATCCTGTGTTCAGCAATAAAAGCTCAAGGAACAGAGGAGGAAGAGGGTACGTTTGTAGTTATGGTGTTTGTCTTCCCAAGAAACTGTTATGAGTGCTGAGGCCCTGCTTCCCATGGAGTGACTGGACAACTACCTACTGATGGGAGGTAGAGAATGAAATACATATTTTACTTTGCTTCTGCACATAACTTTTGTTTCAGCTGTTATTATCTCAATCCATGAATGTTCTCATCTTCCTTTTATTTTCTCTCCATCCCTCAAGAGAGTGGAGGGAGTGAGCAGCTGAGTGGGTGCTTGGGTGTTGGACTGTGGTCAACCCACCGCAGTGTAGTTTGAGAATTTCAATTTATCTATGTACATATGTGTATATTACCTAGATAAATACAAAATTGTGTCACATGGCTGCATGTTTCAAGCTGGAAATTGTATAGGAATACCCAGTTCTCAGTAGTTTGACTGTAAATGGAGTTTTTTAATGCTTGGAATACCTTAAAATCAACCGCCTATGGAAAACGATGTTCATCCATATGATAATGCGCAGCACTTGTACTAAATAGAATCATAAATTTTTGATCCCATCACTTCTTCTTTGTTCCGTATTTCAACTCAATTAAATTTTTGTAAGATTATCCAACTTCTCTGAGGAGGTGAAACTGTTGTCTGAATACTTTGCTTATTAGGGACTTGCAAGAGGTGAGGTTAACCTGCCTTTTCCTTCACGTGCGTGGGCAGGCCTCTGTAGCTCTCTCGAGGACAGAGGTGGTGCCACCAGCTGGATTCTTCTTCTTGCCTTTGCTAGAGGTGGGTATCACTTGCCTCTCTCCAGACTCTGTACAGACAGATGGAGTTTCTAAGCACCAGTCAATAAGTGGTCTGAATTCCTTGTCTCCTTCCTGAATAAAGCCATTGTGTTAGGACACAATGGAGTTCATCTAACTTTATTCTTCCAATCTATGTGCCTGAATTAGGAACCAAAGGACCTCTGCATAGCTCTGAATGACCTGCTGGGGCCTCATAACCCATTCAGGCTCCTAATGTCCCTAATGGGACTTCCTACTCCTACTACCATCCCTCTGGTCTGTCTAAGGCATCCTACTAAGTGGTCAGAATACAGCCTTCAGTAATCCATTTTCAGCAACTCCCCTTTCAGTGCCCCCACGAAAACCAACATAAAGGAGAAGAAAATCTCGATACAGAGGACTTATGAAAAGAGGACAACTGCTGGTCTCCATACCTTTATTGAGTGTAGTGATGAGCGACTCACAAACAAGAGAGCTTAACTTGGAGACCTCCGACGATGGCAGAGGTTTCTTTTAGAAAAAGAACGTCTCTATACTTCATGAACTGAACTAGAACCAGATTAGCTAACTGAAGAGCTACAATAATCTTATAGCACTAAAATTTACATCTAGGAAGTCACTTTGCAGAGACTAAGGTGTTCCAGAGACAGGATTTAGACACCCTGAAACAAGAAATGAAAGCCCGAGTTAAAATGAACCTGTAAGTAGGTGCCCCTGTAACATGCCTTGCAGAGTGGTAGGTCAGAGGTGCACTGTAAGGAAGGACTAGCATATGCCACCCTGGCAAAGGCCCCACACAGAACTGCCCTGGATGTTCACTCTACGAGCCTTTACAAAATATTGGTCCGGCTATTTCCCTGGCAGGCATCGACCTCGCAGCTCCCACCCACTGGCAGCAGCCGAGGCTCTGGCTCGGGAAGCACAAGGGAGCTGAGCGCTGTGCAAAGCCTCCTGCCCCATTCAGGTTGCACCAGCTGCGCATCACAAATGCCATAAAGCTGTTTTGATAAGTGACAAGTGATATTACTCTAAGGAATATTAGTAACAAGTAGTTAACAAACCATTGTATCTGTATGTAACTATCTGTCTAGCTGCCTTATAATGGATCGCCATTTTCATAGAGTGAACTATTAATGCCCCTAGAATAATGATGTGTGTATGACTACGTTGTGCTGTTGTTAAATATCAGTTACATTAGCAGGAAACCATAGCATGAAGGCTGTTGAAGAAAGTCTGAGGGACAGCAAGGGTCCCAAAAAGTACAAGAATGAAGTGACAGAGACCTTGAAAGTGCAGGCACAGGATGGCAACAGAGGCCCAAGATCTATAAATCTAAGTCCGAAGTGGTTGATTATTGATGACTAAAGGAATGCAGCCAGCCTTGGGACCTGGGTAAAACAGGTTTTAGGGACAACATAGGAGAAACAAGCATCCAACATACGTAAAACATATCATACACAGAGAAAACAGATATAAGGAGGAATGAAGACCAATGAAGAAAGAGCCTGTGTTTGCTAACACGTAACCATAACCCCCACTACCCACATCAGATTCCCTCCCAGGGAAGAAGGCGGGATGCTGAGGACATGTTGCGACTCCGATTCCTCTCAGGAAAGGCTGGTGCCAATGACCTGAGGAACCAGAAGGGCAGGGAAAAGCTCAGCAATACGCCACAGGAAGGCTGGCTCATGTACCACAATTTACACTGTATTATTAATTAGACTTTTTCTGTAATAATTATATAATTTGGGCAGTAACTTTAAGATTCATCGTGACTGGATCAGTAATGGCTCTTTGATTAGACTTTTGCAACTTTAACTAGACTAATAACATGTGTTGGCTTTGCATATAAGATGCATTGTTTTAGCCCACGGAAGCTGCGTGGGGCATTTTGTCTTGAGTCTTAGTTTCAATTTGGATGCACTGCATCCGTATCTTCCACATGCTTCAGCCAGTTTTTTTTGTCTGAAATTGGGCACTCCCTACTCACCCTAGGAAATGCATTAGAATCTGGTGCTCATGGGCATTCAGCAACCCTTCCATAGTAGTTTCTATGAAATTTTCTGTGATGACAAATGTGTCAGATTTGACATTAACACATCAGTTGTGGTGTTGTGAAAAAAGAGGTGCCTTTTCCTCCTGGGAGAGAGAATATGTTGCTGCTCCCTCCCCCCCGCCTGCTGCTATTCACATTGAAAATTAAAGTGTGTTCCCTGAGGATTTGAGTCTGTTGGGGTGAATGATTTTTCTCACACTGTTGTACTTTTTCTGCTTCCCCATATTTGGTATCAATCAGTCTGTCTTTCAAAGGAAGATCCGTTGTGAAAAATGCCCTTCTGTATTTTGTTTGAAGGCCATAGAGCGCCCTGTAAATGAAATAGGAAAAAAAAAAAAAAAAAGGCATTCGGGCTTTGCAGACTTTCAGTCAGATGTAGAGATTTCTGCAAAGAAAAGCAATATGAAATTTAATCCAGAGGACACTGGGTTTCTCGCAAAAGATTGCAAGGCTTATGCATATCAGGCAAATTCCTACTCTCTCTGTTCAGAGGATATGAAAGACTTAGCCCCAAGAAAAGAGATGAAAGAGCCTCTATAAATAGCAGTTCAAAATCTTATCAGCATCCTGCCGGGAGCTGGGTGATATTACAATAGGAAGGATGCTGCCGTCTCCAGCTGCGGGAGGCAGGGCACCGGGGGAAATCCTCGCCCAGTCCGCAGGTACCAGCAGAGCAAATGGAAGTGGGAGCTGGGGGTCTGCACCTGGGGCTGGCGCTGGGGCTTGAGACCTGCCAAGGAGAAGAGGCGATGCTCTGGCCTCTCTTGCTGGTCACTGCACATCTTGCAAGTCACTCGCACAGCTTACAGCTATTCCAGGGAGAGCCTGTAAAATCTGTCCCAAGAGAAATGCTGAGAGCTTACACCATGGTTCTTTTTGCCCAGTTAAAAGCCGAAATTGTGGACTTTCCTTGTGAAGAAAAATAATCTGAAGCATTTCACTGAAGCTGTTTAACCTTTGTGTATCAAAAATTATGTGTTATTATGAGAAAATAAAACAGAAAATGGCAAAACAAATTTTCTTTCAAGTCAGTGTGCCTCCACTAGATGTTTTTTTCTTCTTCAGATCTTCTCCAGGAAAAATCATTCTGTGAGAAAAATGTCAACAGTTTCATTTGCAATAAAGGCAGCAGAAAGTTGAACTGTATTCCTTAAGTCATCTGAATTCAGATTTTCCTAGTTTTTCCTTTGGTTAGCATAGATACAGTATTCTGACAAGGTTTCATGTTCCCATCATGTCGTCTGTGTTTACAAGGTTGTACTTTATTTCCCTCTGCCACTCACATGCATATGAAAGTACCTGGAATTTGGGTCTGAATGACTACTTCATAGAAGAAGAACTAAAACCAGAAAAGGAGCAGAGCTTTACATAAGAATAGGGTGGGAAAATTGTAAAAATTTCCTTTATTATTGCTCTCCAGTAGTCAAGATAAGGGCTCTCACTTTATCTTCAAGTGTTGGTGATGGTCCTTATGTCTCATTCCTTATGTCTGCAAACCAGCAAAGGCAGGTAAATGACTTCTTCATGTGTCTCTTAAAACTTGAGCCTGGAGAAAATGTTAAGGGGGACCTCCCTGCCTTATCCAGCTGTGGTTCCTTTTCTGTCCACTCCTTGGTGACAGATTAAAGAGAAAGAGACAGCTGGGAAATAGTGTCTCCCTGCTGTTGACTTGCTGTTGCTCATTAGGATGGCGTGAGCGTGTAGCAATTCAATCTTCCGTTGAATTGTTGCTGTACCAGTATTCTGTTATTTGATCTCTGCAGATTAAAAGATTTCTCTCAGTGAGAAAATGTATTCAATTTGCTGTTACTTAGGGTAAATCTCAGGCCTTATGGAGCTTGTATGAGAGAGGCAAAGCGGGTAATGAAAGGCGAGTTTGCCAAATAATGAAAATGTCAGGACTGTCTGAAAGTTTAGATAGCATCAGCAGCAAATTAATTGACAGCAGTCTGTTGAAAGGATGGCAAAGGCTTTTATCCTGAGCAATATAAAACAAAGATAAATTTGGATGCTCAACATGGCTATGATGGACTTCTCAGATACCCAGAGCCCTTCTGAGATGTGGCTGCTGGCACCAGAGATGATGGGGATGTGCAGAGATGCCCTCACAGGGCTGAGCTACTGGAATGCAAGGCAATGGCACCGCTCTTCACATGCAGTGTCCTCCAGGCTTGTCGCTTAATCCCCTAGAATCATAATAGTCAGTTAAAAGATCTGATGAACAGGATGAAAGCTTTTCAGATAAGTGTAGTTTCTAAATTCCTGCACTCAGAAATGTTTTTTTTTAGAGCGTGTTCAGAGGCTGCATGACTACTTAGTGCGTTACTGCAGACAATAGATTTAATGAGTCATCTTTCTGCTGGTTTGTGGAAAATGGGGAGTCTGGACATGTATGAATTTGTCTTTGGTCAGAAAAGGGTAGGCTAGAGATCCAAGCAGTCACAGGTAGACTGCACAATAGGGGTTGAACAGAGGTACCAAATTCCTTTCCTTAGTAAATGGAATTATGGCAATGATGGATCCAGTTTTGCAACAGGCTACTCACAACAGGCATGGGAAATCTGCAGTGTGAGGTTTGCTGGTCTTTCAGCAACTTCTTAAAATCCCTGGACTACAACTGGGAGCTCTATTCAAGTTTAGAAGATGAGGCCAGCTCAGATACCGGAGATGGTCCATGGTTCTCTATGGAGAGGAATAACGCCTCCCTGTGAGCCCTGCTGTGGGAATTGCTCTTAAAGATGAGCTGAACACTTTATTAATTCACATTAGAGGAAAATAAAAACCTACAACCTGCTTTAGGTATTAAAACTACTGGCTGAAAGTAATTGAGCACTTACAGAATTTCTTATTTTCAAGTCAAGCACATCTATGCATCTGTCTTCTGCTTTAATTCTCTACATCATGTTTTTAAAGACATTTTTGTGTTTTGGATAAAAAAATAATTATCCTTGTATACTGTGTAGCTCTCAGAAATACTATTCCCAATCAAATATCAGTTCTTCTAATTGAAAATTCGCACAATTTATTTGTCTCTGACATCATATCTGTACTATATCTCATTGATTTTCCCATATGTCCGGAGCATAAACTTTAGTTTCTAAAATGTACAATGATCATCACAAATACAGATCTCTTCCCCTTGTCACTCCCACTTGCCTCACCAGCAACGATATTTTCTTCCATGCTCTTTTTGGAAACAGGGGTATTTTTCTCAAGCTGTAACTGCAACATTTCTCATGCTGCAAAAACTCTTTTCATATATGTATCAAACCAATCATGTCATCAAGTTGTTCTCATGCCTCAGAGAAAAAGGATACTCTGATTTTGAGATTGTTATACTTCTAGGTTTGAAGAACTTGCTGTTTCTTGATTTCTATAGTGCTGTTTATTTCTGCCTCCTATTCCTTCCTCGGCTTCCTTGGTGTTCCAGGATCAAATGCTACCTCTTTTTTTACCTTTGTCTTTTGTTCTCAGTTTTGCCTTTCTTTCTCTGTAACTCTCAAATTTTCTTTTCTTTCTTATAGCCGAGTTATCAAATGACTAGGCTCCTCTTAACTTTCTCCTCTTACCATTGTCTACCATCCCATTGACCTTAGCACTTTCATTCATCTTCTCAGCTCTCAAGCGTAATTCACTCTTTTGTTGCCATTTCAAGATATGTCTTTCTTTTGCCAGTTCCTTTTATGGGGGTTTTCTTCATCTAGCTATTTTTATTCTATGATTGTCTAAATGTCCTCCCAGAACAGACTCTTACTCACGCTCTGTCTTTTCCTTTTCTTACAGGTCCAATATGCTACTTTCACCTGTAACCTCCACACATTGGCTATTATTCTTTTTAATGGAAATGCCGTGTACATTTCTACCATCTATGCAGCTCTTGGATCTGAGGTGTTCCAGATGGGGTTGCTACTGCTCCAGCTAAACACAATTGCCAAAGTTGTAGTTCAGATAATGGAGAGTAGATACTTTTTTTGTCAAAGCACACACACATAGGAACACCTGTGTAATGCTCTCAGGGACTGGAATTTTCTTTTAGTTTTCTATTAGTGAATCACCTAACAAAATGAAATCTTGATCCACAGCTGGGGTTGTACGCACTGCTACACACGGAGAAAGGGATAATAATGCCAGTTACCTCACCTTGTTACTCAGGTCCTAATTCCAAGCCATTTACTGTGGGCTTTCTTCACATCCCTATCCATCTAGTTGCTTACCCATGTCCATATGTTTTGGGCAATGCATACTACAAGCCATAAAAGCAACAGCAGTACAATCCCATCTGGTTTGGTGCAGTAAGAGCCTGTTGCTGTGTGTAAAATTTAAAATGCTGCTTGTCACTGTCCTAGAAGTCGCCTTTTTAATGCTCACCAAAGCAGTAATCTCATAAAAAGAGTGCTTGCCTTGGCAGTGTTGTACTATAACCTCAGGCTTCACATTAAAGGTTAAAGAGAAATGTGGTCTTCAGCAAGGGAAGAATTTGTGATACTTAAAATATATTATGGTATTTCACATTAGTTATGCCCATCTGTAATTTAAAAAAAAAATAAAATGACATTTAGGCTCATGAACGGTGCTAGGATGACATTTCTGGAAAATGAGGCCCATCAGTTACCCACCGAACAGGAAGAGCAGCCAAAGCAGGTACACAAGCTGCCCTGGCATGATGCAAGCAGCAGGAGCAAGCAGGAGGGATGCACACAGCAGCCACGCCAGGCGCAGCCAGACCGGCCATACTATGGCCTCAGCAGCAATGAGAATGGTCCCATCTCCTGCTAGTGCCTCCCTGCATCCCTACACCATCCCCACCTGCACTTCCAGCCCCCCCATGCCCTAGGACCAACCCAGCCTGCTTGGGAGAACCATGAAGCTCCTGGGGCAAAGAGGAGCTTTTGCAGGACAGGCAGGGCTTGGGGATGGTAGGGGAGGGGGGCTCTGTAGAGCACGGTGGGAAGGAGGTCTTGGAGAAAATATGGGGCATTTCGCCTCTACTCCCACTTTCTGGTGCATGACCCCGCATGCTTGACCTCCTCGGGCATTTACATTTCTGGTTTAGACCACATGAACCACATAAGCAATAGCCCCAGTGCTTCCCAAAAACACTGCCCACCTCCACTCACTCCATGCCCCCATCTCCTGCCCTTGCTGCTATCCCCTGAAAAGCTGGGAAAAGGAGGGTCAGGAGTGGTCAGTCGCCCCGGCAGAGCAGTGTGTTTGCTCGTGAAGTGGGCTTGGGAGCCAGGGAGGGGGTGCGTGTCTGGGCAGAAATGGTCCTGGGGGTCAGCAGCTGAGTTCCAGCCCTCTGGTACAACCTGCTATCCCCACATCTTGGCTGTTTATTGTAACGCATGCCAAAACATAAGCAAAATGAGAAAAAAAAAAAGAAAAAGGAAAACCAAACCTCATTGTCAAAAGATTCAGGGATTTATCCAAAAAGAAAGATGAGTTTGAAGGGAACAAGTTAAGCTCATGGAGAAAAGAGCTATTACATACAATGATGAGTATGTGACCTCTAGCTCACCACCTCCTTAAAATATTGGTTTCTAGAGGTTGGGAGGATCTGTAAGGGCAGAGGGGAGTTTTTTTACACTCTATTCTTAAGCATCTTTCAGAGAGATAGCCTTAGACTAAAAGACCCTTGCTCTGAGTCTGGGTGTGTTTATATTCTTAAGAGCCCTCTTAGAAGTTGCCTGTAGCACTGTGGTGTATCCCTAATCCCAAATTTATAGCTCCCTTGAGCCACGAACTCAGAGCAGAGGATGTCTAGGAATAGCCCTGTGGTCAATTTGTGAAAATGTCACTCACATACAGGATTTTAGAGGGCTGTAAGGTATGCAGGGAGACATCTTCGTGTGGCCCCATGTTGCCTCCTGCTCTGGAGCAGAGCCACGGGGAGGTAACGCAGAGCCTCTTGAGAGACGTGTCTCTAAGGTGAGAAAGGCGAAGAGCAACCAGGCAGGACAGATTTGGAAACCTCCACAGCAGATGTAGCTGACATGAAGCAGTCAGCCGTGGCTGACCTCTCCCAGAGGCAAGCTGCTATTTCTGGAGTGGGGAAGCTGCAATTTGGGTGACAGCATGCTGCAGCCATGAGATGAATGGCGCTGTCACCCTGTGGGGGAACTCAGCTCCATGGACAGGCACGAGGGGCATCCACAAGCCATCAGTGCACCGTACAGCATGGGAAGGAAAGGGCCGTGCAAACGCAGATGTGCCTTCTCCAGACAGCTGCAACACCATTTCAGAAATGAGCAGACAGGGGATTCCTTCATTTTTGTAAAATATTCTGAACTGGGATAATTCCTGGGAGTGCCAAAAGAAAAATCTGGCAGCTGGGCTTCTTCTGAAATCAGTCCTAAATTCCTTACCCTGCCTCTTGATTTGACTGAACGCATAGAGACCCATGATGTGTAGTTTGTAAAGTGGACGTAATTTGTGGAGTATCAATTTCATCAAACCCCTTCGTGACAGACTCAAAGCTGATTGTGTTTCACAGCCTACATACCAGTTGCCTGTATTGAAGGTGCAATACACCATCTTCGAAATGGCTAATGGGAGCAGCTACCTAATTTTCTTATCTGGCATGTTTTATTAAAGAAGAAAGGAAATGTGAACAGAAGCACCATCCCCTGCATTATTATGTAAGGTGTAATCAGGAAATACACTCTTAATTCATACTAATTTAGAGGGAAATCGCTTTAATTTTGGGAGAAGGCGGCATAATAGAATCAGTTAATGATTAACTCACCTGCCTTACAGTTGTTCAATAATATTCTGTTTTCCTGCTCTATAAACTGCATTTTAATTGCTGCCTAATGAAAGAACTCGAATTTTCCTTACCTCCCGCAATGAGGACGTGTTTTTACTCCATACATGTCAATTTCATGCCTCCCTTCCACTGAACATTTTGCTGTATTTTGTTTTGAACTGTCCTAGAATGGACCGGAATACGTTAAAAGTGATTAGCAAGGGATGTCATTGCATCTGTCGTGACATCACATAACTTGTACTCATCAGTTATATAGGGCTCAGTTGTGCTGTCAGTGCTCAGCCCTGAGTCAGAGGTCGAGAAAAATCTTCCCCCAGCTCTCAGAAGTGTGAAGGTGTCAGGAGGTGCCATCTGATGAAGTGCCACCAGCACCCTGCCCGCCCAGTTGCCTCTAGATGGGATGCCCTGGCCATTCGCATCCCTTCGCCCTGATGAGGGGCAGGGCAGATGTGGCTGGGCTTGCTGTGCGCAGGCTGGTACTGCTCCCCAGCAGCATGTGCCAAAGGGAGCGGTGATGGGAGACAACCCATCTCCCAGCATCCCAGATCTGCTCCTGGGTTCCCCTCCCTGTGTACAAGGGCCTTGCTGTGTGGGGAGAAGAGCTCAGACCTGTGGCAGTCACTTCTCTCCAGCCTCCACCAGCAGCAAGACTCCAGCTGTCTTTGGCCAGTCTAGAGCCATACTAATGACGTGTATCAAAGGGTTTACAGGTCCCATGTGTCCCAAAAACCTCTCTCCCTCCCTGCAGACACCACAATATGAAAAGCTCTCAGGCAGGGAGTGGGCACCTAGAGTAAGTTTGCAATTGTGCTGCCCCAGTCAGCTCTCTCACCCACAGCCTGCTGCTTACAGGCTGCTTCAGTCAGAAGGTGTGGCTTTATGTTACGAAGCCCTTTCCTTCTATGAATTTGTCTAATTGTTTTTACATTTTGCATCCATAATTTTATGCAGCAATGAGCTCAATAGTTTAATCATATTGGGTAATTTGGCCTTTTGATTGTTTCAAATTTGCCTGCTATGTGATATTCTCATTTGAGGGCTCTCGGTTCCCTAATTATTCCATTACCACTCATTTCTCCCATTCCTATTCTAATTCCCCTTCCGCTATATATTTTCCTACTTGAACGATGTTGGTTTCTTTCCATACGGTCCTGTTCTCTTTCCAGGATCCTGTGCTCTTTCCAGAACAATGATCACCCTTGCTGCTCCTCTCTGCACCTTTTCTAGTTCTTCCGTGCCCTTTTGGAGATGTTCTGGCCTCAGTGATAAAGAAGAATATGATGGCAGTGATGTGACACAGTGTGGCTCTTCAGAAGAGCTACACAAACTCCTGACCACAGAAAACTCTTTGGCTATGAAATGTGGCAAAGAGCAGAGAATATAGGCTTGATGGCACCAACTGAAACAACGGTCAGATCCATTCGTAAAGTTTTGTCAGACACATTCCCATGTCATTTACTTTCTCTCCTGTATTTGTTTCTGCTTCTTATGTTGTTACTCTTTAACACCCTTACTGTCTCCATATGGCAGAGGTCATGAAACAATCCCTGAAACAGTGCATTGCACATAGTCTTAAGTGGATGAATTGAATATTAGTTCTCTCTTGAGGGAAAACAAAGCAACAGGAATTTGTTAGTGAGCTCCTTGTGAGTGCCCCTTCTACTGTGGGCAACCCGGGAGGAGAGCCAGCCAGCACTGCGCTTGGCGGCCCGGCTGGTGCTCTGGTCCTTCAGCAGCTCCTGAATGTGCTCTGAGTGTGAGAGGAAGCGACTCCAGAGGGAAAGCAGCTCCTCCTGTTCTCACTGTCTCTCACAAGAGCTGCTCCTTTGCTGGGGCTAACCTGGTCTCCTTTTTGGAAGGCTGATCAGAGAGGTCAGAAGATGGATAGACGCAAATGGTGGGGATGACCGTAAGACGGGACCCGCCTCCAGTGTCATCCAAGCTGTTATGGAGGACTCGGTCTGTGTCACAGACTGATGTGCCAGCAGAGTTGAGCAGGACCCACAGCGGAGGTGCCTCTGGGCAGGGCAAAGAAGCAGATGGCATCCCCCTTCTTGCTCAGTGTCATCCCAGAGTGGACAACTCCTTGCTTGCCAGCTCCCTCCTGCAGTCAGGAGCCAAAGCACAAGCAGAGAGGGTTCCTTTCCATACCTCCCAAGGTGAGGCAGATTTAGAAGCAAAAATTTATCTCAATACTTTTTGGTCCATAACTGCAGTTTCAGCTACAAGTCTGGGAACTGACTGACTTCCCAGGAAGGCTTTAAATGCCTTAGAAGACTTAAATGCAGAAGCGCTGGGGGGCCATCACCACGTGTTGTCTATGGGAACCTGCTGTCATCGCTGGTGGGTGCTCCGTGTGCAGGGAGGAGTGGGCCAAGCAACAGTGGTTTGCAGAATCCTGTCCAACAAACTGAACGTTAAATTATACCAGTACCTCACTGCCATTAACAACTGAATTACCTCTCATTACTGAATTGTACATTCTGTTAACACTATTTGAGACACATGGTCATTGGCAGTTATCTTTTATTGTTACTGTGAGTGATAAAGGTATCTATTATCATCCTCTTAATTGCAATGATACTCTCAGCTCAGTGATGGTAATGAAGGAGATTTTATTTGTCAGGTTGTAAGGCAATACTGTCTTAAAACTCTGTCCCTGCCCAGCCTTCTCTGAGAGGAGGAAGAAAACAAGAGATAGAAGGCACAGGTGGAGGAAAAATAACAGACACCTGGAAAAGTACATTACCGTAGAGTACCTCCCTCTCCCATCTGCTGTCCCAGCGGAAACAAAACCATCTCATTTCACTGCAAGAGTGGTGGTGGTGGTGGGGGTAAATAAAGGTGAAAATACAGCTACGTTGTATTCTCCAGAAGACACCTGGCTTCCCTGCTGCTCTGCAAGGCACTGTTCGGGCACTTCTTCCAGCAGGTACAACCTCGCTGGGTAGGGTGGGCAAGATACAGGAAGGTACTCTGGGCTTGTGGAGGTGGCGAGGGCCGGCTGGGGGAACAGGGCAGATAAGATGAGCAGAATGGAGTGATTTGTGAATTAAAAAATCCCAACAGACATAATCAATAAAAGATGAATCTCTGGCCTATTAAGGTACGACCCCTCTCCCTCGCTGGCTGTCTGGCAGCAGATCCGAGGAGAAAAGAGATGTCCGTGCTCCTGCAAGCTGCATGGCTGTCTGCGGATCTGGGACCTCTCTCGCGTGCTTCCCCCGGGCGCCCGGCCGTGCAGGTCTCACTGCAACAGCACACTGGGACTTATGGCTTTGTAAAAGTGACACAGCACATCCGAACCTTCTAATGTCCCACTAAACCTGTAGCGCTTCTAATGCACTGTCCCACAGAAGCGCTTCAAGGCACTTCTGACATTAAGGTCCTTGCCTTTGTAACTCAAATAGGTGAAATAATCAAGCCTTTGAGGAACCAAACGTAAATGTAACATTTCCAAGACAGAAATGACTGCCCAAAAGGTCATTTCTGTGGCAACAGGGCCTTGGAAAGGCTTAGTTTGATAAAATGTGGGGAAATTTAATTTCACACACCTGTTGCTAAATGTCTTACGTGTTCACTTTCATCATCTGATTACTTCCATACTTAGGAATGATTAATGTGTTAGGTTCTGTTTTTTTTAAAGAAAAGCTTCTTGGCATTTTTCTGACCTTTGCGACCTAGAAATACAAACAGCTGATACAGCTGTCCTCACTGAAAGTTGCTCAAAATGCCTCCCCAAGGGTGCCTGCCTGCTGCAAGGCTCCTTTTCTACCTGCCCCTCCTCCTTGGGTCCATCTCTTTAAATAGCCCCTACATTGCTGTTAGCTTTCTGTCCTCCATCTTGACCAGTGTGTTGAGAAAAAAAAGTTTGAATATTGAAACTAAACTTTAAATAAAACTTTAAATAAAAGATGAAATTGAAAAATGAACTCACCACCACCACCACCACCAAAAAAAGTCTTGCATTGAAAAAGTAAATGAGGTTAATAGGTGGGGATGTGAAGACTTAAGAGTGGCTTTTGGAAGTTCACACATACAGGAGCAGTCTGTAGTAGGCTTTAAGCAAAAATACATCAGTGTGATGCGTATGAAATAGACCACACACACGGCTCTCCTGATGCAAGCAAAGACCAGCTTATCTTTGGATTTTCTTTTTTTTTGTGGACTTGTTTTTTTCCTTAGGGAGTGTGAGAGTAAAGTAAGTAGATAAAATAATTCATTCCGACACTATTGATTTAACTAAGCTTGTTTTGCTCCTCCATTCTATTGGGATTGTATGAGGGGTCTGCCCAGTGTTTTACTGGATTGCTTAGTCACGTGTGTGATTGCCCTGACAAATGAAATACGGTTGCTATTTATCTTATACTTTGGCTCTAAAACAATTATTTTGATGTTTCCCTTCTTTTCATTAGCCTAGCTTGTTCCTTTAAATAGCCTCAATTATTCTGAGAAATTAGGAACCTATTAGGTAAGTTTATATCTATCAATGTAAGAACCAAATTCTGAAGAAAAGTATGTGGCAGAAACAACATAGAATCAGAACGGTTCGGGTTGGAAGGGACCTTAAAGATCATCTAGTTCCAACCCCCCCTGCCCTGGGCAGGGACACCTCCCACTAGACCAGGCTGCTCAAAGCCCCATCCAGCCTGGCCTTGAACACTTCCAGGGACAGGGCACTGACAAATTCTCTGGGCAGAGGAAGCTCTTTCACTGGCCCTGTGAAATGTCCTCCCTCGTTTCCTCTGAAGCTGTGTGATGGTGGCTGGCCCTTGCCTGACACACAATCCCAAAAGCGTGAGCTGGAAAGGGCTATCTTTGTGCTTAAATACATCTTCCAGGTCCACAAATGCATACAATAGATTGGGCCGGTATGCAGAGTGAAACCCAAACCTTTCCCAACGTTTTCCTTGCCCTATTACTTAGGAATGAACATCCATCCACAGCTGAGGGTTTTGTTTGCGGCGTTAAATACAGAGCAGGAAAACATCCTGAAAGCAACCACAGGGTTGATGGAAGAATGTGGACATGCCCCAGGAAAAGGCTCAAACCCCCTTTCCTCTATTTTACCAAGTGAATGTACAAGCAAAGAGAAATCAACCCCCTGGCAACTGCACAAAGTCCTCAATGAAAAAGCATGGGGACCTGCTTGAAATTGCTCTGTTGCTGATCCTAGTATGTGTCGGTGAGCTTGCAGAAAGCCCCATATTGTCACATACTGCCAAGGGAAAACTCCTTTTGAGCATACATCATCTAGCCAGAGTGATTAGTGCTTTCCTGTCTAAGTCATCCCCCAAGCAAATAAATTGAGACAAATTAGTTGTTCTGAGTATGAAAAATTAGCATTAATCCTGTGTAATTCTAACTCTGTGATGAATCAGTAAAAGGAATTAAATTATTCTTGCACATAATTGCATGGATTTAATGCAATTACATAGTAAAGTTGACAGTTTTCACTTCATTTATTGTTCTTTAAAATGATTGTGTGTGTTTCTCGAATTCTTTGGAGGGCATGAAAAAGAGAAATACTTGGAAATGGAGACTACTTGGCAACATGTTTTTGGAAGACAGTTGAACAAGCTGCTGCAAGTTCAGCAAATGTATTGTGTACGGGACAGAAAGATCTATAAGATGCTGGAAGGAAAGAATCCTTCATTCCAGTTCTGCTGAACTTGGCTTCAAGTTTGAACCCTTTGATCTTATTCTTTGCTTCTCTGTTTTCTGCTTTCATCATGAGCCACAGAGAGATGTGCCTGCATTCCTTGCAGAACCCCAGTGGTAGTCACCCAAATCAAGAGTGAACCCAACTCCAAGTGTTGCAAGGAACTGAAATAACAGGCGCTGCTGGCAATGCTGCCCTGGCCAGCTGGTGTCATGTGAGGCACCCTTTAATCGCATCTTGCACTTTAACCAACTGATTTGTGCTGGAAAAAGGAAAAAATTAGTTCTCTGAGTTCAGAAAAGTTAGATGTAATATTTCCAGTCTCCTGGGTAGAGCTTCTAGGCGGTGTTTCAGTGGGACGTCCTTTAAATTGGATTCCAGCCCTTACTGCTACTGATCTGCTCCTGGAGAACGGGCAACACTTGGGACGGACCCTTTGGACTGGATTCTCCTGCCTGCTGGGGGGCTGGCACCAAAAGAAGCTGATGTCAGCCCTGAAAAATCCTGCCTTAGTACCCTCCCTTTCCTAGCCTTTCCTAGCTGCTTGGCTCTACTCAAGCTGCAGCTCTGCACTCCATCTTCAGGGCCATTAATATGGTTTGTGAAGCTATGATGTAATCCCAATTACTGAAGTGACAGTGAGAATCTGATAGAGACTTAACCCTGCAAATAGCTGCACAAGAAGAACCTGGAGATTTAGCTTGCAACTTCAGTGCAATATGTTCCCTCATGTTTTCCAGACGTTAAAAAAACCCAAAACTCTAGAAATCGAACAGGAAAATTGACAAAGCCAAAAATCGGTGCAGTGACCTCCCAAGATATCTCTTACTTTGTGGATAAAATGCAAATTAAAAAGTAAATGTCTACACCTGGAAACACATTCTACATCTCCAAAATTAACAGAATTAAATGTCAGGGCCACGATGCACAAACCTGCAACCATATGGAACGCTGTTTCCTGTTCTTTTCAAATGCTAGTGCCAAACTATCACTGATTTCACTGACATCAAGCAAGTAGGGTTAGGTGTCCAGGAATTAGCTAGGGACAAGCTCACCCTTGAGAAAGAGCCTATAAAGCCAATGATCTAATTCGGTGAAAAGTAGGTGCTGCTCTGTCTTTAATGTAAGGACATACTGAAAAAACTAGTGAAGTGTTTATGATTTTAGTATCAAGCTCAGAGTTTTAAAGATCTCAGCCAAATTGTCTTGCTCTCTAGACATTAAAATAATTATTTTAACGTTTTCCTTTTATTCTTTATCTTGCCCTCGGTGCTCCTGGGAGAATGGCTGGGAACTGGAGGGTGGGGAAAGTGGGCAGGAACAATGCTCTGTGCAACATAACAGCATAAGGAAGACAATTCCCGTTTCTATGCTATCTGTATGCACAAAGGGTTGAAAAGCCATAGTGTAACAGCTATTTCTGCATGCTTTAAAATGTAGATGGCGTTATTGGGAATATCTCTCTGTGCAAGAAATGTATGACCTACCTTGGCAATCTTTGGCTGGAAATCAGAGATAAAAAGGATTTAGTGGATTCACAAGCAGATTAGAAAGATTGTTCTTGCTTATAATATTCCATACTTTATAGTACTTGGAGGTTTTTTCATCTTTTAACTTCACCTAAATTTCTATTAACTTCTATGCATAATGTTTATTATCGTGAACCATCTAATTTTAATGCTAGGGAAGATGAGTCTATTGGATGTTTAGTCAACTTTACAGAATTAATCATTCACTGTTTTTCTAAAGTACTTTGGTTTGTAATCTGCTTAGGCATTCTTGATTGCCTAAGCAATCTTGATTGATGTTTCTGCCTCATAATAGTGGGGAGACGGCACGAAATGTTATGCTTCAATAGGAAACATTGTCCTGTAGTCCAAAATTTGAGAGAAATCTTTAAAAATGCATTTTGCAAGTTGTACCAAGTACTAACTGTGCTTCATTGCTATCTACATGATATATTAAACAGCTAATGCATCTTAGGGGAATGGGAAGACAGGTGTGTTTTAGATGTGCCTGTTTATTGACAGCAGTTGTTTAAAGCCAAGTGCATTAGTGCTAATATGTTTTTTTTCTGGTAGTCTGTTCAGTTAACTATCACTTCAATATGTACTTGATCCAAAGTAAAATGCACTCAAAATAGTTTGCTAGAGGATGGGATGGCTTAGAATTAATTTGATATAAGGAGCCATTTATTAATTGCCTGTGCAGAATCAGAATGACTTTTTTCTTCTTTTTTCTTGTTTTGTTTTTTTTTTAAATATACAGGATTTTATTTTTAACATTAGATAAAGCTCAAGGTACTATCAACAATCACCAGTTACCCAATGGGAAGAGCCACATCGGGCTGCAAGTTTATGATGTGAATTCAAAATAGTAGATAGGTGTGAGGATGCCCTTTAGTTTCATTTGGACTGCTACCTGCCCTCTAGAAAAAACAAAGAAAATCTTTCAAATGCATAAAGAACACGTTTTAGAATCTTTTCCATAAAATTATAGTAGCACATTATATTTGATAGACACAGCTTTAACAGGCACTGCCAATGCAAAGAGAGTATCCTGGGTACGTACACACTAAATGCAATGTAGTTTTCTTACTGGTTAAAATGGGTAAAAAACACAAAGCAAAATAGAAATCCCCAACCTCCAAAACACCTTTAGTTGTCATTGAAAGGGAGTTGCAGAGATGACAGTGGTTTGGCAAGTGTCTGAGGATAGGGAATTGTTCTAGATATCCTGGCCTAGATTCAGCACAGTATATCCTCTTGTACAGTGTATGGCTTAAGAGACTGGGGGAAGGGCAGGTGTTGGTAGCTCTTCAGATGTCTAAAGACTTGGGATAGACAGCCAATGCCTTAAATTCTATTTAGTTCCAGTAAAGATGTAGGTAGGCAGCCAGTGACCTTTTCAGAGGTCCTACCACTCTGACTTCCATCTGATGTCAATGGATGCTCCCTTTCTACATGTCTGAAATTCATTTGGATGATTCTCAGCATCTTTAAAGCATTACATTCTTAAGAAAATGCACACCTGAATGCTCAATTAGAGATGCTTGAAAGTGACCTATCCAGGAGTCACTCTTTTACCAGCTGTTCCTGTAATATGCCAGATATACTTTTAGTGCCAAACTGACTATAGTTTGTGTAATTAGTTTGTGAATGTTCCTTTCTGTATTGTTAAATGTCCTCTCTGGTCTTCAAACAGAGTACTAAGTGGCAAGTCAAATTCAACTCATCAGCAAAGAAGCTCAGTTTACCACAAGAGCACCTGCTTTCTGCAGGTGCTGATTATCTGTCTCTGTCCCACAGAGAATAACGACCTCACAGCTTGTTTCTTTTGCTTGCATCTAGCTCTGCTCCACTGGGATAACTGCTCTTTTCCTCTCAATCTGTTGACTGGATTAATATAATCATGTGAAAGTCCAGCAATTGCTCCTCACCGGGACTAAGCTTCAAATTTGTTGTATTGTAAAAAACATAAACAAGATTTCTGGGCACATCAACTGCTCAAAAGTGCAACAGTTAAGTGATTAAAGGTATTGCAGCTCCTACTACACTTGCCTTTCTTTTACCTTTATACCATTATGAAAGTAACAAGTGACAAATCTTTTATTACATGCTATGTACCTTTTGACCCAAACTCCCTGTTCTGAGCTCAAATCCACTTAGGCTTTTGATTTGCTACAAGCATTTAAGACTCATTGATAGCTTTGTTAAGAGTATGCCTTGAGGTTTTATTAAGACTATGTATTTCCTTTGATCTCATGCATAATTACTACACTGTAGCATTTTCCGGTTCCTGTGATAGATTTTCACCATTCACACCATTACGCTCCTTGAAGAAGGATAGGTTCTCTTCCTTCTTTCTGGTCTTATGATCTTCCACAGACATCTCACCTTGCCATCTTTCCAAAACTGTTTTCCAGGCTCTTGGTTTATTATATGTACTGTGCACACAGTTACTGCCTTTCCTCTTATACTACTTGGTCATATTATGATGAGTTTCAGAGCAAAATTCTTGTTCATTGTTTCCTTCCCATTGTCCTGAACTGCTGTGAGTCCTGGCACGGTCTCAGCGCAGCTTCTTTAGCAGAAATCTGAGTTTTGAGTGTCGCATACAAATTAAATAGATAGATGAGGCATTTGTAAAAAAAGAATGCAGAAGGAAGGCTTGCACTTAATGCACTGACTTTTCAGAGCACTACAAATGGCTGTATTTGGAATGGTGCTGGTGCTTATAACTATCATCTTCTAAGTTAAACCTCAGTAAATAAAAGGTGAAAATTACATGAAACTCTTATCAGTGGGCTGAGGTAAAGAATTGGTCTCTCAGCTTTGGGGACCCGAGTTCCTCGTAGGGCCCCAAACCAGGACCACTTTATGCTTCTGCTGCGGTGGCCCCTGCAGCTGTCTTGTGCGCGTCCGTCCCATGGGATGTGCAGGTCTCACGGGATCAAGCAGGGAAAAGGCTGCTCTCAGGAGAGGGCTGGCTACAGGGCAAGAGCAGGAAAGAGCCACCCACACTTTTCTCCTCTGCTGTATAGACATGGAAAATAGCAGCCTAGGTGGTTATGGCCCACAACTCTTTTGTGTTGCTTCTGACTCACCTGCGTATCGTCCACCAGGGAAATAACTTCAATTTTCATTCAGATATGGGTTATTCTTCTTTCTGACAGTGGCAGCATGCCAGAATAAAAGGAACTTTTAGGCACTCAATATTTTTGTCGATGTTTGAAATACAGGAACATAATCATGATGAGATAACAGAAGCTGCTGCTGATGTTGTGGTGGAGACAAGAGGTAACAGGCACAAAGTTGAACATAGGAAGTTCCACCTAAACATGAGGAGGAACTTCTTTACCCTGAGGCTGGCAGAGCACTGGAACGGGCTGCCCAGAGAGGTGGTGGAGTCTCCATCTCTGGAGACATTCCAAACCTGCCTGGACGTGTTCCTGTGCCGCCTGCTCTAGGTGACCCTGCTCTGGCAGGGGGTTGGACTAGATGATCTCCAGATGTCCCTTCCAACCCCCACCATTCAGCGATTCTGTGATTCTGTGATTCGAGGTGCTTTCTGCTTCTGCCTTAGACCCTAAAAACAACCAACAAAGAACAAAATAGAAGCATATGTTCTTGTTAGGAATTTGATATTTTCTGCAAGTTGGTGTCTATGATATCCTTTCTTTGTACAAAAGGGTAAGAAGAAGATCTGCTAGTCTCTCAAGTCAGCAAGAGTTTATCTACTGACTCCACCCCAGTCAGCATCAGGACCTCTGTGTGCTTCCACACCATGCAGTGTCAGCTGGGCTATACTCACTCCTAAAACATACGGTATTGTGGCTGATTTGGCTTAAGGAGTTGTAGACATCACATGGCTTCAGCTCCATTTCTTCACCCACACGGCCTCATTGCCTGCCCACAGCCACTTGCAGATTGGAGTTCATCTCTACAACAATCCCTAATGCTCTCAAAAGTCCCATCTTTCTAAGATTAAAACGTTCTTAATTTAGCTGAATTATAAAGTCTCCAGTAACAGTCTCTTCTTGCCTAATCTGTAGGCTTTTACATTTACGTGGCGGGGGCAAACGCTTACCAGGGAAAATTAGCAATGTTTTAATTCATTAACAGAGACAGAGAGAGGTCATAAAGCACCTGAAAGATCTTTAAAGCACCAGAAAGAAGGTCTTTAAGCTGTGTTTCTGCAGACATGCAGAGAAGGTGTATAAACACTTTGGCTATTTCAGCAGCTAGTGATACAGCACCTCAACAATATTAAGAAGACATTTAAATATTAATCTCTTTATTAAAAGGCACAGGTGTTTAAAGACTGAACGCTATATGCTCTGATAGAAATAAATCCAGGTCTCTCTGTGCTCCTTGCCAATTGCATAAATTACAGAGCAGCAGTTATGGCAAAGGTTTGAGGCATGTCAGCATTAATGAATGCACAGTGGAGTTTTACACTAATTAATTTGTCTTGTCAGATTATGACAAAGTACTTTCCAACGAAAGTTGCCAAGTCACAACCCCTGATAAGCAACCAGACAGCAATTAACAAGATACTTCAATGATCTTACTGTAATTCCTCATCTGCAACTACAACGCAAAGCCTGGAGTATCACAATACACTGGCCAAGGTAGAAGAAAAATGGACTTTCAAAGCAGTTAGGGATATCTTAACAATTCTTAAATTGGAAAAAAAAACAACAACAAACAACCCTTAAATAAAAAAGGGTTGTAAATTTTGTAAAATATCTTACTTTTCAAGCAGTGGCTATTCTGGTGCAAGAAAGAAATAAAACAGTATATTTGGCAAATGGATTTGGAACTCCAAACACTGAGGACAGAAAAAAGAAATGTATCTTTCTTTACTGTGTACTTCATCACCTGTTTCTTTTACTTGGTGATACTAAGAAATCACAAGTGTTATTTGCCAGAGCATATAAATGTCAAATACTTTCTGTCTCATTATTTTCCTTCCAGAACTTCTGGTCTGGAAAGTCAATGGTATCCATCTTATGCTTTTATCTGGAAGGGTATTCTTGGAGGATGAAATGTGATTATTCTGAAGTTCAGATTCAAAACCATGCAGCTCTGCCTTCATTTTCATTTCCTTATCCCATTCTCCACTATTCACGCTCTTTTCCTACTTACAGATTTTCCTCTTTTGTGTACAAGGACTTTATTTTTTCCTAAAGAAAATTTGCAGATTCTTTTCAAGGGGAGCACAGAAGATTTGCCTCCTATCAGCTTCTGGCACAGACCACAAAGAACTGGTCTGCAGGAGCTGCTGCTGACCTTGTATATCCAAACAACACACAGTTCAGTAGCCATAGGAAGCTCTTCATAATGCTAGCACATAAATCAATATGTAAAGTTTAAAGATTGACCAGATGTCAAAACATATATTAAGATATGACCCCCCCAAGGCTGCCTACACAGATGCAGTTCAGCATTGGCCTGGTATTCCACAGTATCCTATGGGTAATAAAAAGACAAAGCGTAAAGCTTTATCACAAATGCTTCAAGCACAAACCACTCAGGCAAAAGAGACTAATTATCCTCTCCATTTCATTTGATGAGAGGTAGAAGGAAGCTGAAGTTGAAAAGAAACTTATTTTTTCCCCTTTTAATTAAAACTTCCCACCAGAGACAATTACATGTACTGTGTCAGAGTAATGATATTATCTCAAATCAGAGCCATCTCAGTCCTTACAGCCCTTTCACTGTGCTGTTACTGATGTGATCTCAGTCGTTTTCAGGATGCCATGGCAGACAAGCTTCTTGCCCTCCAAAGGATCAGAAAAGTCTGCCCAAGTGTATTGTTACTCAAGGAATCCCTTGAGAATGTGCTCAACTTTCAGTCACCTCCGGGATTAACGATGTGCTTAAAATACAGAAAATGTTCAAGGTAGGGAAGAGGGGAAAGTATGTTGCCCCTAATCAAGACCTAAAAAGATGGAGCTGGGAAAAATTACAATTTGCATGAATAAGGGCCAGATCTTCCTAGAAGATGACACGTGGCTGTGGTAAAGTGTCTGCAGCTCTGTACCAGATCTCATTCTCCGTCTGGGCCCGTGTCAGGGCTGAGCTCTGCGTTGGGTTGCTGCCCTTTGCAAAGTCAGACCCCAGTGTCTGAGGTAACTCCATATGGGCATTTATCCCTGAGAGTCTCCATGGATGTGGCTGATGTGTTTGTGATGTACAGCCACGGGCTACACCTCTACAGCTTGGCAGCTCTAAAATGTGTGCAGCAACTTGTGGCTGGTAAGATGATAACTTGGTTCATCTGCTTTGTGCTGTGCTGCCTCTTGTGGGCTCAAAACATTGCAAAAGGGGCATGCTCGGGAGAGGATTCACTCTCTGTGAAAGTGCCCACAACATGGAAAGATATGTGAAAAAGGGCATTTAAAAGTGTGAACATTCAAATCATTATACTCTTTGAATGACATCTGAATGACTTCTCTCCTTAGGGACTTTTAGCATGTGTCCAATTAGTTTCAACACATGGGGATATGTTCTGAGAGTACTTTTGCATATTTATGTTGTATGAAGATACTTATGCAATTACTATTGGCCACACTTTTCTGTTTGTTTTATTTTCAGATTTGGAAGAAAAATATTTATAATGAGACAGTGGTGTTGTCTCCCTTCAAAGATAAGTATGATGTGTTTATCATACACTGCTGACATCTCCAGAAAAGAGTAATTGCAACTGATTTTCTACCCCTGAATTAACACTTTAGAACAAGTGGATGCCTGTGATTGCTGTTACCATCTGACAGAGCTACATGCACACTGTGTCTATGGGTTTTTTTTTGGTGACTTAAAGCAGCCAGAGGCTTCCTCTGTACCAAGTACATAGCAACAGTGCACAGATGTGGTGTGTGCTAAAGGAGAACAGGATGAGAAAAATAATACAGGAGGGTGCAGATGCCCGTTCTCATTTTCCTTGTGTGGTAAGACATCTTGTCTGATGCGTCATCTTTATTAGCAACACCGTGGATGCAGTCTGCCCTGAAAAGCGTTCTGGATTTTCTTCCAGTTCCCCTGGCACATTTGACCATTCTGTTAGCCAGACAGCAGGCTCTGTGTTTCGCAGCCATTTGGCAAATAGCTCCAAGCATCAAAGGCAGCTCTGGGCACAGAGCAGCCCTGGCAGTTTCAGATGCTTTGCACTGTTGCCCACTCTGACCGGTGACCCAGACCCATCTGGGTCCTGCAAGCCGATGCTGGGTGAAGGTAAATGCTGCAATGGCTCTGTGAAGCTCTCATGCAGCCGTCCTGGGCTGGCACGGTGCTGTGGGGCTGTCTCCATAGTTGGGGAGGGATGTGCTTCCTCCTCTTTCTGCTCCTCTCACACCGAGAGGATGGAGAGAGGGGATAGCCACTAGACCCAGGAAATGGCTGCATATATTTAAACTCGCTTTTGTGCCTAGTCACCTTACTTTTCATTCACGTCCCAAAATAGAGTGGTTGATACTGGATGTGTTTATAGAAAAGACCAGTAGCAAAAAGAAGCAAATAATCATTCAAAGGCTGCATATGCATCAAAATACACTAAAAATGCATTAACAGCACAATTATTAGAAAAAATCAGGTTTTCTCTCCCAAAGCTACTGCCAGAGTCTGTTTTACTCATGAGACACTGTCCACTGCTCTATGGGGGCTGATACAGCTTATCTCCAAGATGCCAGAGGCTGTCAGTTATTTTCCAGGCTGGGTTACGTACAACAGTATGTCACAGCACCAAAAATAATCTGAAAACTTCCATTCATCAACAAAGCATTTCAGACATTGCTTACGCTGGTAGCGACTGCAAGTATTTTATCAAGTTACTTCTTTTTCAGGCATGAGCAAGCATATGAAATGAAAGGTGAATTGAGTTTGTTCAAAGCATTGTCCGAACCAAGGAATCTAACACATACAGCTGTTCTACATAAGAGGTTTAGATCTTTGCTGCTTTGAGAAAATAGATATATATTAACCAGAGCTACGTGTCAAATCTTTTTTGTTAGGCAAAACTTACAGACTTATATTAGCAAAAAGAACCGAGGAATCAGTTGGGAAACAGGAGTCATTTACAAATAAGTTGCATGGAAAGCCAGATAAAGGGGAGAAAAGGTGTAACAACAGCTAATGGCCATGTATCAGAGTAAATGGTCTTTGTGTACTGAAAGGCAAACAAATGCCCAAAGCTATCACATCAGTTGAATTTGATGGATGTGCAAACTCCGCACTTCCCTGCCAGAATTTCACAGCAAAGAGGTCTATTACTTTAAGGCGCAATGCTGTCTTGGCCACAGACTTCAGAAAAAGATTGTTGGAGGCTCAGGTTTTTAAAGAACGTGTTCAAGATATAACAGTGGATTCCAAAGCAAATCTACACACTGGAGGGGAGCTCTCGTTCGTTCACCCATTCACAGTTCAGCTCAGTCAAACCCAATCCAAACACCTTCTTTTTCTCTCTTCTTCTTTTTACTCATCTCTTCTTTTTTCTAACCTCCTCTTGCCACCAATGCATACTCTTTTCTTCAGAGGATCTCCATCTCGCTTTGATGTGCTCCACTGAAACTGGTGCAAGACATGTTTATGTAGCTGCCAGCTGTCCCATGCTGGCTCTAAGCTTTTGCTCCCGTTAACCTGACCTTGTCTGACTCAGCCCAGCTTCTCCCAGGGGCTTCTGAGACTCCCACTTGGAGGGGATGGAGGGTTATCACAGAGGGCTGAGAACCTCTGTGAGAGGGTCTTACAACTGAGTGTTTCAGCGGAAAGCACAAACATGCTTGAAGAAGTTCCAGTGAAATTCTCTATCCACTTACCCAAAACAACTGTGATTTCTGCCCCGCAATTGGGGAAAGAATTACAAGTAATATCTCTCTTGTTGTTGATATGCTTTCAGGGCATTTAGAGACATTAACATTCAATATAACATGTGCTCTGTGGACTCTTAGTCTTTGCTGACTCTTATTTTAGCAGGTATTCCATCAGGAAACTTATATGAGATATTTCTCACTGCTTGTTTGTAAAGCATATAACTAAAGCATATTTCTTCTGTATTTTCTCTTTCCCAAGATGCCAACAGAGTAACTTTCTCAGTGGTGGCTCCCAGTATGCTGATAGCACTTACACTGGCCCCCTAGACAGCAATTTTTCACAAGTACATTAACTTTAGATCAATGTATGTTTATGGGCGTATTTTCTCTGCAGCACATCTTTCATTATGCTTAGATAGAAGGATGCCCCTGTGGATAGGCTGCAAGATTGGATGCCAGTAGAGTTGGCCAGTCCATTCTTCTTCTGTATTCCTTGAGTAAGTGTTATTTCCAGGCTACAGACATCTAACCAGCTAGTTTATTCCCATCTTAGCTTATAATGTGATATTGTGACAAAACACTTGATTTCCCCATGGTACAAATCCCTTCTAAAGCCTCACATCTTTAAAAAACTGACATCTGAATGTTGAGCCTAAAGTATTTATTTTCTTATAAAAGTTGTTGGTCATTTCTTTCCCCTGCCTGTTGTGCCTCTACAGCCCATTGGGTTAGTGGTTCTCCTGATCTGGCCTTGGTTGTCTTTTCAGGCCTTTACACCTCCTCTGTTGTGGTTCTTCCATTCCATGTAGACTAGTTAAATACTAACGGAGAAGAGAAGGAATGGGACAGGATTTCTCTAGAAGTTCAGAGCATGAATCTGAGGCGGCAGAGGGAGCTACTCAGGACATGGTCCATCTGTGACATAGATGGTTAAAAAGGACTGCATTCAATGGGGCCCTACATGTAAGGCCCTCGTTCAGACTGCAGCTGCCTCTTTCCCTGTAACATCCCCTGTTATGCCCAGATAGTAATGCCATGTAAGTCATCTACACCCTACTACGGAGATGGGGGGCAAGGCCATGAGACAAGAAGCTGCTTTGCAAAACCCAATGCTGTCCTTCTTTAATTTGTCCCTGTCCAAGTTTGCAAAGCGATATTTAAAAGAAAAACAAAAGTGAAAAGCAACTGAGAAAGAAGCATAAAAGTGATGAGATGATTACATTGTTTTGCATAAAAACAAATTTAAACCAATAACCACAGGCTAGGAAAGCAGCTCTGGCAGTCCTGACTAAGAAATTTAGCTGAGAAAGAGGAACAACACATACCACTTACCGGTTGCATCAACGTGGCTCTGAGGCAGTGTTTGCTTTCATGTCTTCTTTTGTGGTGCATCCATGAAACTCCTGATGCTTATGCTTCTGCTCTGCACACCCTCACTGTCAGCCGGGCGCCTTCCGCAGCGCCCTCCTTATAAACCTGGAATAAAACCTCATTTTGCATTTGTCAGTCACATCCGGAGGTTCTCCAAGGTCTGTTAACCATTTTGATGTGAAGGCCACCTCACCTCTGCAGTAAAATTTTACTGCTTTGTAGATGGAAAAACTGATTGCACTCAGATAACCTGCCTGGGCAACTTAAAATTTAGTGATGTGCTGTGACTAGTGAATCCACCCTTTAGTCCAACTGCCTATTCTATGGAAATGGGCAGAAATATACCCTCCCTTCTAGACTTTTGCATTGGTGGCTGAAGCATGAACACTGGTTCATGTGAAGTGAGAACTGCTCTGTGCCATAGATTTCCACCAATGTTTTGGCTCCAACACACCCTGAAAATGGGGACTTTTACCGAGAGTGAGAAAATCGACATTTCTTTAGTCAAAATTAAAAGCTAGAATTTTCTCTCAGGGTGGGAAAACTGAGCTTTTCAGGCCAAGTAGGAACATGTCAAAAGCACAATGAAACCTAATAAGTCTGTAAATAGCATTTGGATTTCTGCAGCTTGCCAGAGCCCTGAAGAGAAGGTTCTTTAGTGAAAAAAACATCACTATTTATGTAGGAAACTCTTCTAATGTTCTTATTTCTTGTTTTTTAAAAGCATTTCTTTAAAACCTGAAAAATTCTACCAAATTCCCCTTGCGTGATGCACAACGTAGGCTACCCCAGATTTAATAAAACCAGCATGCTATACGAGCCATATCACAGAGCCTTAATATGACTGTTGCTGCTTATTGATGTTGCTCAGTTCCAGTAAACTCCAACCTATTCCTGTAGCGTCAAGTTATGAGTCAGGTCTGCTTTGATCAAAATGACGCTAATGTGCGCTAGCAAAATGCATGTTAACACAGTGCAACGAATCCTACCTATTTGAAACTCTTTGGGAATGTTTGAGCATCTGGTCTAGCAGCATCTGAGATCTTTGAGAACCTTTGAGCAGCCTGGTCTAGTGTGAGGTGTCCCTGCCCATGGCAGGGGGGTTGGACATATAGGATCTTTAAGGTCCCTTCCAACCTAAACCATCCTATGATAATGTACTGTGAAGTACCATAAAATGACCACGAAATGCAACATGGAGAGCTGCATCCAGCACTGGTCTCAGTGCTGGGTTTGCCTTTCAGGCTGTGCAAAGGTTCAGCTGCTTCAATCCTCTGCTGCCAAATGTCCAAATACCCCATGACTGTGTAGTGAAGCTTCAAACAGACATTGCTGAGATAGAGAAACATCTTGAAACGATCCGCTCTCTAGAGTTTGCTCTTCCACGAAAAGCTGCATCTTCTGACTGCTCCAGCCCACCCAGCCTCACTCTTTGCCCTGAGCTTTTCAGTTTGTACTGGCATGGAAGATTTTCCTCATTAGCTGCTAAAGAATAATTGGGCTTTTTTAGACTTGCCTATTTCTGATGAATCACTGTGGTGATGTTCCAAAGACATAAAGGGATATTTTATTTCTAGAAAATAACATATTTTTTAACAGTCTGGTAGGATTTTGCATGCTTTATTGCCGTCTTTGCTGAAATACAGCAGCAGCAAGTGATTTCTACCCCACAAACACCAGCTAGATCAGAAAAACAGCCTCAGGGTGAAATATTTCAGGTGTTGGAAGATGCAAGCTTTAGTAGTATTCTGGCCTCATAGTGGAAATTTTCTCCCTGTTGTTTAAAGCTCCCACTTTTCACCCTGTAAACATTGAATATTTGAAGGTGAAGTATGGATCAAATGAGGTAAGTTTAAGAGTAGAACACCCTCCTGTTATCCACAAGCTGGGGCTTGAGAAAAACTTGCATTCAGCTGAGTTTTGGGTGAGACCATTTGAAACCCTTGAGTCCACTTGGCACTCGAGTCCCTTGGGCGGAAAATGCTTGAGGGACCAGGTTCTCTCTCCATCTTGCTATCTCAGTTGTTGACCCATTTGACCTCACAGGAGAAGAAGGACCCACCCTGAGGACTTCTCAAGTTGAAAGCTTTCTCAGGTGCAGGACCTCCTTAACCAGCACAGCCTTCTGATTCCCTTTCGAGGATCCACAGGGTCCTGCTGATCCAAACCCCTGGCGGCTCTGCTCTGGTGCTTTGCTGGGGAGAGAGAGGAGTGCTGGTGGGAAGGGCACATCACACACCTCGTATGGATGCTGCGGGATATTATTCTTATGAGCCTGACTCACCCCTCGGTTCTCCCTTGCACTACAGAGTGGGCCAATATTGAATCTGCAAAGGAGGCAGCAGGGTACAGGCAAAGCAAACTTTCAAGGTTCTTCTGAATCGGCTTTTGTCTTCTGATCGTGGATTATGCACGCAGTTGCTGCGGATGGCATTGGTTTGCTCACAGCTGTGTAAATCAGGGTGAGAGGTTTAGGACTTTGCATTGTATAAATGAGAGAAAGCAGAGATGAGGAAACACATTGCACAATATGCTCATGTACAATAGGATCTGTTTTACTGTAGAGTGTGATTGAAGGCTTTGATCACCTCTGAATGAGGGAAGCCTGGCTTTTTGTGCCCTACAAAAAGCATTAACCTTACAGAGGAAAGAAAAAGAGTAAACAAAACACAGGAAGATTTCTGCACCTTAGCAGAATTGCAAGGGTAGACAGTGCTGTGCCTGCGTGCAGAAGCAGCAAAGAAATCAAAGATCACAAAGTCCGCAAACAAGTCATAGCAGGAAATAAGCACCTGTGGGGGTGACATCTTGTTTCTCTGCTCCCAGGTCCTGCAATATTTTGGTCTTGTGGGAGTGGCACCCGTGAGTTATGCAATTTATTGAAAAGGTTACTACCCGATGAGTGTCTGCTCATTTAATAAAGAAAAAAATGGAGAATAAGGAGGCACAATATTTCTGAAGGCAGCTAAAAACTTTCCTGAATTAAAAGAAAGAAAATATGATCATAATATTCACGGTCATCAGCTGGCCTTGGTGATGAGCAAGAAGCATTTGATGACATATAAATTACCACAATCTTGTTCCAACACAAATGATTTAGTGAGCCCCAGTTTGTACACGTGATGTTGGTCCTTATGAATACTTATGGAGCCATAGATGACAATCCATGCTTACTTCTCGCTAAGCATGGATGCTCATGGAGCAGCTGGTCTTAGTTCAGTGAAAAATGTAGACGTTTCTCAATCATCAGAAAGCATCAGCTTGGTTCAGAGTTACTGCGTCAAGGCCTAAACTTTGGCACTTAAATACCTGGAGCTCTGCCACGTGCTCTGTGAGGTCCACACAGGAGAGAGCCTCTCAAAGTCTTGCATTAAAAAGTTTTTTCTTTTTTGCTTTCTAAGAAGTTGTCAAGGCTGTGGGACTTTTTGACTAAAGTTTCTGAAGTTCTTGGGCTCTCTTGCAGCTGGCTTCTGACAAATGGAAGCTTTGTTCCTGGTTACAAATCATATGAAATTTAATGAGTGTGATGAGCTTTCTGCTCTCAAATTACTTATTGATTCTCCTAGACAACAGACTAATTTGTTAGTGAAACAGAAATACACATTAGACATTCAGTTGGCCAGGGGATTTTAACTCATGTGCTTTATATAAATTATACAAAACTTGTCATTTTTATATAATTTGGACTTGGCATCAAGTTGATTCTCCAGGAAGGCTTTCTGAGTACGACAATAATTTTCTTGAGAAGCCGAAGTGATTCTTGGGACATTCACGGGATTTACTCAGGGTTTTATGGTAATGGCATTATTTTTGTTACTCAGTTTCTCAAGAAGTTGGGTCTAAAATGCTCACAGTCCAGAGAGCTACTGCAGCATGCAGAAGCAGCAGCTTGTGTTCCCTCACAGGTGGTAGTGATCAGCAACGGAGAGAAGCTGATGCCTCTGATGAAACGGGGCTGAGAGAACCTTGCTCAAAAAGCAGCACTTGGAAAGAGGTGGAAGCCTGATCGGTGACTGCCACAACCACTCATTTGCTCTGATAACACTCTGCATTTCACCTACAATTTGGCTATAAAGCTGCCTGCTGTCACTGCTGGTGAGGCAAGTGCAAGGGAATTACTTATGCAGGATGCAATCAAGATGTTTCCATAGCTGTTCAAATTAATTAACGAACTTCCCCCGATACCAGCGTGGAAGCAGGCAGCTTCCACATGCGACTCTCCGGTGTGCCCGGAGCAGAGCGCAGGGGGCTGCTGTGGAGCAAGCGATGCTGTCCTCCGCTCTCTCCCTCTCCTTCTGAAGGCTCCTCCGAGGGTTTCAGTGTGGCAAGGTGGTGGCTCTCACCACTGTCTCTGGGCCTGGCTCGCATCTGGCTGCTGCTTCTTTCTCTGCCAGCCACTGAGAGGAGCAGGAGATTTTCCTACCAGTGCTGCTCACTGCTCCTTATTTTCTCTCTCCAAGAGTTTCAGTCAACTCTTCAGGGAATGGGACCGCTACTGTTCAGATGCATGTAGTCAGTAACACCCCACAAAGAGGAGGCTCCTGAAGCGAATGTCCAGGGAATAAGCCATTAAACGAAAAATGTTCTAAATTTTTGGCTTACTCTTCCGGACAATAAATTCTCTGACAAATCAGGATCTGTTTGTGGCTGATTCACCAAAGGAAGATTAAATTCATTAGACCATGTATTTAAAATAAATAGTTCAGCATGCTCCTGGCTGAAAATATATCACTCCACTAAATAAGTTTATACAAATGATTAATACAAGATGAGTCTCATATGTAAAGTTCAGCAAGTTCATGAATATTTTCAGGATAATGACTTTCATTTCCCTGTGAGACAGCCTGCAAATTCACAAGCTTCCTTCAGCGCCTGATTTCTTTTTCAAGATCGTTGTGTCTTGAGGAACGTATTACCGTTTCTCAGGTTGAAGATGGCGCTCTCATGAGCTGCTGTATTTCAGTCACATGAATGTTCACTGTGTTTTCACATCTAACCACCACAACTAAAGTAATATAATTCCAAAGTTTTGCATTTTTATGTAATTCCCAATTTCATTGTTCATAGTAGCTATTCCTCTGTTTTACAGCACACTGCCTGCTGTGCAGGAAAGAAACTATGTCACGGTGCTCCACCGCAAAAGTGAATATATTTGCTCCATAAATGGCTCGTATTTTTAGACCTCAGGATTTCACCAGTCAGTTTTAGACTTTGGGCCAGGAGTTTTTCGATTAGGTTTACTTTCTGTTCAAATGCAGCTTGAGAAAACCGCTGGAGAGTTTCCAAGCAGGGCGTCTGTCAGCACAAGGGCTGCCTGTGGGTGCTACGGTCAGCCAGTGACTTGTGGTCAGTCCAGCATTGGCCAACACTGAGCTGGGGCCCAATCACCCTCAAAAGCAGCATTCAGCATGGTTTTAGGCAGGGATGAGTTTCAACAGGGAAAGCTTGTGAATTAGCAAGTAAATGAATGAACGAGCAAATGACAGGGTGTAAAGCAGCTCTAATGCTCATCATTCCTTTAACTGGTCCAGGGAAGTTAGGTTTTAGGTCAGGGTGATAAACCACGTGGTTGTCATACCTGTTATTTGTTGTAAAAACATTGAATATGACCTTTCTCGGTTGCTTATCTGAGATATCATAAGATGTGCTGTTTAATCAGCTTAATTTGACATCCGTGATCACTATTGGGAGCAATGGGTGTAAACAGTGTCCAGGACTACTTGCAAAGCATCAAACTTTCTGTCATGTATTTATGAAATCTTTTCATACACAGTGATGCTGACATGTTTGTGTCAGATACACATGACCCAACCTGGTCTATTACGTCCTGGTCTTCTCCCATCCAACCACCATAAAAAAACTGTGGCAGTTATTCAGTACATGGAAAAAGGGAAAAAGAGCGTGGACAAGTTAAGATTATTAGTGCAAGTCATCAATAGTTACAATCCTATATAAAGAGTGAGTTGTAGATTATAAATCAACTTTTATCTATTGTAGTTTGAATGTAATTTTGTTAATGTCTATATGTTCTACATAACTATATTGATGTTCTACATACCTATATTCTAACTTTATGGTTATGCTAAGGTCTTTAATCACACTTCTTAAATGACCTCCGGTGCTTTATTTTTAGTGTAAGCTCAAAGAATTTTGAAACATCATACATTTTATTTAAACTTAATTAAGTATAACTGTGTTACCTGTGTGAGGCTAGTGGATACTACCCAAGCCAATTCCCATCAAAAGTCTCTTTAATTAAACATCCCATTTACTGCTCCTCTTGAAATATTATGTGTGCAGACGCAGGCTCTGAAAAAGAAAGGAGTGAAAGGAATACAATTTCTTAATATAAGAGCCCACTTTATTGCTTCACAGCAAAATAAGAGAAAGTTTAAAACCAAAGTAGGACAAAACTTAAGCTTAAGGCCATGAATTTATCCTCTCCTCTCCTTTCTCCCGTGAGTTGGTGCCTGGGAGCCTTTGCCTCCCAGCAGACTGAGTCTGCGAGAGGCACCTCCATCACCTCCTCCCTTCTCAAGGCAAGAATAGAAAATATGTGCCAGTGGCTGCATCCTGTTGTGGGGCCATGCGTAACATAGACCCTAACACAGTTCCCTCCAGTGCTTTATTAAACGCTTTCCCTTGGCTGATTTTCCCCCTCCTTTTGTTATCAGTGTCCTCTCGGTCACTTTGCGACTCCTGGGAGAGTACTCACATCCAAATCAATCTAAGTGAATTTGGATCACAATATTTATGTGACATGCTACCAAACGCCTTGCCATAATTTAAGTATGACACCCACCACTTTTTTGCTACCGACTAATTTTGTTAATCCATCCAGAAAGCAATCAAGGTGGTGTGACAAGCAGCATCACGGACTGCTCATCACTCAGAGTTTCATTACCTAGTGAAGGTCTAGTGATTTTTTGTTGTCACATTTATTCTAATCATTTACAAGGAATGGAAGTTAAGAAGGTGATTCTGAGTGCCAATTCATCTCTGTCAGAGACCCAGGCTTTATAGCATGTGAAAACATTGCTGTTATTCACTGTTTGCAACAGCAGTGATAACATTAATTGGAAGAGAGCTCTTCACCGATAATTTTCTGTCACCTCCAAAGTAAATATTGAAATACATGTCTCTTTGCTTGGCCTTGGCTTTTGTGTTCTCAGTGTTTAATCATGGCAGGAGAACAAACACATATGTCATTAATATTTCACCGAGAAGGTCAATTCAAATAAATCAAAAAGCGATTAATACTAAGAGTTGCCAGTTGGGGGTGAAAGGATACCTGGATCTCTTAATAAACTGGAGTTAACTTACTTTTAATGGTAATGCATGCCATCTGGCCCTGAGGGGAGGAGGTAGGGAGCCACAATGGCATTTGGAAGTTCAGGTGCTTCCAGAGGGAAGGTTTTGGGCATAAAGAGTCACCCCAAGGTGGGGAAACTTGCAGCTGGACTTGCATATGAGCCTTTAAGGACCAAACAGATGGAGAAAAATGGGATAGCAGAGTAGCAGGGGGCTTTCTTTTTTTTCTTTTTCTTCTTGTAACCCCATGATACGGAGCAGGTAATGCAGGAAGATGAAGAAAGGAAAGCAATAAGCAAACAGTGTGTGAAATCTTCTCTGAACTGCCCTCTCCACAGGGTTGTAAAGAATGGTGCACTTCAATGACTTGGACTTCTCCACACTGGAACTGTCTGGTGGCTGCTTGGACTAAAAAGGACTGGCATTGTGATTTTCCCTGTGCACTTTTCTATTCTCCCTCCCAAAGCACTCTGCCTCTCCAGTCATACTCCCCTCCTTAAAAGCATCCATTTCCCTCTGTATAAGAAGCATGTGGTGTGGGGGTCTGTCAGCTCTTCTGCTCTGAGAGCTCCTCCTCCCCAGCGCAGATGTCTTCACCTTCTTCCTCTTTTTTTTTTTTTTTTTTTCCCCCAGCCCAAACACAGTGTTGCCACACTGTTAGGGAGGACTGGTGTACCAACATCAACCTGATTTTGGGTTTGTTTCCACAACAGTTCTTATTGCTGTTAGCTTCCTACTACAAGCTCTGAAGCTTTCTCCCCCTACCTTGCTGTGCCCGTGGCTCTAGTTCCACCTCTAAGGTTGCTGGCCTTTGGTTTGTACCTGACTTTTGACAATTTAGTGTTCCCTTTGCTTCAGACTGAAGGTTTCCCCTGGGTGAGTGTAGCTCTGCCTGTGAGGAGTTCCTCTGAGCCAGCCCTACTGCCTGTTTGCGTTCGTACTGTGCACCTGGTGCAGCCTGGTGTCTGGTGGCCCTCATTAGTCTTTATTCAAAAGCTGGAAATTGCTTCACCGTGTGATGCTTGCTTCAGTGTGTGTATGGTACCTTGCAGAGTAGAGCACCAAACTCTATATACGCCCTTCTGCTAAGAGTCTCTTAGGTGATTTCAGGGCTTTTTTTTCACGTCTGTGTCATCAGGAGGGTATTCACTGGTCAGGTGTCCTTTGCATCGTCATTTTCCATTGGTGTGTCATGGGTGAGTTCTGAGTCATTCCTTCAGGGGCAGGATATTCAGCTACCATCCAGTCTCTGAATGAGGCAGTCTCATTTTCCTCTTTGTCCTCTGATGAAAAGCACTTCCCACATATTCTCCTTGTTATACAGAAATCAGTACTTCAGCTCTGCACTACAGTTACGGTCGGCTTCTCAAGGCGATTAACATACCCAGCGCTTCAGTGTCCCCTGTTGTCACATACTTGACTGTCTTCCTCTTTTGCTGGCAGTCGCTGCTTGTGGATGCAGAGCAAAAAACCTGCTTTGCTTTTGCTTCCTGCAGCTGCTCTCTGGTTTCCTGACCCAGCTGTGAGGGCTGCTCTGCTTTCCCACTCAGCGTGCTCCTGCTGTTTGCTCAGCGATGGCTCAGGGATGGGCTCTGCCGTGGACCTGCCTCTGCCAGTCGGTGCCTGCCTTCCGGAGCTCTGCTCTGAATTACACATCTCTTCATGGCACCGTCTCTTCTCAGTTCGTGCCAAAGTCTCTTGACTACAATTCTCTGCATTTGGCAATGGAAGTGTTGCTGCTGGTGGGGGACTGGGAAACTTGTGCCTCCGATTCCAGGGCTTCCAGGCTTCTAGCCTCCTCTCCATAGGAAAGGTCTGGACAGAAATCTGCCCAACCATCCAAGTGACATTCTTTTCAGTGGCCTTCAAGCTATCTAAGCCCTGCCAAATGGGTGATCTCAGATGAAGGATGTCTTGACTCATCATCAGCTTCTGTGGTGCTTCCATGAACACTAGCTGTTCCACCGCTTGAGGAGCTACCTCTTCTTACCTTTCCTAAACTTCTGGGTATATCACTTCACAACAGTTGCTGAGCTTAAGAAGTCTTCCTGAACTAGAAAACAACAATGCAGTAATACTGCCTCTAAACATGAAGTGCTATGACTGAGAAATAGTCATTGTAATCCAAGAATAAGAAAGAAATATACAGAACACCGAATTAAAGCCAGAGTTGAAAACAGTTGCTGGTTCTTCTTACTAAACTTATTGCCTTACAGATTTAGTAAGGGTTGAGATTAGAAAGCATTGATTCAATACAAGCAGGCAGTAGATGTGGTATATGTGGAAAAGAGTAGAATACAAATAAAATGACATTCACTCCCGTGCTTCAGGTAGGAGGTGAATTCCAAAATACAGTACTTGTCTTCTGCATACCCTGAATGTGAACTTCCTTGCAACTTGGCTTTGACTGCTAAGAAAGGAATAATTCCCATCATCCACAAAGCCCAGAGCATGGGCATTGATAAAGAGACAGACTAACAGAGGAAATGCAAGGCAGAGTTGGAGCAAGAAGGGTCTTCCTTTCACACCCTCTCCTTTCTGTGAGCCTACAGAGATGTGAGTGCGTGCAGGCACACACATACCCACACATCCAAGTTGGATGGGTGAAGTTTACTCAGTTAAACAAATCATAGCCCTTCTGCCCACAGCCATACTGGATTCTTATCTGTACAAGTAATCAGATTTCAACCCTCCTGTATTTCTTCTCTTCTAGTCTGGTATCTGTTTATCTCTCCCTTCAGTGCACTTATTACTCTTTCTAATTCTGACTCATCCTTTACCTCCCACCCTCCTTCGCAGTGGTCAGTTCTGTGCCTCCCTCAGCTCATCACTTCATTTTCAACACTCCCACTACACAGGCTTCACCCTGTTTTAGAATTATTCAACCCATTCTCTCGAAGACTTGAATTGTATTTTTCATCTCCTCATTATTTTAACTCTCACTTGCTCCCCATTTTTCTGGCATTCAGCTCTCTATTAATCTTTTCCTCCCTGTGTATGCGTTTTCCTCTCCCTTTTTTCTCTTGGAGGTCAGCAAGAGTGGGCTAATATGAACACAAAGCTGGCTTCAGTCCCCAAACAGTTCCCAATTCCAGAAAATGGCAAACCCCAGTCTATCATAACTACAGCACTTGGATTAATCTTTCCTGATGATGGGACATTCTTAGTATGTCTTCAGCTGGTGCGTGTGATCACCACTACAACATTTTGTTTCAAAAACTGTGCAAGTCCGAATTACATTCACCTGCATCAGACAGGATGGAAACCATAAAACTGATGTCAGTCCTTCCAGGGTATAGAGGAGTTCTGACTTCATGGGAAACTGTTAAGGAGAGACCATAACTGAAATGTCAGAAACAGGGAAATAAAATGGCTCATGTTATTGTGAGTAACCGGAAATGCAGTTAAGAAAGAAAACAATTCTGGAAAAGAAATAGCAACATTTCTGTATACGTGCTTATATGTGTAGGATGAACTTGAGGTCCAAATATCTCCTAACTTAAAAGAAATGAGATCTGATTATTGCAGTGTCCTGGACAACTTTCCCCAAATTTTGAATTAGAAATATTCACACAATCTGTGAAAAATGAACTCCTGCCGTTATGAATTAAGGCATTAAGTATACAGTCTTGCTCCCACTTAAATTTTCCATTTGGTTGCCCAGCACAGAATACAATAACAGGAGCCAGATGTCGTGAATTTACTCAGTAACTCTCAGTGGGTCCTTCTTCCAAATTCTTGTCCGCGTGTCTCCTGAGCCCGTGTAACCTTCTTCCAACTGAAACATCTTTTGGCAGGGAGCTCCACAGAGTATACCACCTACTACTCGGAGAACCGCTTCTATGGCATCTATCTACATAGATGAACTGTCATTTCACATCCCATTCACCTTGACAGAACTTCACCTTCTGCAGTTCTGTCCTCATCTTCATAGCTTGAAGAAATTCTTGTTATTGACTCACCTCTTTGGTTACTTCCTTGTCCAGGTGCTTTATGGATATGTGGCACATCACAGGTCACAACAGAGGCCCTGCAGAAGTCCTCTGACAACCTCTTCCTGGCATGTGAACTAACCATGTCTTTCTCTCACTTCAGTTTCAGAGAGATCTTTTGCTTCATCTCTGAAAAGGAGTGGAGGCACGGGAATCACTGCTGTTTCTTCCAGTGTGAAGAATTCATTTCTCTGCTGTGCAGCCACCCTGTCCTCTCTGAGATGTTGCTAATACCCTGAGCACCAGTTGGCACTATGAATACTTTCTTTTGATATGCTTGAGAAAGGATTTAGTCTATTTTTTTGCTTCCTTCTGCTAGTTGCTCCTCGGCTTCTTTTTCAGCTTGCCCAATTGTATTTCCTTACTTAGGTTTCCAGACTTTCTGATCTTTTCTGTTTTCATTTGAACTGACCTTGCTGTTCGGCATGCTAGCTTGCTCTTTGCCTTAACTTGTGGTGTGCATGGCTCTGTTTTTTGTGTAGTGCTAACTTGTATGCTTTGTGTAGGTATGTAGCCTCTCTGGAAGGATTTAAGGTGCCCAACAGATGGGAAGGGTCTTGAATTCAAATGAAATATAGGCTGTAGCCTTTAAATATAATTTGAAAACAAATATTTCCTTCTGAAGTGACTACAAGACTTACTGAAAAGGTGCCTGATGTTTCAGCCAGAGTAAAACCCAGTCAGACTTCAAACCTGATCAGAGCTTTTAACCTGAGATCTCACAACTGAACTGAAAGCAAATAAAGGACTGCAATAACCAGTAGGCATGGTGGGTGGGTGAGGCTGTGGGATAACAGGCGTATATTTTTAAAGGCCATGTAGCAGCACAGGCTTGTAGCCATAGCCATGCCAGTACATTTAAGGCTGTAAAACAATATATCAGTGCTCCTCTTCTTCACGTCTTACCAATCTTCCAGCCCCCTCTCAGGTCATGGACTGAGAGCCAGACTAGTTTTTCTCCCGACAGTTTTTTACCTGCTGCTATGCAGAATTTTCCAGTGACCTGTCCAAAACCATGCTCACCATTTGTAGGCTCTTACTGCGTGTCAAAGCATTTCTTCCAATTTTCTTGCTTTTATCCCTGCTTGAAATAATTTGTCGCTGCTGAAAAATCATTACTGCCACTGTGCATTCACCTAGTTCCATTTGGCTTCCTCTGAAGTCCCGGGGCTGCTCCAGTTCCCAGAAACTCCACTTGGAAATAAAAATGAGCTACGGGAATCTGATAACAGCAATGACCAAAGGAGCAGATCCTTTGAGATCCTTCATTTCCACCCTGCACCATGCGAAGGAGGTCTTTTTGCACCTTGCTCGCTCACAAGGCTTCCAAAACCAAGGAGATTAGATCTCATCTGCCTCTCCCTGCTACTGACTTTGTCCCTCCTGTTTTTATATTTCTGTGTGACTCCCTCCAGAGAGGGGCAATCCAACAGAGAGGGAGGTTAATGCCAGCAATGAACTACTTGTGCTCGGCGCTCAGTTTAAGGGTGATTCTTCCTGACTCACGTATCTCAGCTGTCAAACAGAGCAGCAAAGCAGCTGCGCTCACTTTCAGCAAAGTCTGCAACTCCCCGTGGTCTGCTCTGCACTGCCTGTAGCCAGGCTGTGCCTGAGCTTCCATAGAAATTTCCACAGAAAGTGTCCCACCTCTCCCAGACCTCCCACCGGAGACACGTCCCAGCACGTGAGACTGCGCCGCAGGTCTGCATGGTCACCATGCAGAGGGAGGGAACACAGCCATCACGGGGACCCAGCCTGGATCCTGCAGCCACCACCGTTGATACAGGGGGAAAACCCTGTGGCCTGTGGGACACATTGCTTGCAAAGCAGACACTTTATCTCTGATCCCTCAGCCCTGCTCCTCAAGGGATACCTATAAGTAATTTTGAAAGACAGGTCTAGGAATGAAAATTAATAGTAGTTATAAGAAAAAAGTGATTATAAAAGGGGTTGGTTTTGTGTTTGGTTTTGTAACCTCTCCGTATAGGTTATAAGTTATTTTTCTTCTAGCTGTTTTCCCTAGGAGATAGCTAGCTGGTCATCCCTCAGCCTCTCTCCCCTTGCTGCACAAGTGCCGGCTACCAGCTTTTAATTGGTCCAACCTGTATACTTCCCGTTGAACTCCGAATAGTTTTCTCAACTTGTTTGTATCTTTGGGCACCCAACAGCTTATACAATTTCTCAGTTAATCTAACAAAATATATGACTGCAAACGCAACGCTTTTCTGGACTGTGGCTACAGCAAAGCACTGCAGGTTTCCTAATGACATCATGGTCCTTTCCCAGCATGGCCAACCTATGGGACTGGGTACCTGGCACTCCACCAGCCTCTCTCAGCCCAACCTTGCCCTGGGAAAAAGCAGGCGTGCATGCATGGAGTCATGACGTAGGTCCTTTTTATTCTTCAGGAGCTTCCCTTGGTTGGAAAACAGAGATACTCCACAGTTCCCAAAGTCATGCAACATATAATGTGCAGTTCACATCATTACAAAGTGACTCCCCTGTCACAAACCTGGAGAGAGGCTGTAGTTTGTTGTGGAAAGTGGGGTGAGGCAGGAGGAAAATGGGTGTGAGCAGGACATAAGTCATAAAGTCATACAGGATGTAAAGGTAGCTTGAATTCAAATGACAGGTGCAAAAAATGTAGCAGGAGATAAGCTCGTAGTAATTGGATAATGATTTACTATAATTCATGGCATTCCGTTGCAGCTCTACCTTTGGTTATTAGTCACGCAAAACAAAAAAAAAATTATCGAGCCCAGAAAATGTTTCAAGTGTCTTCAGAGTTTGTTTGTTTTTTTTTTTTAACTTTAATTTCCAAAATTGCTGTAGTTAAAAGTCTCACTGAAATTCTGAGGAGCATCGGCTTTAAAAGACTGACTGCTAAAGGTATTTAGGCATCTAAGATGAACACATGGAAACGGGAATTCTCAAAACAGTTGCTAGGCCTCAAATGCATTAAAAATGAAAAAATGAGAGCTAAGGAATCACTGTGTCGTTACCCCCAGTATTGTCCTTTTAGAAAATAAATCCAAAGTCTCAAACTTCTGAAATCCCAGCATAGTTTCAGACACATTATAAATAAATCCATAATTTTAATATATTATTTTAATTTTTTTGAGTTCCTGCCTGAAGTGCTAGAAAGTTCATCTTTATTATGTTGCAGGTATCGTTCAGGTAAATCTATTTCTGGTTAGACTTTGAAAACACAGGCATTTGTAGCAGACTTGATTTATTAGAAAGCTGAAGAACAAATGTGAAATTCTAGGCATTAAAAAAATGCTTCTTTAGTCATAGACTCTTGCTGTTAAAGTTTGACATCCGACTATTTGGAAAATTATATTTAACTAGAACTATTTTGAACAATGTTGAGGAAGATGAGAACTGCATCTTGTAAATCATACTGTATTTTATAATATTTTTATAGTTACTATCAATTGGTTTAAAAGTCAGAAAAACTGCCTGCTAGATGAGAACATTAAGTTCCCGATTTCTAGTTCGTTATTGAATGCAAGCAAAGATCTTTCATCCTATTACTGCAACAGATAATTGAAATGTAGGACTACAGATTAACCACAATGTGAGGAGTGGTCCTTTTTTTCCATAAGCACCACCAATATGCCCTTTCCATCTATCCTATCTGGATTGCAGTGGATTGCAGGCCGGTCAATTAGCTGCACTAACAGCTAATCTGGGGTGGAATGAGTCAGAGGAGAAAACTGACATTTTTGCGGTCTCTGCTTCAAACCCTCTGTCTGTGTGGATGTAATGTGATAGTCCAATTAACATGGGAATAGGTTTATTTGGGAACCATTTCGCTTTGCACTTATAGTGAGGATTTTGAGTTAAAAAAGTATCCGTGTAGACATACCTCTCTGTTGACAGGTGGCGTAGGCTGCCTCTCCAGCTGGAACAACAGTAGCCGGTGAATCAACCCCCTGCTCTATTACAAGGGATGGCTTGAAGTACTCTCCGTAGAAAAGAGGAGCACTGTTTGTTTCCTCCTCCACTACAAACACAACTAGGAACAAAAATAGCTTTGTTATGAAATGAGTTTTTCTGTTCTCCTTAGATGGGTACTAATGGTTTGAAAGTCATCCTAGACTCAGCACAGCAGAAATGAGCTTTTTAAAAATAGGCAGTGTTATTAGAAAGAACAAATTTCAGCACCGATTAAAGAAGAATCACACACAGGAACACCTTTTCATCCTGCACAAAGAAACTTCAGGGACTCAATCTGTAAAGCTATTAAAATAATTGAAATCAGTAGCTGAATTTAAGAGGAGAAAGTTGTTTTCCTTTGCGTGTTTTAAAATGAGAGACTACTGTCTGGTGCAACTCTGAGTGAACAGAAGAGACTTTTACGCAAGCATTGATTCATAGCACTGGGAAAGCTGAAGCAAACAGTGTCCTACTGCAAACTTAGATCCATTCTTTATCCTTTCTTTATGGCATGTGGATCTGTTCAGTGCCGTCGGCATTTCCCATCCACATACAAGTTTATGCTGTTAGAGTGACAACATGGATTTCATTTTGAAAAAGAGACTGAAGTTGGTGGCGTAGTCCTCAAGCTTGATCAAGAGTCTATAAAAAGCTGAACAAAAAATGACAGAACAAGGAAATCCAAAACGCGCAAACTTTTCTAGAAGTTTTATTTAAAATGCTAAAAAAAATGAATCATCATCTCCACTTTGTTTGTTTAACACAGTTCACAACACTATGGTTCAAAATGATGAAGCAGCATGTTGGGCCCTCATTCCTGCAACACAGTCTTCCAGAAATCCAGCCAGCCGCTGCAGGAGCACTTCCACCATGTAGACAATCACGGTGGAGTCTGCTGTGAAGCAGGTTCTCCTCCCAGCTCTTCCGTGGTGATGGCTGTGAGGGAGTGATGCTGTTGACAGTAGTATCCTGCTTGCTGTGCCTCAGAGGTACGGACGGGTTTGCATTACAAGAGGCTTGGCCTGACAGCTCACCTCCTGTGCTCTTCTGATGCCTTTGTCTGCAGAATTTCATAAGGATTCATGCTTTGCCTAATGCTGTTTGACATCAGTGCAAAGATACACATTTGTTACTAGCACAGAGACGTGGGCTGAAAATACTTTTGCTGGTAAACATCTAATTCAATATTTTCTTTCTTCTGGATGATTTAACAAACGCCAAGTGACCAGCAACCTAGACACCAACTAAGGTCCTGCTCAATTTTGGCCAGTGGGATACCAGGCTCTTCATATTAAGACCTGCAGGCTCTGGGCACTGTCATCACTACCTGGTTGGCCTTCTGCTGGCTTTTTAAATTGTTTTGTGCCATTGGCTACTTTGTCAGAAGGTCATTAAGAATTTCTGCCATTGGCACAAGTAAGGGTTCGTGCAGGCTTTTGAGGCTCACTGTGTTTCCTCTTAGGACACAATTCCTCCTCAGAAAGCCACTGCTACAAATCACAACCTGACCCTGGTAGCCCCTCTGTGAATTTAGGGAGCAGCCGTGTGCAGGCAGGGCTTGGGGCAACTCCCAGCAAAGCCTTGCCAGTCCCCACGGATGATCGTGCACATGAACCATGCGAGCGCCCTTGCAGAGCCTCACACGTCTGACCAAAGGGTCCAGACTTTCCATCCTGACCTGAACCGTTCGTTTGGTTATAAATCAGCAAGTGATTTATCCCCGAGAGCAGGATCAGGCTGTGCGGCAGTCAGCCTATCTACCCCCCATTGCTTTCTGATTGCAAGGCTGCTCCCCCCCAGCGCCAGCTGCACGCGCCCCCTGGCACTTGCATTTCTCCCTTGCACAGCTACTCAGTGGGACTCTGTTGTGCTTTCCCCACACACTCCGGCTCAGTAATCTGTTCAACAACATTTTGATAACGTGCGCTTGCAGCCCAGAAAGTCAATTGTACCCTGGGCTGCATCAAAAGAAGCGTGGCCAGCAGGTCGAGGAAGGTGATTCTTTCCCTCTGCTCTGGTGAGACCCCACCTGGAGTACTGCGTCCAGCTCTGGAGCCCTCAGCACAGGGAAGATATGGACCTGTTGGAGCGGGTCCAGAGGAGGGCCACAAAAATGACCAGAGGGCTGGAGCACCTCTGCTATGAGCACAGGCTGAGAGAGTTGGGGTTGTTCAGCCTGGAGAAGAGAAGGCACTGGAGACATCTTAGAGACCCTTCCACTACATAAAGGGGGCCTACAGGAAAGATGGGGACAAACTTTTAGCAGGGCCTGTTGCGGTAGGGTGAGGGGTAATGCCTTTAAACTAAAAGAAGGAAGATTCAGACTAGATATAGGGAAGAAATTTTTTATGCTGAGAGTGGTGAAACACTGGCACAGGCTGCCCAGAGAGATGGTAGATGCCCCATCCCTGGAAACATTCAAGCTCTGAGCAACCTGATCAAGTTGAAGATGTCCCTGCTCATTGCAGGGGGATTGGACTAGATGACCTTTAAAGGTCCCTTCCATCCCAAACTGTTGTATGATTCTATGATTTTACTTTAGAATCTTCTGCCATAGGCTTTCCTGCCATGTGATGCAGGTGAGCCTCCTAATGGTACCGGGGATTTGTCACTGCTCTTACCTTTACAGGAGCTCTGGTTTTGCCTGTGGTCCTTACATCTGCATTTGGCTGCCCCAGGGTACTTAAAGAAATTAGTGGAGGGATAGAAACAGGGCGACTCACAATCTACTTGCAAATGATTTGTGAGCAGAGGAAGTAGTGAAATCATCGAGCAAATTATCTACAATGAATTATTAGTCCTGCTTTAATTTGAAGTGTAAGTTGGAAAATACATAGCAGATTTCATGAAGGCTTTTCTCTGGCTTTTCTCTGGCATTCATCCTGATTAGCTGTTTTCATGGGGAAGCCAAGTAGCTGCTAAGTAACTTCATTCACAACTCAAACTTTCTCACACACACATCCCTCCCCACTTCTCCTACCATGGCCAGAAAGTGTCAGCAATCTTCCTGGTTATTCGTGTATTTTGCTAATGTACCATGCCTGAGAAGTCACTATGATGGGTGGAAGTGGAGACCAGAGCAGCTTCTGCCACAGGTGAGCTTACCTCTCCTGGGGTTGGATACACACAAAGAGAGAGCTGGGCTTCGAGAACAGCTCATGCTCATAAACCTCTGACTTTGTTGTTGTTCCTGCATAGAGGTGCACTTGTACTGGAAATTGCAGCTGTCAGTGGAAACAGAAACCTGGAGAACCACCCTGACACCCTTGAATTCAAGGGCAGGTTTTGTTATGCCTCTGCTCTGACTCTCTTATATGAACCAAAGCTATTTAGGTTGCATTTCTGACAAGTGACCTTTGTCTAAAACTATTCTATTTTTCTGACAGCCTTATTTGCCAGGCTGAAGAATCTGGTACTATTTTTTTTTAAAAGGCAAAAACTGGAACTGGACTTTTTTGACATCTTCTCTTGCAAATTTGTTTCTTAGTTACATCCGTAGTTGCATTTCTGACTCTTCCGTTGCTGTTGTGTCCCTCCTGTGTGGCTGCTGCAGAAAAAATGCTCTGAATTCTTTTTTTTCAATCTATTTCATGGGGAACTGAGCTTTTCTCATTCTTTTAAATTTTATAGACTGTGTAATAGTTCCTTCAAGCTAGACTGGCAGTGGGAACACTGAAAGATTAATACAGAATGTTTGTCTTCTACACACAGTAAAACAATTCCTTGGAAGAGATGCTGTGTTGTCATGTCTGAAGCCAGGTGGGCACAGGCAGGCAAGGTTCAATGCTCACCAGTCCCAGGGCAGGCTCCTGGACTCTGCCTTGTCCCAGGGCCTGCCCAGTGTTCCTGGCAGGTAGTATGGCTGTTTCAGCATCAGTCTCCTGGTGCCTGGCTATGGGATCCTGGCCTGCAAAACACAGACCCGCAGTGGCTCCCTCCTGGGTGGTGAGCTGGGTTTTCCTTGGTGTGCCAATCAGGTCAGATGATTGGTTTTTCTGTGAAAAGGGGGTCAGTATACCACTGGGAGGTGTTCCCAGCTTCCATGGCCTGCAAGTCTTTCCATTACATTCAGTAGCCATTTAATTAAGCTGAAGAGATGGAGATAAAAATGCAGACCTTGTTGCAGAAAACTTAGTCTCACCTTTTAATTCCATTACATGTTCTCTCCCAGCTGGTTAAGCTGAAAGCAACCAGGACAGGTATTGCTGTCTCAGGCAAGCAGGAATCCTTCTTACTTTTCCACTTGCATAATTTCCATGACATGTTCCTTACCTGGCTTCACACTGTCTTGGAGAAGGCTGCCCATGCCCAGCCCTGAGGCTACTGTGAACTGGAGTGGTGTGGCTCATGGGAAGGAGCCCCTGCCTGGTAGAAGGGTACTGTCCCCTATGCCTAGGAGCATATTTCTTGCGTCTCTCAAATTTTTGAATTTCTTTGAAGGACCTTTGCTCTCATTTAGTCCTATTTAAAAGTATTTCTAAGAAAGAGCAGGACTGTCTCTGCCACTCTTACTTGAGGACCACTGCTGCCATGAAGACCTTAGCTTTTGATGCCCCTGTGATACTGAGGGATGAGCCAGAGGGCCACACAACATGAATAATGGCTGCAGAAAAGGGAGATGGGTCTGAAAGGAGAATTTGAGCCTTCTTTCTGTTTTCTACACAGAATTCTTTAGCATTTTTCTCAAGCAACATGAAAGGCATGATCTCACCTGCCCTTTACCAGGTGCCGTAAAATGTTATCCTCAGCCAGTCATCAAGAGCCGGAACTATGAAATGAATTCATACATTTTGATTATTTCCAAAATTATTACGACAGTAGATTAAATGTCAAGGACCCTAGGTGTTTTTTTAGTATCTATAATGAGTTGAAAGACATGTAGTCACTTTATAGCATGTGACTGGATTGTCTATAGATAGCATAAGCCTGAAGCGCTCATGATGGGAACCAGAGGTAAACTCAGAGAGGCAGAAGTTGAGGTTGAATTTGGGGGCTAGATCTTCAACTGCTGTAAAGTTGTGAGATTTCTTGAAGGCACTAGAGTTTTCCTGATTTAGGGCAACCATAGATCTGGCCTTGGGGAGGTGGGTCATTCTAAGTTAAAGACTGCTACCAGTGCCTAAGCTTCTTCTTTCTTGAAGTTAGGTGATTTAATAAATACAGCATATATGCTTCTGCTAGTAAAAGGAATACACAGGAACCTGTCAACTGCTGATTGTGTTTGCTGTCATTACTATCTTTCAACCATATTTGCAGATGACTTACAGCATTTAACTTGTTTCCCATAGCTCATTCAGCTGCCAAGACAGTTTTGGCAGTCTCCTATCCATCTGTGTTGACCTACAAGAGCGTCTGCTCTCTCACTGTGTTTCTCAGTCTCACTTTGGACTTGCACGTCTCATTTTGCCACCCTAAGCTTCCCTTAGGGTCATCAGTATGCAGGACTCACAGCCAGGATCTGAACCATGTTAAGTGTCTGTTGCAGGAGGAGGTGAACACAGGGGATATGTATTTCACACAGTAATTAAGGCTAGTCTGAAAAAAAGACCACACAGGGTTTTCTTTGGTACTTAATTAAATTATTGCTTTTGTTCACAAGCTTTTGGAACCCAGGAGGGACAAAAGTTGTCTGATGCTCTTTGGTGTCTGCGGTGCTCCAGAACAAACACAGCTCAGCAGTCAGAGTGCCTTGGGGATAGACTGTCAGGACTTTCCCTTTGCAGAGAAACATTATATCTATATTTCTAATCAGGAGAGGCAAATTTTGAGGTATCAAAACCTAGGAAATGGAATTACATTTTTCTGGCTGTGGCCCTGCTAAGCTAGCTTTATCCTACATAATTCCTTTGGCTAGATGCACCCACTTCATCGCTGTTGTATCCACAATAGTGCTGTCAGCCCTTGGGCATCACTCAGAAGATGGCACCAGACAGCTGAGATTCCACCGAGAGCAGTAACCTGAAGGGCAGCTTGAGGGTGGCCAGGATCTGCCTCTTTGCCTTGCCCAAAACAGGGTGGGACTGCTCCCAGGCTTAGCACTGTAGGTAAGTGGTTTGGGGAGAGCAGCCAGCTGTCAGAACACCACCCATGCTGTGTGCAGGAAAGTGACCTGGAGGGCGAGCCAGGAAGCACTGTGGCTACCATCTGAATGGGAAAAGTGGACACAGGCAGCTAAAGCTCAAGAGCCTTCGGCTCAGGTGTGGCATAAATTTAGTATGTGGATAAAGCCTTAGGCATATTCTTATCTGCTAACTGATTATTTTGGTGGCCACCCTTAGAAGAGTCAGTCTCCTTCAGTCAGCTGTGTCAATGCTTTTCAGGACAGCCAAGGTTTGAGGCCAAAATGGCCATTTGTCCACTTAACAGGGGCAGCTCTGCATAGCCTGGAGAAAAATACTGTCTGCAGCCTGTGCCTTAGGGAGCATTCAGGAGTCCAGTCCTTAGGTCCAGTTACCTCCATCCATAACTCCATTCATTGCAGCAACATCATGACATTGATAGTGGGCAGACAAGGTGCTCCAATGTCCTTCTAAGGCGGCTTGAAATGTCACTTTTTGCAAGGACAGGATAGATTTGTACTCTGCTTGAAGTCTGACAATCATCAGAAAGCGTTCAGATCGGCTGCAGAGCAGCTAGGAAATGCCTGGACCTCACAGTGTGGGCATATGGCATTGACGTATTGCCCCACGTAGACTGTTAAAAGGATACTCACTCAACTGCTACAAGAAAGGTCTCCCTCACGAGCACGAGAAAGATGAGACAACAAAGTTAAGAAGAGTAATGTGGAAATGGGAACAGAACAAAGGGATATAGCAACAGCATGAACAGCATAAAAATGTGCCTAGGACATGTGGCAGACTGATGTGACTGGATCCAGATTTGGATGCTGCCAGATGGCTGAGGAGAGCTGGCATGCAGATTTCTTAGTCTATGTGAAGAAGGGTCATATTTATAAAACTGACGCAGCGCATTGCAGCTCTAGGCTGAGTTAGAGATCATTTCTAGTTCTAGAGAGGAAAGCTTGAGGAGCAGGCTAAGGACAAGTTTGAGTCTCAGATTCTATCCTGCCTTTATGTTCCCTCTGGTTTCTTGCCCATCTCCAGTGCATCTCCTCCCACCCCGCCCCCTTGAAGTTTTGTAGGTGCTTTTTTAAAAAGTTTTTTTTTCTATGCACCACACCATTACTCATTTGAAAAACAAAACATACAGCACAAACAGGTTATCCATCCTTGGGGAACTCTGTTGAGAACGAGGAGGTTAAATGGCATTGAAAGTGGTTTTCTAGCTGGAAGTTTGTTCTTCCTTTCACCTAATCCCATGAGAATCTCTCTTCCAAATCAGCTCGGGGACCTCCCTATGCCTTGGCCCAGGCCCTGTCTGAGACCTCCTTATCTTGTGTGAATGGTCAAAGCCCTCACACATCTAACTCGGCAGTGAAGGGAGGGTACCAATGTAGTTCTATTGTTTGACCAGTGGGAGGCCCTTAGAGACCATCAAGTTGTCACAGTCTATAAATGGCACTTGGAATTTATGTAGCCCTCTTTACCTGCAGACCTGCAAGTCCTTCAGAGATTTTGAGGAACACCTCTGGTCCCAATTTTACAGACTAGAGATATAGATAGAGAGGAGAGAGGAATTCCCAGCCATTGTAAAATAAGTAAATGACAATAATTTGTGAGATTTTGCAGAATATAAAAAGGGTAATGTCCCTTCCCTCACAAACAGTAACATCATGTTCATATACTTTTATTGTTGTTTTCTTAAACATTTGTTTTGCCCTAGGAGTTGCTGAAGAAAATTAGCCTTTTCAGCAATTTCTTTCATTTATCCTCATGCACATTGTTACATTGAAAAAAACTGTGATTAATCTAATTTCTTTCTGGAACCAGACAACCAAATATCAGATAGAAGAATTTTGCCTTTTTCCTTTGAACAGCTGCTTCAAACACTGAGCTATTGTTATAACTTTCTGGATCACCTCCTCCATTTTCTATTTGTTTTATTGACATAGGTTTGAAACACAGAAACTCCTGTCTAAGGCAGTCTTCTTAGCAGCTGTGATTTAACCTGGGAATGTCTCTGCAGCCTTTTGAGCCAATTCATCTTCTAGTAAGGAATGAAAACCTGCTGGGAGTTGTCATCTTTCGTAAATGGGCCGAACTTTGATCTCAGCTGCATCCAAAAAACTTTCCTGTGATGGTATCAGTCTCTCCAAGAGCTAGAAGCTAAAGCGTATGTCAAGCAAGAAAGACTCCTTAGACTGACTGCCAGCTTTTTCTGCTAGACAAAACATCCATATTTCAACTCTTGCAGAAATATCTGTTTAACAAGATGACGGTAATGTCCACATTGATCTGCTTGCCAAGCTTGACATGTTGCTTTTTTGTATTATTAGATAAATGGAAAATGCACAGGAACACCATTACACATGATGAAAAAAATATACCTTGAGAGGAATAACAAAAAAGCATCATAATGTTCCAAGTCTCCCTCTGAAGGTATGTGAAATAATTTGTTAGGCAAAAATCATTTTTTCTTATATATTCAGGTTATGATAAAAGCATGCAAACAGGTTGTAAATGTACAGCAATGGTTTGAATATTTAATCTTTACAGTCTATACAGTCTCTGTTTGCAGAAACAGCCCTTAACTGTTGAACTGAAGTACTTACCAGTCCTTGTGGCAGCCCCAGTTCGACCCTGATTGAGCGGCAAGTTGGATCTCCAAAATTAATTAGCAGAAGCAAACATATTATCTAAAGCGACTAGGTTGGAATGATCACTTCTTATATGTTTTTTACCAACCACATTTCACTGTTCATCGACTTTACCCATTCTGGGACAAGTGACACTTCAGAGCTTTTCAAGCAGGGGGGTCATGCAAAGGTGTGCCGGAAGGTTTTGCAGATCTTTTTGCCAACATCAATACAATTTTTGCAAAATTATGGGATTTGACCTTATGAATAGGAAGAAAACAAAGCATTTCAGTTCTAGCACTGTCAACCAGCTTCACACAGAGTGCTAGCTTTCAGCCTGGGCTGCCCAAAGGCCAGCTGAACCCCTTTTGCACTCAAGCAGTGTGTTTCTGACCATCTAACTATGAATGCGGGTAGCCAGCTCCAGATAACAACTTTTGAAAGCTTGATTGGTAAGGTTTACTGCGGCCAGCCTTCAGGGAGCCGTGACTTCCCTGGCCATGAGCCACAAGAGGTGGCATGAGCACCGAGGGTGCAAAGGAGGGGAGCCACCCTCCAGCCACCTCAGCTCTTGAGGAGCGCAGGAAGGTTTGCAAGTGCTAACTCTTAGGCATATCATAGCTTCCAAGAAAAAGGTAAATACACTGGCAGTTTCTGCTCTAAGGCTGCTCAGATGTCAAAGTGCACCACATAAAAGCCAGCAATTTAACAGTTTGATTGGAGGTTGCAAAATGCCACAGAAATGAAGAGAAAAAAAAACACCAAGCACACAACATCTGATTGGTTTAACCTGGCTCCTGCAGCAGAAGAGGCATGCTGATGTTTGCCGTGAGCTTACACTTTGTTTCACCTCAGGCCTCCCCAAGGAGGCAGATTTATTCTGAATGAAGCATCAGGGAAGGACACAGCAGGGGTGAAAAGCAGGGGAAGATCAAGACAAGACAGCATGCCACCAAAGGAGGGGAGCAGAGATAAGAAAGCACCTCCCTTACCTTGGACTTCCCAGAATGATGGGAGAGGAGTATGTGAAAATACAACTGAGGGAATTGTAGCACTGAGCAACAGTGATAAATATTGTATTTTATTCTTACATTGAAATAACAGAAACATAGGGCTTTTTGAAGAGACCTCAAGAGATCATCTATTTCATTGCTATGTCCAAGACACTTATATACATACTTATATATATGCTTATATGCAAGACACCACACTGACACTCTTTCTAATCAATGTTTACCCAAACTGATGTCAAGAAAAACCTACAGTGATGGATTAAAAAATGTTGATGGAGGCTGTATCAAAGTTGGGTAGAGCAGAGGGGTTATTCTGCATGTTTTGCAGGATATTTCTATTTAAATAACCCTGTATAATATCTGTCTTCTTTTTTTTTTTTTTTNTGGCTCAGTGTTTGTCTCATAACCACTGCCAGATCTCATTTCAAAGAAAAACAATTCAGCCAGGTGCTCTTTGTCCTGACTTTGTGACAATTTCTGCCTGTGTAGCCAGTTAGCTTGTCCCACTATATTTCATCTAAATTTTTCCAGGCTGTTCTCCAATTGGTCATAGCAATTCAGAAGTCAAATTCTGCCCTCAAACATGCCTTCAGTCTTTCCTAAAGTAGTGTGCCCTGCAGACTTCTTAAGCGCAAACTGTCTTGTGAGCTCAGTTATTATGGAAAGTACTGGACAAAATGGTATTCAAAAGAGACCCACGGTGAACCCTGGCTGTTTTTTTGTCAATGAATTCGTGATAGCGTATTTCTGAATATTGTTTTCCAACCAGTTCTTCTTCCACACAGTCCCTAGCTATCACAAAAATCTTTTCAAAAGTGAAGTCATATGCATCATCTAGTGCTTCCTCCCCTCCTCTCTGTGAAGTCTGTTACCCTATCATAGAAGGTAAGTAGATCGGTTTGATACGATTTATTCTTGACTAATCATATTTAGTTGCTGAATCATTACAAACTTGCTTGCACTAAAAAAACCCAATAACAATTTCTTTGATACATGCCTGGAGATTACAAACTCTTTACTTACATTTTTGTTTTTAGATTCTTATTTTATTAAATGAGAGGCTACCCAAAGGAGTTACAGGAAGTTTCTGTTTTCTATCATCCACAAGCAAACATCAAGAGTCAAAAAGGGTGACACCCTTGGCCTTAGAATACCTACTGTGCTTACTTAGGTTTCCTACCTTCTAGTTTGCTTTGTCACCTGTGCTTTTATGAGCTTGGTTTGGGAAATGTGAGTCTTTGCAAGCAATATTTTAACAGAAATCTTTAAAAGATGTTCTGGGGTTTTACTGGTTTATACCCATCGCAGGAAATCCTTTTCCAAAAATCTAGTACCTCAAAATCAATGCTTTTGCATCATGGAGAGCATACTTCTCTTGGGTCCCCCATGCATATGAAAGGACACAGGTTACTTAGGGCTTTCCACCTACACTGTTTTATCTTGTCCCACTGCTGAAAGAAAGATGGAGTGTACTTGGTTTCACTCAATCCACTCGCTCCACCTCACATCCAGGCTTAATGATCAAAAACCCAACCAAATGAAAAACTATGTACTTATAGATGAGAATTCAAGTCCACTTCCCAGTAAAAAGATTAGAAAAGAGGTAATTAAAAACTCCAGAAGAAATCAGGCTTAATAAAAGGAGGTCTGTGCAATAACTTGCTCTGTCATCCTTGGGATTCCCCAAGATGTGCCCAGAGTTTTGAGCTGTGGTCAGCCTTGCAGCATCTTCCCCCTCTTCTCAACGCTGCCTTTGCTTCTGACTAGTGCTCATCTTTGCCTTCCCTTCTTTACAAATAAGGTTTGAGGATACAAGCACCTAAAACCTATCCAGAGTCATCTTCTGCAGTAATTCTCCTATAGCTTCTAATGAACGGACCATGTAAGTGCTTGACCTGGGCACCTGGGGTACCTGATGGCTACTATCTCTGTTCTCAGTCAGCGTGCCTGTTTGCTGTTTCCTTACTGTCTCTGCACCAGCCCCTTCATCCAAGACTATTCGTATTTTCAAATCTGTTATTATATAAAATGCTGCTTTAATATGCAAACTTGTGATTTAGATACAGTACCAGATTTCTACAGATGTGCTCAGTACACGCCAACAATAGCTTTATCTGTAAGAATTACCACTTCTCTCCCATCTCCTGCTGGGTGCTACTGGGTTGCCAGGGGTGCTTCACATCGCAGGCTGGCTGGGACGAGCACCTCCGGCTCCTGTGGCAGAGCATCACCCATGACCTGCTTTCTCAAAGCGCCAACTGGCAGCAACCACCTTACAGAAAACACCCTTTTTTAAACAGATCAGGAGCAGGCATAGGAATGGATGAAGTTCTATCTCAAGGAAAAAAATATTGCTTGTCTAGGAAAAAATTGGCTACAAGGAGAATATGTTAGGGTGATTTACTTTTTAACAGGAAGAAATGTCAGGGATGTTTTAAAACCTATATAAACTATGTTTTAAAGATTGACCTTCATCACCTCTCTTCTGCTTTTCTTCTGCTTAAAGAAATCTGCCCTTTACTTTGAATAGCTTTTCAGTGCATGTTTTCTCTAAAGCATTCAAATCCTAAAGATTGGAAAATGTTCTAAAGGAAATGTTAAGCCTCTTTTTCTAACTCCCATTTCATCTCAATGTGATAAACTTTGGTGGTTCTTTGAATGCTTGAAATATATTTCTTTTCATAGATTTATATTAGGTCTCTTTAAACAATGTTTTATTTAATTACCTCCTGATATCTTTTTTAATGTGATAGCAAGAAGAGTAACATACAAAGAAGTCAGCTGAATTCTCCAGGCAATATAATTGTTACTTGGCAATACATTGGCAAATACCTCACCAAACTCAGCTGCAAGAATTGCTTCCCTGAGGTTTTAAAGAAGAAATTATATTGACTACAGGAGAGAATGGGCTATTAAACGCTATAGATTGTATTCAAGAACTAATCTGATACCAAGTTTCTATTCAAACTCTGGAGCTTAAAATCACTTTTCAGGAAATAGTTGAATAAAAGAAAGTTATAGCTCTAAATATATCAGATAACTTCCTGAGAGCTCTTGGGCAATTTCCAGCTTAACATACTGCAGGTTGTATAACCAGGAGCCGGACGTATGATTAACAGCAGCCCGGAAATATTGAACGAGAAGATGAGCAGCTTCAGCCATATCGGAAGGAGGTTCCCAGGAAACCCTTCTCCGTGGAAAAAGCAGAGCTGAAAGGTTCCTCAAAACTGACCAAAACCCACTTTCTTCATCTCCTGCCTCACAGTGCTCACGCAGTCTCCTTGTTTCACCTCTGCAAGCGAGTGAAAGACGCGCTCTGCAGGGGGGAGAGCAAAAGCAGCCTCCCTGCCTGCGATGGAACCCAGGTTGTCCCCGCAGGGGTGAGACGGGGGGCACCAGTGCTTCTGCAGAAGAGAGGGTGTTTGGAGTGCATGGACATGGAGAGAGAGAAGGCACAGGTGCACGAAGCAAATAACTCGATTTAGGAACTATCAGTAATTGCCCTGTGGCCTCACAGCTCCTTGCATGGCTTGTGATGATGGTTTTCCTTTTTTTTTTATTTTTTAAATTTCATAAGGTTTGTCTATCCGCAGACATGTTTAGATTATTTCAAAACCAAGCAGGTACACCAAGGAGAACTTGGACCTTTAAAATTAATTTTACCCATACACAAGCTTATGGATCTATGACAATCTGAAGTAGAGCTCAATACTATTTTGGGAGATAAAGTACTTCAGTCCCTTTTGAGGGTCAATTTTCTCCTTAGGTTTTTCAAAACCTAATCCCTCTTAGAAGTCCTTCAAAACGAGGCATATAAAAAGGGCAGAGATTGAAGTTATTATTTCTTTCTTGTGCTCTATTTGACTTTTTCTTTGGTTTCTTATACTTTCTTGGGTAGAAAGCCATTTTCAAATACTGACAGTATTTATCTTGTCTTTAATTTTCATGGATCACGGGCTTCATGGGAAGCCCAATACAACAACAACAAAAAAAAAGAGACAATTTCCCTGATTTAGGATTAAGAACTTTAATTTAGTTACTTTACTTACTTCTTCTGCATTGTTATATGCCTACTAAATAAATTATCTGGCACTGACAACAGAAGGACCCACTTTATGCTGTCACAGAAAGGTGGAAGGAAACCAGACATGGATTTTTTTGAACAGCTTAAGGTTCACTTGTTGTCACAATATGGGAGAATAACAGAAATATGGAAAAAAATGCAACCTGTGACTCCCGTGTTCTCTGAGTTGAAGTTGCTTCAGCAGTTTCATGCTTGGGTGTCTCCGAGTTCTGCTGAAGCCTCTGTAGTCCCTGTGTGCCTGCAAATAGAAGTCTTAAACTTACTCTAAGGTTAAGTCTCTGTGTTTTTTTTCAACATATTTCTCTGTGTACTCAAGGTCAGTGTATATCCTTAAAAAATTTTTGCAACATGCCACAGTCTAAATCATCACAGTTAGTTCATAATCAGCATGCTGACATAACATGGTTTATAGTCTAGCCACCATGACAAATGGATTGACTAACAGCCAAAGACAGATAAACGCTTTCTTGACTTTGTTACTTTTTTCTATTTTTTTTTCAGGTTTTATTTTAAAAATACTTATTTGTGCTGTGATTTTTCTAGTAAATTCACTCTTCTCCCTGCTAGTAATTTCAGAGAATCTACAAATTCTTAAATCACTGAATCAGAATCATGTGACAATTTAAATAGTGGTTCCAAGCAAATCAGAAGCAAGTGATTGTTACCTGCATACCATTACCTGTATGGAAAAAGGGTGTTAATACTGGGAGAGAAGCTGGCACAAGGTGCACGTTATATGATTAAAATAAGCTGTATGCGTGTTTCAAAGGACTCTTATTTGGAAAATTCCCACTAGCTTTTGTCCTGAGATTCCTTTTATGTGCCACAGATCTTGACAAGTATTTTCAAAAGAGAGGGAAAGCACACATTAGAAATAAAATATTCTGTAGCTAGGTTACGGAAATGGTGAGAAAAACCAAACCAGGTAATCCTTCACAATTTAAACTGGGTTTTTTTTCTGCATACAGCTTTTGTCTTTTCCCTTCCCTTCCCTTTCCTTCCCTTCCCATCTTGCTTCAACAGTGTCCCTGATGCTCAACTCAAGGTAAGACAGAAAGACAGTAGTTTGTTTCTGGAGGTTACAGCCCTAAAGCAACTGTGTTTGTCTCATACCTAACTGCATATGCAATTTCTAAATTTGACAGTGATGTAACTGCCTCGTATCTTAAAAAATACCTGGGAAATAGCGGCTGTAGGTTGTGCTACTGCATAATTCTGAAAATATTTCTTAAAAATAGGCTTAATCAGATTTATAAAGCTGAGTACGTCAGACATTCATCTATCAACACAAGCAGATTTGATTACTTCAGGTGAAACCCCTACTGGAATGGAATTTACATTACAGAGTATTCCTGCTCAATGGTCAGTATCCGCAATTGTCAGATGGAAATTAGAGTGCAACTATTTACTGAGGCTAGCCATGTTACCCCCTAGAAGAGACTATTTTTGGTGTTTATGTAGCAGCAAAGGTAACGTATTACATTACATCTGCACTTCACTGAAGTAACTCTGCATCATATTGCAATTTAAGATTTTTTTTTTTATTGTCCCATTATGCCTGAATAAAAACATTCTAGTCTGTTATTTTCTGAGGCACAAGCCTGTTAGCTATTAATCTGATGCATTTATTTTCTGCTTATCAAGAAAAATGTTGCTATACTGCCAATGGTATTTTCAAATATGTAAGGCTGAAAAATAGCTGATTGATATCAGCTGCTTTTCTAAGTTGCTCATCACTTTTTACTTGTTCTTGTGAGGGTAAAATTTTCTTGGGAGTCAGTGTAACTCTCATTTTCAGAATTTATGCCCGTGTGCCAAGAGTGTGTGACCAAGACGGCTCTTGTAGCCTCTAGAAACCTGCCCAGCTTTGGGCCTGCCACCAGACCCACAGTATGCACAGGTCATTTTTCCATAACGACAAAACATTGTTCTTAGGTCTGTCAAGGCTTCTTCTGGGAGGCTAGGTGGTAGGTTGACACACCAGGTGCTCCTCACAGGGACGTCTTTGAGTGCAGAGCTCTTGCTGGGGTATTTTGCAGCAGCACTTGGAGCTGTGCTCATCCTGCTGCTGCCAAAACCCCATTTCCCATGGTTCACACTGCTTTGAATGTCCCCCCTCCTGCTCTGTCCTCTGCTGCTACCTCCAGGGGGTTCTGGTCTTTCTGCTCTGGGTGGAGGAAAGCCCTTCCTCTTCCCTCCCAGTGCGCCAGCTCACGCTACTCCATCCCAAAAGGGGTTCCCACACCCTGGGGTTCCTTGGATGCCCAACCATTGTCACCATGGCTGCCCACAAGCTGCAAAGACAGGGAGGGGGTCCTGGAGGAGACGCTTTGGTAGCTTTCAGGGCAGCAGCATGGGGAGTGTGGAGCGCCTGGCCAGGAGGAGAGCGTCTAGCTGTCCATGGGGCATGAGGCCAGATCAGGAAAAGTTCATTCCTGTAGATGAGCAGGCGTGAGGCTCCACTGGCCCACAATTAACCTATCCTCACAGCGAAAGGGTAATTTCAGCCAAATATTTATTCTTACGACAATGGATGCAGATTAGAATGATACTGGGCTTCCCAGGGGGTGAGTCAGGCCACAAGATGAAACGCTGTGTGGAAATGCTGCTGCTGCTGAGTTTACAACCAGAGCCTCTGCCAGTGTTTTTAACACTCCGAATCGCAGCGTATGCTGCAGGAAGCCAAGTGGTTTTGCTTGCCTGAAGTTGTGCTTCTCCAGAGCCACCCTCAGCAGCCTCAGCTGGCTCTTCTCTTTACTGAAGTGAAGATTAGTGCTGGTTCGCTGATTAAAATGCACCTCAGCTACGCCAGTCACACTCTCCTTCACTACTCATGCTGGCTCTGCTCTACCCTGTCCTCTGTGTTGTAATCCTTATAGTTGTATTTGGCAGATATTTGCCCTGAAACTTAATCACACCTACCATATATCATGTATATTTTCTGTTATTAGGCTTGCAATTTGCTGCTGTCTGGCTGTGTCCCAACAGATGATTTATGTCCCAGCAGTGTTATTACCCTTGCTGAGAACTGACATTTCGTACTGTTTAGCATCAGCTCATTCAGGTACATTTCACACGTGCTTTAGCTCATCACCGTGCCTCAGGCTGAGCCGAGCAGCAGCGAGGGGATAGAGCTGTATCAGGCACAAGCCTGGAAATGCCGCAGTGGGGTCACCTCCAGCCCCACGGCTGCAGGGACCTACTATCACAGGCTGCTCCCTCCCTCCTGCTTCTTTGGTCTCCACTCATGGGCTCTAATTTGCAGTTTGGAGTCACACAGAGCTCCCCTGCTCAATTTCTTAGTGCTGTGAAAGAGTTTGGATGTTGACCTAATGCCAAAAGTTAGCTATCAAAAGTGTTCTTACGGTGCAATGTACATCAGGAGGTGAATTTATGGAGGAGTTTTGTCGCACGAACACATTTTGGGAGTCTGGAAGCCAAAGAAAACAATACTTCTGTTTGAGAGGATGGGTATTTAAAAAGCAAAAAACGTCTCCCTGGAGGGCCTTGCAGACTGACACTGTCTATGGCAGGGTGTGAGCCCCATAGCAATGAGGCCAGCAGCAAGCCAGGTGTCTGTGGAGATGGCTGTTTGGTGGGGGCTTGGGCTGTAGCGTAGTAGCCAGGGATCCTTCAGGCCCAGGGCTTCTGCCCTGAGCTGGTCACAGAATGGTAGGGGTCGTAAGACACCTTCAGAGATCACCTAGTCCAGCCCCCCTGCCAGAGCAGGTTGACCTAGAGCAGGTTGCACAGGAACACACCCGGGTGCACTCTGAATATCTCCAGAGAAGGATATCGCTCTATATCCCTCTCCCTTTCTCTTTGTAAGTTTTTCCCTCAAATGTTTTTTAGCTTATCTGTGTCCATATTATACATTTATACTAGTCATAAATGCCAATGAAGACTTTTTCCTTAATGACTCCCTAGGAACATTACATTCACGTTGCACTTGGTCTCCTGAAGGGAGGATGGCCTTTGCAGCACCCTTACAGAGTCACTGAAGCTGGCTGGTGCCCACCCAGGGTAATTATTTCTAGCACCTGCCCAGAGGCCAAGCTGATGGCCACCCTTTGCTCTAAGAATACAGACTTTTTCCCAACAGAAGCAAACCTGCTGGCTAGCTCGGTGTAGCTCTTGTGCTGCTGCAAAGCCTCTGATTTGGTATTAAGCCATAACAGAGAACAGGAAGAAAAGAACCCCCACATTTACTGCAGCTTCTTGGATTTCAGAAAATATTTGCCTTCAGTTCACTTCTGCTGCTTAGCAGAAGGTTAAGCCTGGACTCACTGACCTGCTGGCTCATCGCTAACCTGTGACATGAACTGATCTCCCAGTGAATTCTCTCCGTTAAACGTACTATGATGAGTTTCTAATTCATAGGTGCTCAAACCCTGCCACCGTGCCACTCACATGGTTGCTTTACATGCACTTGCTTTAGAATTCAGGGCATGAAACCGGGATACTGGTCCGAATTTACAAAGTTGTTTCTAGACCTCTCCAAAAGCTACCAATTTTGGTGGAGGTTGGGTTTGCATATATATCTGAGGAATCTTCTTGGGAATATTTACAAACTCTGGGTAACCTGGACATATTATGATCTGGGAGATACACCTTTGAAAATATATTGTCTGCGTAACTGTCAGATACCCTGACCAATTCAGAGCTAAAACCCTTAGTTCAGAGAATGATGAAATGAGATATTTGGGCAGTTTCATAATTTTGTAATGTTATCCAAATGGGAAATTCCACCTTCTTTCTGAAAAACTTGTTTTCGTGGCAGCATTTTTCTATGGAAAAATGTTACTCACAAATTCAAAAAGGTTTTGTGCTATGGCATTTTCTAATGTACAGTTAGGATAGAAAAGAGGAACAAACTGTTTATATTGACAGTAAAACAAATTATAATGTCCACTCTTGGGGCATATTTATGTTTTTATTTTTCAAAACATTTCACTATGTCCAAGTGTCACATCTATAAATATACTTGATTACTTTTCTGCCAGAAGGACACTCTATACTACAATCCAAAGTAAAAAAAAAAGTCATTAAGATTATTACTATAGTTACAGCTGTAGTCTGAGCTTTGTGGAAGCATTTTTTGCCTCATAAATCCACTAAATAACAAATATCAGACCACACAAAAAGTGTCATAAACTTCATTTTCTGATATCATCTAATGTCCACTCAGAAAATCTACACTTCTATAGCACTCTGCAAAATTACTTCCTGGTTTTCATGTACTTTCCCAGACCATCTCCCAAACTTATCCACATAAAACAGATGACAACATTAGAAGAGTGAAATTTGCCAGTGATGTCTTATTAGGTCTTGATCTTTATAACAAAATAAATCTGAGGCCAAAGGAGAATGGTTTTGTTTGACATGTTAATTCCTTTGTATCAGTAAGTCAGTCCATAGACTGGGCTGGATCATCCTTGTCATGAGCACGGCATATTTCAGAAACGTAATGGATGTGTCCCTGTTTATTTCTTTATAGGTTATAAATTGAGAGAAGCACGGACCTGCAGAGGGTTTCCCTGGGCCCGTTACCTGGTACCTTACAGGTATCAGGAGTATCACGTTTGGCTCCTCTCCTTTTGCCAGTGGCTCCCCAGAAACCTCTGAGACATTTACTTGCATGCACAAGGCTTTCATTGCCCTATCTCCTTTTGGTCAAACCACAGTCAAGTCTCTGATGCTGTCACCAATGCACAAACTTCACAAGTTTTATGACATCTGTTACAAAAGCTCTTCTCCATTGTTCAAGTTCTTACATACTGAACCATGTTTTTCTGAAATCAAGAAACATTTAGAGAAACAAGAGTAATGCGTCCCCTTCATGTCTTGAGGCACACGTTTGCACTAGTTATCTATATGTATGTGGGGGGAAGAGGAGGTTAGGAGAAGACTACCTTAAGCCCCTTTCCCTGCTGTGTTTCTCCCACACCTCATGGATGCTCAGCCTTCCTATGCAAGAGAGGGGCTGGGGATGTGAGTGATGCCTGGAGAAGACCCATAGCATAACCTCTTGTGCTCTACATGGACAAGACGACCTCCTGGTATCACTACTTACCCCCTACCTGGGAAGCAGGTGCTGTTGGTTGCTGTTGGTTGAAGAAAAGCTCGAGATTAGAGTATGACTGAATCAGGTGAGAGCTTCAGACTAGTCACTGTTCTGGGGCTGAGAGAAAAATCTGTCCTCATCACCAGACCAGCCTACACAACTTTTCTTGCTCCCTGCCATCAGCCCTGAGATCCAGTGTCGATAATTATAATAGCCATATAATATGTGATGTATTAAAATTACGATATTATAATATATATTATATTATACATAGTTTTATCTATATACATATTTAGTTACATGAATATTTAGTTATAATGAATTACAAAATACATGCTGTCCCTTGGCAAAGATTCAACCTGATTTTGATATTTATGGTTAAGCATCTTCAGATCAGCTGGTGAAGTGTAAGTAATTTTCCCCTTTTTCTTTCCCCATTCTCTACTGACAGGGAATATGTTAACAGCAGGTCTGGTATTCAAATAAATCATACAAGGAAACAGAGGCAGGAAATAAAGCTGGGGCTCCCCAGGACAAGCTCAGTGAGGTGACTCCTGTCCCTCTGACATGTGTAACACAGCTATCAACCATAAGCAATCTCATTCAGCACTTCTGGACATAACTCACATACATAAAAACATCTCCACTGGGAGATTCTAAGATAAAGTTAAGGGCAAAATTAAGACCAATGCCACTAAAATAATATTAAAAAAAAAAAAAAAAAGGATGTTGAAATATTTGTGAAGATTTATGGTCTTTTTCCACTTGTCCTTCATAATTTCCTGAGTCACACTGGGAACACGGACTAGGATGTAGTGACAGAAACCTGCCAAAGACAGAATCAAGTTTAGTTTTATGTATTTCCCATAATATGACAACTGTCTAAAGCTGCTAACAGGGTAGCCCCTCATCAGTAAACCCATGGAGAGATGAAGTTAGATTTTACAGCTGTTGGGAAAAAAACCAAAACAGCAGCTCCCTGAAGTTATTCAAACAATCCTCAGCCTGTCTAATATGAAACAAGGATCCCTTGCTCATGAAAAAAGCAAGAAGCACCTTCCTCCCCTCCTGCCATCTCCAGCTCTGTTAGCAGGATTCCTGGTGAACACTTTCCAGGTGATCCTGTAAGGGAGGGTTATGAAGATGATCAAGGAACTGGAGCACCTCTCGTATGAGGAAAGGCTGAGAGACCTGGGTCTGTTTAGCCTGGAGAAGACTGAGAGGGGATCTCATCAATGCTTGTAAATATCTAAAGAGCAGGTGTCAGGAGGATGGGGCCAGACTCTTTTCAGTGGTGCCCAGTGACAGGACAAGGGGCAACAGGCACAAGCTGGAACACAGGAAATTCCATCTCAACATGAGGAAAAACTTCTTTACTTTGGGGGTGACAGAGCACTGGAACAGGCTGCCCAGAGAGGTGGTGGAGTCTCTTTCTCTGAAGATCTTCAAAACCCACCTGGATGCATTTCTGTCCAACCTGCTCTAGGTGAACCTGCTCTGGCAGGGGGGTTGGACTGGATGATCTCTGAAGGTCCCTTCCAACTCCTGCCATTCTGTGATTCTGTGATTCTGTAAACATGATGAGGAAGAAGAGATGATCTGCCAAGCTCATGGTCTCCACAGTGTGTTTAAAGAACAACACTAAGTTCCTCTAGCAGGTGTGATGTCTCGTTCCTCCTTCCTTCCCCACTTTCTGTTTGAGGTGGCAGACTCCTTTCAAAGCCAGGCATACTTCCAGTCCCACTTGCCCCTTTTCCCAGGCCCTGTGGCATGTGTCATATTTTATTAGAAATATAGTTGTCTTCTTCCAAAGCAGCTAGGGGGAGGAAAAAACCAACTCCAAAAAACATTCCTCTGGTGCTATTCCTCTTGTTTACACATAGTGTGAACTGTGACACTCCCATGAAATCACTGTTACAGCCTTCAAGCTTTCTCCCTTTTCTAAGTTTAGGCAAAATAAGCGTATCTGTTCTTCCCAGCAATAAGAAAACATGAAAGGAGACGGAGCAAGTAAACTCATCTTCTCCCAAAATGTGCATTTAAGCTCCAGACTTTCTCCCTGAACCTGTGTCCCTGACATCTCTTCATGAAAGATTGGTACTTATGTCTGCCCTTGGGCAGTTGTGTTGTACCTTTGACAATGAACTGAGCAACCTTGAGATACTTTATAGGGCTTTTACAGGAGGAGAAAAATCCCACATAGAGATAACTCTGCTTTTCAGTCTCAAAGTACAGAAAGCAGCTGTTTCACACACCTTTTTGCTAGATACTTTTTCCCTCAATGCTTTTCTCCAGCAGCTCAACTGTTTCCAGGTATTTAAACAACTTGTAAAATGAGCAGGAAAGAAATAAGGCTTGCCCTTAGCAGTGATCTGTGTTAAACTGAAGAAGAGTATGTTGGCTAAAATGAAAATTGCTAGTTAGAGGTCATGGCTCAAATACTTCTTAGCGGGGAGCATTTGGCATCCTTGTTCAGCTCAGCTGTATGTAAACACTAATGCACTCCTTTCTGCCGTCATATTCCCTGCAGTGCAGTCAATAACCCATATCATTCTCCCACACGACTTTTGTTTTCACATCAATCTGATGCTCAAAAGCAATATGGACCCCAGTTACAAAACCTTCACTGAGAAAAATGAACACTAGCTTCATATACTTTAGACTCTATCAATTAAGCAGACCTCTAACTGCTTAAATCTAGTTAAATCTGGGGAGTTGGCATCCTCCTTGAGTCACTTAAGCTTCTGGGCTGAAGTATGAATTTCATAAAACTGAGGCAAGTGTTGTCCTTTGATCGCTCTGGTAAATTTGTTTATCTTCCTAGGGAAAGACCCTGTTGTTAGTAAGGAGATTAAAATATTTAATTGACAAACAATACAATGTATAATGTATTATCACAACTGACATCAAAAGAACAGATGTTAAGCTTTTAAATTTCTTGCAAAAGGAGTAGAAAAGAAATTTCTCTCTTGGATCAGAAGAGCTATCTGAAAGTGGAGTGGTTGAAGAAGTCTTAGGAAAAAAACTCTAGAAGGAATAGTAACAAAGAAACAGGACAAGATAGCATTCAAGGACAGGAACTAAAGGTTAAGAATGAAAAGTCACTCTTTAAAATTGAAAGGTTACTGATGGAGTACAAAAGAGATTTGTATTTATAAATGATACGGAAAGAAGAATGAATAGTAAGGGGATGACGTTTGCTGCAGATCAGAAATTAGACAGGAAAAAAGGAAGTCTGACAAAGAGACTCTTAGAGGATTTTACATTATTGAGAAAGTGGGTAGCAAGTGAAATTCATTGTTGATAGGATGCAAAGTAGGACATGTTAGGAAAATGAACTTTTTTACTATATTTACACAGTTATGAGCTCAAAATTAGCCATTATCATTCAGAACAGAGATTGTCCCTGTTTGTTCTTTGTAAAGAATAGTTCATTCTTGGCAGCGGTCAAAAAAACCCAAATGGGATGTTCGGAATGATTATGAAAGGAGTAAAGAACAAACCAGAAGACCTTATTATGCTGTGTATAAATCCATGGTGTGTCTACATTTTGAATATTGAATACAATTTTGGTTTTAACTCTTAGCATATAGTAGAAAGAAAAGAAGCTGCAGAGAAGGGAAATGAAAACTCCAACAGCCCCGAACAGCCCAAGTCAATCTCCCTGTGAAGAAATTAAACAGGCTGGGGTAGAAGAGAAACGTCTGAGGGGGTATAAGAGAGTAGATCATAAAATAAATGTTAGGACAGAGAAGTGATTAGAGAGCATTCATTTATTGTTTCTCATAACACAAACTCTAAAATGTACCCAATGAGATTATCAGGCAGCTGTAGGCAAAGGAGTACTTTTTCACCAAATGCATAATTAATTAGTGAAATGAATGGTTACCAGATATGTGGAGGCAAAAGCTATAAATGAGTTAAAAGATTACACAAGGTGTGAAAATTCAGCAGTTCTGATTAAACACACATGTAGTCATGCGCTCAGGACACCCCTACGTTACAGGTTGCTGGGAGGATACGTGAGAAGAAAAAGCACAATATGTCTCACCTGTTTCTTATTGCGGTTTCCTAAAGCTTTTGATGTTAGTCTGCAGTACAGACAGGAGTAAATGCACCTGTACAAATGCTCTTATGGTCATAGTATAAATCTTAACACATATTGCCAATAAATAAATAAATAAAGAAAGAACAAGAAAAAGGGTATGCGGTGTGTTGATTGGTACAACTTTGTCAACTAATTTGTGGCATTGTGCTCTGAAGAGGTTACAGGCGCTGCCAGCACTTATTCAAATAAATAATCTTACTGATACACACAACCTGACAGATATCAAGGAATGATCGCTTCACTGATGCTGACTCTTCTGCATCAGCTGGCTATCAGGATACTTGGCAGAGAGTTTCTGTGGTAATTTTTCCCTATAGTGCAGTAATGAATTGGCCACTCAGAGTCAATTAATTCAAAAAGAGACCAGATGATTTCCAGTGGGGCTGAAAGACAAAGCTAATGTTGCAGAAAAGAATAAAAATGGGAACCTTTTAAGTAAATAATCAAGTCCAATGAAGTTCAGAGGGAGCTGTAAATCCAAACTGACATTCACTTTGCATCCACAAATTGCTAGTTTCAGTACAGTGAGAGTTGCTCTGCTACTGGGAAGACTGAAGCTCGGGAGCAGCCACGTGTGACTCGGATGGTCCCTCAGTCAGAGTGTGTGTTCAAAGGGATGTTGTGACATTACTCACAGAAGGCTGAATCCCAAAGTGCTCCCTCCAACCTGTTTCTTCCTGGGTCCCTATGTAAGAAGATTTTAGGAAACCTCCACCCCTTTGCAGACAGTCTTAGAGACATTAGGGCAGGAAAACCACTGCACCAGTTCGGTAGTAGGGCCAAGAGAGATATGGGTATCACGGTGCTGATCACGAGATGTGAGCTGAGCTCCCTGCAAGGATGCAACAGCAGAGAATGTCCCTGCTTACTGCAGGGGGGTTGGATTAGGTGATCTTTAAAGGCCACTTCCAACCCAACACATTCTATGATTCTATGAACGGCCGGGCACCAGCCGACCCTCCTGAGCAGAGGTTTTCCTGGGGGCACTGTTCACAGATAATAGTCAAGCATTATGGTTTTCATTTGACTCTCTCCTTTTGATTCAGCTCAAATCCACTGGGTAAGGCCAGGGTCAAGTTTCAATAAGGATTTCAAAACCCTCCTACTGTTTCCAGCATCTTCGAAAGACTGACATAGCGAGCTGGGAAAGGCAGCAGAAGTTTGAGACAGACAAATGTTGCATGCTAGGGTTCCTTGAGCACAGGCTAAAAAAGATGGAGGCTAGTTCTGGTAATGCAAAGCGAATTCATGGAGCTTGAAGCAGACCAAACTAATCACAGAAGAAACACAGCTGCCAAGACAGTACTTCATTATACCAAACGGACACATTTGAGAAACACGTCTGAATGGAAACAACAGCTGTATTATTGTGTGGGTGTTATTTTTGATGATCAAGACGTAAATGTTCATTGAGCTGAATGTCCCTTAATTCTAATTGAATCAGTATCTTAAAAGAAGCTGTTGCATCTTATGGTACATCGGTTGCTAAGTACTCCCTGATGAGAGTTTCTGGGTCCACAAGCCAGGCTGAGATCTCTATCAGCTGTATGACATTTCAAGTAACCAGACTGCCTGATACATGGGGCAATAGACACTGAGGTAATTTTGTTCCATACGAAGTGCATGTTTTTTCCACAAACCCCAAACACCCATCAACATTGATGCAAAGTCCTGGATGGAACTGCAGTCTGACCGGGTGTCCATACAGCCCAGTGGCTTGGGAAATGAGGGTGCAGCCTGGCTTCTGCCACCACCTTGGCGATGGATCTGGAGTGTGACAACAGGTATGGCTTCCCTTCTCCATGACATTACCCCTTGGAGAAAAGGGCCCTATGATGGGGATTTGCCCCACCTTGCTGCAGAAATATACACCTCAGCTGGTCATCGCTAAGGTCCCTTGAAGTAATAGAGTGAAAATGGCACGTTTGGGCTTTGAGTCACCTGATCTATTTTAGCTGTGCATGATAGGGTGGGATGAGTCTCACCTTACAAGTGCTTGTTTCTCTCTGGTGATGATAAGGGAACTGGAAGGTGGCTAATTCAATGTTTGCTTTGTGGATATTTCAGTCTGAGCAAATGAATCCCACTCTCACTGTTTGTACAGCTACGTTCCAATGTCAGCAGTTCTCAATCTCTGTAACACAGATCACAGAATGGCTTGGGAATTGGGTTATATTTTTTCCCTCTGTTAGAAAACATGAATTTCTCAGACACGAAACTTTTGGAAAGAATGTACCAGTTGTGAAAACATTCCTTGGGAAAATTTCTTGTGTCCAAGATGACATTCCAGGTTAAAATCAGCACAATTAACACAAACACATCACAAACTGACCTGCAGCCCAAGGATCGGGACACTTATCTGGGAGTTGGGTGGTTTAAATGAAATTCAGGCCTCTGCTCTGCTGGACCTTCCACAATATGCACAGTGCCTTGGACACAAGACTACTGGATAAACTGGTGTGTGTGTGGGAGGGTGTGTGTGAAAGCTTCAAGGGACAAAAGAGAGATTTCCATTGCGCTCTGGCTGTACTTCAGTGGGAGTGTTACTTCGATAAATATAGAACTGAAAGCTGAACACAAATTTCAGGATTTGGCCTTATATGCATGTGGTTATTTCATATACACTTTCTACAGTAAGATAAAAAATAATTAGGTGTAGGTTGCCTTATAGGAATCAATACTCCAGGGCACAATTTATAGCTATTAACCTGAGTCTGCTGCAACCATCCTGTTCTTTCATCATTATTTTTTAAGCAAATGAAAATGAAGATCAAAAGTAACAACCTTTCCAGGTCACTAAAATGTAGCACTTGTGAAGCATGCCACTTAACCATCTGGTCTTAGAAAAAATGCTATTTAAATGCAATATGCAATAGTGGTTTTACAGTGCCACTTAATTGCAGACAGGTAATTTTATCATACAAAGCTGAAAATTCATGCTATGATTTTGGAAAAATTCCATTTTGCCATTCCTTTGCCTGCAGTGGTATCACATTCAATTTCCTTCTTTCTGAACATTGTCTTTGCCACTTTTGATACATCAGTATAGTCTTACTTGGCGTGTTTTACAAAGAATGCTTGAGACAAGAGATTTCCATTTTTTTCCCCATACAAATTGGTTACTGGAGAATTTGAAGTATAGTGCTTGCTTAATTTCCTAAGGGAGTGGAACTTGTGGTATTGCACTGTCTTCTGCCCTCTTCACCCCTTTTCACCAGCAACCCTGAAATTTGCTGTCAGATTTCCACAAAAATCCATTTTCACAGAAAATCCGTATTTGAACCTTCTAGCGTCATTCCATTCTTGGGACTCAACATTTGACATAAATTCTACTATGCATTTTCTTCCCCCCTGCCCCACATCGTAACATTGCTGAGACTTCAGGCTTTCCAGGCAAGGTACCTTCTTGGAAAATAGCACTGAGTTCTAAAGACACAAAAAAGATGTAAAAATGTTTTTATTCAAATGTTTTTATTTCTGTTTTTATTTTTTATTTAAAAATGTTTTGCAAAAAACCAAAAAAACATGGTGCCAGCATCCTTATACACCAAAACCATGGATTGTTGTGTGGTTTTCTGAAGCTCACCTTGTTTGCACAAATAATTAATTCCTAGCCAAATATTTTAGAATGGCTGTAACCATAAATGCCTGTGGACTGTGTGCTGCTAGTTTTGCTCCTATAGTTTTGCTTCTGCTGTGCTGTGTTCATTCTGTCTTTGCCTGGCTAACTTGGCTGGGCTTTGAGCCACCAGTGGGTTTCTTTCTAGAAAAGAAATCCCATCTTTTCATGGGATTCCTCTTATTCAGCCAAAAGTGATGGTTGAATTGCCCTCTGGAAATACCTGTTTTCCTAAGGAAACATAGGGAATTCAGACAACCGGCTTAGCCTAGACATGTTGCCCATAGTGACCACGATGCTGTGATGAAGCACAGGAAGAAGTCCTCTGGGGAAAAAAAATCCATGGGACTGATGTCATGTGAAGATGTGTAGGAGTGGAGAATTTAATTTTGCATTTGCAGAGTCATTTCTTGATTTAATCTCTGCCACAGATTACTATGGGTCTTAAGGAACAGATCTAAAAGAAAAAAAAAAGCATTGAAAGTATTTATCAAAATTAAAAAGACAAAAAAAGTGTGAATTGTTCTTCTAACCACTTGCTGCAACTGATTAATCTCTGTCTCAGGTTAAAAGTGATAGATACACTGAAGAAAAAAATCCTTATCTGGTCTCTGTCACTCAAACCCACCTTAGGAAACTTGTCCAGGGGAGCTGGTTCCTGTGAAATGTGTCTGGGTTTCCATACAAGGGGCAGTGTTTTGACCCTCCTAAATGCTATGGCCCCTTTGACATAAATTTTAGCTGAGGTAGCAAATTGCCAACAAAATTCGGAATTTAGCAGGCTACTTCTAATATCAAAGACTAGGTCTATCTACAGTCTAGAAGACAGCCTCACACATGTGAATCTCCTCTGCGTCCCTGCCACAGCTGGAGAGAAAGTATTTTCCCCTGCCTTTCAGTGGTTTTCACTGGGCTCACAACATCTCTAGCCTGCCTTTTTTTTTTTTTCCCCAAACATTTTTTCTGTATTGTTATATTCATTTAAATATACATGCAGAATATATATGTCCCAGTCACAGTTAGCTAGAGAAAAGGCTTAATAGGAAGCACAGGTAATTAATGACGTTGAGTGCTTACATCAATCATTGAGGCCAGCGTTTGAATGCAGATTTGCAAGGATAATGAACACAGGTAAGAACACACCTATTGAACAGTTTGCGATCATGCCATGGGCTGACATTTTGTTTCAGAAAGCATTCACTAAATTGTTTGGCACAGCAACCAAGTGAATAAAAATCAAATTATTTGTGGATAAAAAACAAAAAATTCTCTGCTCCTGCTGAATGCATAGTTTACTGTGAGTCAGTCACTCACATCTAATCCAAAGAAGAATTTATATGAGCCAGTGGTAGAAAAGGATTGATGTGGCAGAAACAGGGGTTAAATGAGGAAGAACTAAAATTAGAGGTGTACATGCTGGATAATCCCTAATACTTGAAGGTCTAAACACAGATATGCTGAAAATTTCCCCAGCAGGATTATGTCCTTTTCAAACTGACTCTTTCACAACCCAAATTATCACATTGTATTAACATCAACCTCAACCTTTCTCTTTCCAACTCAGCTGTTTGCATGATTTTGATTATTACAGGAATTTTATCTGCCTCCTGAAATTCCGATTTCCTGTGAGACTTTTGCATGGTTTCTCACAAAACGCAGCATGTGGCAGGTTCTGATCTCAAGTCCCCACCAGGTAAGTTTTACCTCAATTTCAGATACATATATTGTGAGTTAGCTCTGCTAGAGGGGACAAGATGCAGCCTCCTGAGGGCTTGCCCTCCCACTGGAGTTCATGTGCTGAGAACCTGGCATGGACAGATGAGCAGCCTAACAAAGAGAAAAGCTTATGTTGATGCCAACTGGAAACATTTTCCTTTGGCTTTTCATAGCAGTAGAGGTTTGATCAACCTGATTCGCCCAAATCGCAAATAAATTTCCCATAAAATTTAAATTCTCTGCCCGAGTTTTACCCAGGGAGGAGACACCGGCTCACCTTTCTCACCACTGATGGGTGCAACCTTGCTGGCATTGGCAACGTGCTGGTCTCCTCTGACCACCCATCTTCCCAGTCACCACATCACGCTTGGTCTACACGGAGCATTTCCCCAGACATTGTGCTCTCTTGTTCTTTTCTGCTTTGCAGGGAGGTAATGACTCGTATTACTTAGCTGGCTGTCAGATCCTAAAGGGAGACAGAACACTTGCTTTATGAGTCAGGAGACAGCAAGGCAAGGAGATAGCAGGCAAAGTAATGCCTGCTTTTCTCCTGGGCTTAATTCACCTAGCTTGCCTTGGAAACTCCTTGCCCTCACAAGCATAAATGATGAATATTAGTTACCCTGCTTCCTTTTTCTTTTTTTTTTTTCTTTTTTTGGCAACGAATCCATTGCAAGGGAGGGACATTTGTTACTTTCCTTTTGTCTGAAAGAAATTGTAAGAGATTTTAAGTCCATTTCTATATGGTCTGGTGCTAAACTCCTGGCTGCAGGGGAGCTGGAGTGAAAACCAGAGCTGCTCTTGACTTGTGAACGTAAAGCAAGCCACTGGAGTATCTGAACTGTAGTCATGCCTTTCTGTTGCAAGCACAGAGAAACCAACAGATGAAAAAAACAAACTTAGCTTACTTGAGAAGGATAGTGCCAGAGGAGCTTCAGTCCACTGTGGTAGATCTTAATTTTGGGTTACATTCAGAAGTTCAGAGCTTAGCTGCTTTCACCCAAGTCCTGACTGCCATCATTATTGCTCTGGTGGCATATTCCTGGATGGGTATGCAGATACTGTATTTATCGGTCAGATTTTAAGGGCTTTGCATCTCCTGTATATGGCAGCCACACAGTATCTTGTCTCCATATCTATACTATGGAAGGCAGCAAATACTGCATCAGTCACATTTTCCATTGCATGCAATTGTCCAGGCAGGAAGCTCCAATGTCCTGGAACAGGCATTCACAGACACTTTGGAGATGAGAGGCTCACATCTTTTCTTTGCTCCTTGCAAAGTATCTAGGGCCTTTCCATCTCCTCAATGCTCTCTGGTAAGGCTGGCAAAGCACTGAAGTAGGCTAAGGTTTTTAGAAACCTTGCTGAGGTTTTTAGGGACATGTCATCTATGCCTCTGTCTGGGATGGTGTAGGCGCAGGCTCATATCTATTGTGGCAAACATAGAGCAGCTCAAATGAATGTTACAATGGTCCCTTATACATGGTAAAAAGAAAAGATTAGGTAAGCCTCCCCGTTTGATGGCTCAGACTCAAAAAACTATACCCTTATTTATACACGGTGTCTCCTGTCTATAATCATACGTGATGTTTGCTTTCACTGTACTGAAAGATTAATGTATGCAATTTAGTTGGAAAGGAAAATTTATATACATTAAAAATACAAGGCAGGGTTGTATAGAGAAGATGCCACAAGCTCATATTTGATTAGATCACAAATCTTTTTCTCTTTGAATTAATAAGCAAAAGAAATGTTTAACCTTTGTTTGCAAACTTTGGCATGTTTGGAGCTTGTTGCTCCAAGTATTGTCTTCCTCTGACATTTGTTCTCTTTCGCCTAGAGTCAATAGTCCCTTGTTTTAGCCAGAAAACTCTTTTAATTGTTCTGCGCTACTAGCCAGGCTGACAGTGTCACCTCACAGCCATCCCTTTCAGCTGTCCAAAAAACTTGTTATCAATTCTTTTCTCCACTGTGTTCCCTGTTTGGTTTTTATCGTCATAATAAATCTTAATAATAACAATAACAATAGTAAAAAACTGTATCTTAGAAAGATTGAATACATTCTCTCAAAAGGACAAATCATAAGATAACACTGAGGCCTGCATCTCTCTGAGACTTAGGCAATGGAGGTTAATTCCTCCTTCACACCAGTTTTATCCTAGCAAAACTCTATTAATGGGTTTCTTTGTATGTGCATCAGTTCTAGTGAGAGAGGGTAATTAAGTCTTCATTGATAAAGTGAATAGGGGTTAGGAAGATTTCCTTTACTTCTTACGGGTTCCATTTATCAAGGAAATAAGAACATGGTCTAACTCAGTCTTTATACAGACAACCTTTTGGGTACCACATCTATTCCCCATTAATAGCTTTCTGATGAAATTAGCTTAGGGTTCTCGCAGAACTTTTAGAAGTTGATGAGCCAAACTATTATCTATGCATCTATTTCCATGTGTATTCACACACAGGGCAGCTACTGAACAACTTGAGCAAAGCATCTGAGTGCTTTAAGTGTACAACTTATCTCAACTTCACCGTCATGGAAGAAAGTATTACTTATAAAAGTTCTTACTGCTATTGTCCCCATTTTATCTGTGACACAGGGATCACATATTAACGAGCATAAGATCAGTTTGCAACAGTATATTACCTCAGGTCAGTACCATTACTGTTTAATGAGTAAGAAGGACTGATTGTTCATTTAACTCAGTCAGTGAAAATATTTCATCTCAATAGCCTGAATGCAGTTGTCAGTGTAAACAGTTCCTCATTAAATACAAGCTCTGGTAGTCACATCAGAAGTTAATGGTTCTTCAAATGTGAAAATAAAGATAACAGTAGGCTTCTCTCTATGATTCTAACAGCATCATCTGTTCACTAGAGGAAAGATTTTATACATGTGGCTATTAATCTCATGAATATTTGTGATGAAGGTCTGTATCTGGGACCCCACTAAAAAGACAAAGGTTTTGTCTTAGTAAACAGCAAACACCAAATGCAAACCCTTCACTCTGCACTCTAATTCTGGACACAGAAGGAGTGAGAAAATCCACATCTTCATAGCAGATACGGTCTGTTGTAGCGGATATTATAATATCCTCTACTAAAAAAAAAAGAAAAAGAAGGACAATTACAATCAGTTAATCAGTTTATTATGCAGATTAGAAATTATGTGAGCATGTGGCAATTGGGGGAAGATTTATAGGGGAGCTGCAGGCAGAGTTTGTTTCCTTTCCTTCAACAGTTGGGTGGTTGCTGGGGGAAAACCAGAGGAGGCTGCACTATGCAGCCCTGGGGGCAGAGAACTCGAACACAAGTGCTGCCCTGGCAGGTCAGACCAAACCCCAACCAGCCTGGTATTCTGCCTGCAATGCTAGAAAAAGTCAATGCTGTTTAGGGAGGGCATGCAGGCTGCAGCGCTTTCAGTGGTACATTACCCTAACCGTGCCCCAGCATCCAAAACTGTTTTATTAAGGTTGTTAAAGGTAAGATTAGTTGAGACGTCCCGTGGTTCTGCCTTCCATTTCCTTTCCACCTTCAGGATCTTTTAATCCTCAGTCACATCCTCTTGTCAGTCTCCTCCTCCTCAAAGAGCCCCAGACTTTTAAATCTCTCTGAGTAAAGCAGCTGGTTCACAGTCTCAATTTTTGTAGTTCCCCTCCTCTACACTTTCGCTAACTCCTCTCAATTGCTCTTGAGATATGAAGACCAGAATTATCCACAGAACATAGTACAAAACTTGGTTTTATACAGCAGCAAAGTGATGCCCTTTGTTTTATTCTTAGTTCCCCTCCTGATGATGTTCAATCTTTTATTTGCATTCTTGGCTGCCTCTGTTCATTTGGTCAATTCATAGAATCATAGAATCATAGGGTTGGAAGGGACCTCTGGAGATCATCTAGTCCAACCCCCTGCCAGAGCAGGGTTACCTAGAGCAGGTTGCACAGGAACGCATCCAGGCGGGTTTGGAATGTCTCCAGAGACAGAGACTCCACCACCTCTCTGGGCAGCCTGTTCCAGTGCTCTGCCACCCTCAGGGTAAAGAAGTTCCTCCTCATGTTTAGGTGGAACTTCCTATGTTCAAGTTTGTGCCCATTACTTCTTGTCCTGTCGCTGGGCACCACTGAAATTATTTTGTGGCCTGTCAATGAGGACTCTAAGATATCTTCTCTGCTAGGTAGAAGTTCGGCATCTTTCTCTACCTTGAATGTATCTGTCACCTTTTTGCCCACAGGAGTTCTTCCTGGAGTTACTTGCCTTTGGTACAGCACTGGACTGCTGGAAAGAGCTTAGTACCATCTGCAAACTCAGGGATTTTAGTCTGGGCTCCCTTCTTCAGATCATTGACAAAGATACTTATTAAAACTGGTCCCAGCACTAGTCCCAGTAATGGGACTAGTAATTACTGATTCGTGTTTGTCCTGGAAACTCTTACCTGTTGTTTCCTATTTTTAAGTAGCTTTCATTTTGCAGATGGATATTCTTAACACTTTTTTCTAGAGGTACCAAGATGATTAAAACATAAGGGTTATACAGAAAAAATAATAAGAACTTCACCAGGCACATTAGGTAGCTTTTAAAGGTAAAGTTCAGTAGCAGGAGTCTACTTCTGTCAGGCACCTGGAAAAGGGGAAGAGAAAGGCCTAAGTTAGATTTTCTGCCCATTATTCTGTCTTGTGTTCTTTGTCCTGAAACACTGGGTCTTCTCTTCTGTATCCCATTGGACTGGTTCACCAGTCTCTGCTTTCCTCTGTTTGCTGAACTGAAGAGGATTGAGACCCAGCACAGCGATCATAAACTGTTGCAAAGTTAACATTAAAATTGTCCATTTAAGTTTAGCAATATTGAGGAACATAATATACAAGTTCTCAGATGATGTCTGAGAGACAATTATGAGCTATTATTGCAGTCATTTTATTTTTGGTTTGTTTGGTCTCAATGATTTTTTGCTTTTAGCACTGACTTCCCTGTGGAAGGCGCAACTGAAGTGCTTGTCAACAACTCTGAATGGTCAACAAAAATCACCAACCAGATAGAAAGGTGGTGGACAAGAGGGTCTGTGGTGCCAAGCGGAAAGATCTGTAAATGTAGGCCTATTAACATACTGACATGTTTAGGACTAGTTTAGTATCAAAGTGGGGAACCTGCTGTGTGCTGATAATAGAAAAAAACCTCTATATGGTTGAGCTCCTTGGTAGATCTGCATGGATCACAGACTCCATCTAAAGGTTTTTATTCTGACAGCTTACCCCATGTTTTATTCAGCTGTTATCGGGTCTCCTGAGCAATAAGGGCCGAGTGGTTCTCTTCTGGGTCACAACAAACCAAAGGCTTGTTATATTTTCGTTGTGAGGACACAGGTTTTCTTGAGACTGCTGTCACTTGTCTGGCAGCTCCTTGCCAGAAGGGCGTAAGATAATACACAGCAGGGAAACTCCTCCCCTCTTATCCTGCACCTGATGATACCTGCCTCCAAATGGACACTTGCAGCTTTGCAGAATGCTCCGAGATCAACAAACTTATTTTGATTCTCAGGTGCCTTGCACGGTTTCTCAGAAATACAGTTCTATTTACATCTGTCATTTCAGATGAAAAATATGTGCTTTCTTCCTAGTCAGTTTTTCCTGAGCAGTCTGCTAACCGTACACTTTGAAAATTCAATACGATACTTAAAGGATTCTCTTTAATCACCCTAATACTATAGCTGATTTGTGGATTTACTTCTCTTTCACGTTCCCCTTTCACTCTTTGTCTTCTATGCAAGGTAAATCAGAACAGCCCCTTTCTCTGTGATCTCCTTTTTTTGCCCTCCCAGTCTCTCTCTGTGCCACTGTCCTGGCTCTCTGCTGTTCCCAGTCAGTATGGGTGCAAGGGGAGTGACACAGAGCTCTCTGGCCAAGTGATGTAGGGACAAGTTTCCCTTCTGCTCCATGAGATTTGACTTCTTTTCCATTTGTACAAGTTTCTCTTTAGGTATGTTTCTATTACTTTCTGAAAGGTAGTGACATTACCCAGCCTTGCTGTCCTGCAAATTACATTTCTGAGGTGCTTCCTGTACTTTGTAAATCATGCTTCCAGTGGTCACCGTATGGACATCTTTCATAGCAGAGTGTTTAGCTGTCTTTTGAGTTTTCAGACACCAGGTGTAGTACAGGCTTGGCATTTCTATTTGTCTTGATCTCCCCAAGCTCCACACTGTCCCTTTCTGATGGCTTTTGAGGCTCCTGCCCTCCCAGTCTTGCTATATATTCATAAAGTGCACAGTGCTGGCATTTCAGCTGTGTTAGTAGAAAAGGTCATTGAGTTTAGTATTCAGATATCTTCCTAATGAAGACAAAAGAAGGGAAGAAAAAGAATATGCATTCATATTTAAATTTCAATTAGGAAAGCTTAAAACCCCTAAACTTGGCACAGAAAGCCAAGGAGTAAATGGACAGGTCAGATAAGAAGGTGGTTGTTGGAGAGAGCATATCAGTTTCTTCTTCAGCAAAATGGAACTGAATTCAGTATTACTCTGATAATGATCCAGGAGACAAAACATTGCCAAGTCCCACAGCTCAGTTAACCTAAGCTTACCCTTCTGTCCCAAAAGTGGAAATGATTTTGTTTTACCCTACCTGAGCTCAAGACTTATCACCCAAAGTGTGGCAAATACTGTTCACTTACACATGAAGATTTTAATTACTGTTTTCTAAGGGCTGTGACTATGATTACTATGGTCATTTCAGTAAGAAGTAACACTTGGAGCATAGTAAAACAGAAGAATACACAGTCTTGTTCACCAAGAGGAAAATGAGAATTAGACTTTTTGTAGGTAGAGAAATATTGTTGCTGTCCTCAGTAACTGTAGACGTCAGATTGTTCACATGCTGATGGACTAATTTCTATCTTGATGGGAAGTAACAAGAAAGAAGATATGAAGCATTTTTCATACAAATGTGTATTGTTTCGTGCATTTTTATACATATTAATTATTACCAGTTATTGCTTTACATGTGGTCAAGAAGAGTGTTTTCAAGGAAGCTGCTTTAGACCCTGACAGTTAATACATTCATTCCTTCAAACTGAGTGCAAAGTTTGCACATTGCACATCATCACTGTTAGAATTATACAGAAAACATAGAACCCATTCTCCAGAGGCTACCAAAGCTTGATTTGAGAGCTGATTAGGAGAGGGACAGCTGCAAGGCTGTTGGATGGATACTGTGAAATAGGTGGAGTGTAAGAAGCTCACCCAGATACTGAGAGACAGAGAACAAATGAGTGAAAACAGTGACTACAGCATGGTAGTGATTTATGTGGTAAAAGCTTTGAGAAACCACAAAAAAAAAAAAAAAAGAGGAGCATCATAAAGAGGAACATGAAGGAAGGCAAGGAAACAAATTTTAAGGTGGATGCTCTATAGAAAAATCACTGACATGGAAAACAAATCTTCAGTAAGTGATCAAGATGGACATCATTTGTGGGGCAAGGATGGGATTAGAAGTCAACTGTGCAAGAAATACTCCACAGAGCAAGCCTGGGTCATAAAGTACCTTGTCACGAGCAATGAAATTATGCTGATGTATTGCAGAAGGGGTGCAAGGCATAGATGCTGTGATGAAAGTAACAAGCCAGAACAATTATCTGTGCAACACACTTCATATTGAGTGGAGAGGATTTCTAAAGGTCAAAATTGAGAACTTCTTAACAACTTGCTCTCGGGCAGATGAAGAAATGGATATAAACATGCAAATAGAGGAAAAACACAAGAAGGCAAACTAGAAATGAAAGGTTTTACTTTGGGACAGAACAGCGGGAGGTAGTTAAACATCTTTCTTAGTGGTTGTCAGTCTTGCTTGATTTTCATGCCCTTAGACTTTTTCATCTTATTTTTAGCTCTCTTATGGGAAAGAAGTCAGTACTATAATATTGCAACAGCATCTTAGAAGCCAGACATATTGCAGAGTCCCTTCCCGTGTTCTCAGGCTTAACTAGAGCCTGGTCTGCCAGGCAAGACAGGATTTGTGCTTTTAAATGAACCTTTTGGAAATGCTGCCCGCATGTGAATACTTATCTTCCATCCAATGTGCAAGATAGCCTGAAAAAAAGCATGACTTGCAGTGTTAAGATGTTCCCCCCAGCTGCATAGAGTCAAGGGGCAGAGAAGTGAGGCTGGACTGAGCTGGTGTATGTAGGATGAGTACATAAGGTCTAGAATGGCAATTTGCAATGAGGTCTGTTTTCTTTTACTCACTGACTAGATGTACAGAGTTGTAAGGACATTAAGGAATCCAAATTGTAACCTTGAACACACCATTTAATAAGTTGAAAGGCAATGGATGAGTTTGGTGACAAAAGCAGCACAATCTGAATCCCCCTTTAGGGAACCTTAGTCACTTGTTCTCAGTAGTTGAGCTGAGACAACGATATGCTTTACTGTCACGCTGGGGATTGCAACTGATAGTAGCCCCTTAAAGTGACAATCTGTGGTCATATCTTGTTACTTATTAACATGCAGCATATTTGAGTTTTGACCACTGTTTTAATTGCCCTGCTAGCAAGTTACAAACACCACTGGAGAACTTTTTCACTACTAAGAATCAAAATAAGCTTTTTAGGATTTCAGTGGCTGAAGTAAACACAAGCCCAGTGACTCCTTTTCCTGCCTTGTCACTCAATGCTTTGCATATGCCTTATTCCATCCCTGTCATGGTACATACTGCATGCATTTTAGACTCCAATATATTTGCTGTTCACAGCTGACTGCCCATCTTATCTTCCATTCTATCCTGCTTTCCCTCTTATTTTATTCCTCTTTTCTTCAAATTGCTCTTCCTCTGTAGACTCCCCTTCCTACTTTTTCCTGGTCCTTCTTCTGTTCATTCTCACTTAAGTGGAATCCCCCTATCCCTCCTCACCAGTTCCCCACTATCAAAGCTGGAAATCTCCTCAGAGTGGCCTTCATGGTAGGACTGTTCCTTTTGCAAAAATGAAATGCATTATACAACTCTGCATCAAACCTTCTGCCTCTGCTGCCTGCAGTGTCTCAGGCTGGACTCAGACTGCATGCCAGCACATTCACATCTGCAGCTGGAACCCAGTAACAGGAAAACCAGAATTAGCACTTGGTCAATTTTTAGGCTTTCATTACAAAAGAAAGACCAATCTAGTTTTCTGATGAAAAGAATATGTATAATAGCAATACTATGCACTTGAAAATCACATTGAGAAACACCAAAGCTTACCTAGTTCTGTCCAAATAAATTTGCTACCCCAAACACTGAATGAAAGGAATGGGAAAGAAATAAAAGATCGGCCTTCAATATGGATGAAGATGAAAAACCTTGAGAGTTACATTGCTGAGAGAAAAATAAGCAAAAGGATAAATCACAAATCACCATGTGGCCCAATTTTAGCCTGAGCTGCTAGCTTTTATTGGAGGTATTTTGGATTGTCTCTGTGAAGAGGATAAAACTGATAGACTTGTCTGCTCAGATATTTATTTGTTGTTTTGCTGTTTCTTGTTTTGCTGCTTCTTGTTTGCTGTGTCTAAGCTGTTTGCTTGGAAAGAGTGGACAAAGCCTATTTTCCCAGAAAAGCAACAAGTAGGCAATGGAGACAGTCCCTTTGTGCTGCAGCTCAAGCACCCTTCCAGCCAGCGCCTCAGAGAAAACAAAGCTTTCTTGCTCTCATTTTCCCTCAACCAGGCTCTGTCCACTTGGACACCATCCTGTCAGGCTTCTCCCCTTCCCCAGCATTAGGGACCATGAAACCTCTGATCTGAGCCATGTCGCTGACTCCTCGGATCTGCATGCAGGTAGCCTCAAGTCCTGCTGCGGCAGCTCACGTTGCCATGCACCCCTGCACTGAGTTGTTCTCCCTTATCTTCCCTGAAGGGAAGACTGATGCCCTCCCCAGAACCTCAGTGCCACACTACAAGAGCTGAGCCCTCAGCATAGGGCGCCTAATTTGGGGCTGTGGGGAACTGCATGTGTTGCATGGCAGTGCTCAGGAAGCTGGATGCCTCTGGGACCTCCTGCACAGCTGGTCCAGCCACCCCATGCTCTCATTAAGTCTGATATTTTGAGGAAGCCTTAACCCTACTCCTCAGGCACATCAGGGCTGATGCACGCCAAATCATCAGCTGCGTTGTGAGGGACCTGTACAGTCCGTGTGAGTATATTTGTGTCTTGGAGATGCTGGCTAGCAAGGTGGGAGCCCTACAGCTGTGATGCTGTTAGTAAGTTATAGTTGCAAGTTCCCAATGTTATTGAGGGCTTGAGATGGCTCCTTGTGCAGCCCATGAACTTTGTCACTCCACTGTTCGCAAACTGTCAAGTTAACCAGGCATGTGCATTTAAGGCTGCTATCTGTCTCAGCGGCATCCTTCCCCAACCATCTGGAAAAAACCCACATTAAAAATCAATCTAAAATGCTCAATACAGCCCTCAGTAGACTATTGAAGAACACTTCTTGCTGAAGCTTATTTCAACACTGTGTTCACTTTGGATTTTCCAGCCTATCTATCTGATGCTGAAAGAGTTTGCAATAGGCCTTGCTGCATGGTTGGTTGCTTGGTTGGTTGTTGTTGGTTGTTTTTATACAGGAACTCCAACAGTCCGAAGAAAACCCCAGCATTAAAAACAACCCAGCCTTCAAACAAAGGCAAAATCAGAACTGAAAAAATGGGAGTGAGTGCAGAAAAAGATGTTTCCAGTGTATGCAAGGATAGTCACAGTGTTAGAGGTTTAAATGGAAATAAATTGAATTTTTCTAAAAATTAGAGTGATTCAGAAAGGCTTGTGGCTGGCTGTGTTCATTTCCATCCTGGAAATAACATTTCATTGTGGTGCTGAGTCAGGAACAGCTGGGACACTCTGTACCAGCATGGAACAAGGCACTTGGAGCCTTGTTCCACGTATGAGAACGTATCCACAAGGCAATTCCATGTATCAGAAGAGTTACTCTGCCTACCTGGTGCCAGAGAACGCTTACAGGCAGACAGATAGACTTGAGGCAGGCCTTATTTACAGAATACAAGTAGGAAAAAACCAGCAGATGAGACCTTTGGTTTGTGCCAGTAAGTGCGGTACTGTAATGTAATGAATGTAATGAAGCTGTTAGGACAGACCATGTGAAATCTAGCCTTAAGTTGTGCACTACGTAACCACTTACTGCTGACCTGGCTTCTGCTTGCCTGCAACCCAAACTCCCGTTTGCGTGCAGAAGAAGAACCAAAGGGGCAATAAACTGGGATGGGACAGGAAGGTGTGTCTGTAAGGCTTTTGGTGAACTGTCCTCAGTTCTCTGCTTTCGGCCCTGGATTTCTATCCATCCCCCTTGTTCCTAAGCCAGCCTGTGGGTGGGCAGGCTGATCATCATGCACTGACTCTAGTGACGGCCCCCTGCACTGCTGCTGCCCCGATGCTGTACTGGTTTGCTCAGTGCTCTTCCATGGCTCTGCCAGTGTGAGCAGTCTTCCGAGGCAGGATGGGCTGGAGGAGCAGATAGGTTCTCCACTAAACTCATCCCTTCTGACTTTTATAAGAGTAACCAGGCATCAGGACCTGAGGCCCTCCCAGGAACATCTGTAAATATCACAGGCATGCCTTGCTCCTCACATGCTGGGAAAATACATGGCTTTACATGGTCTTTAGACCCCAAGACAAGAAACAGCTTATTGCAGGGATAGATTCCCATGGACTGAGCAAGAGTCCAACTTCCACTCAGTCCCACTGCACACTTAATGCCACCACCATCATCATCATCATCATACCAGCCCACATCTCCCACAGCTGCACCCACCCAACAGCCTACCTAGTAACGGTGTTCAGCAAACAGCATCATGTAGTCTCTCCATGTGTAGGTGAGGGTGAGGCTGCCAGTGCTGCTTGGCAGACCTTGGCTTTGCAGCATGCAGTTAGAGCCAAACACCCTCCATGGCATGAGATTTTAAAACAATAGGGAGCCTCAGAAAGCAGCCTGGGGACATTTCCTGGCTTGAGGAGTGGTATCAGGTGAGACATGGCGCAGAAACAGATGTTATGAAGAGCCAGAGGTGTTCAGGAAACTGTCCAAAGGTGCTCCATCACAGGGAAGGAGGAGATCTGGGCTCTCAGCTTCAGAGGGGGAAGCAGTGAGAGGTAAAATGTCTCTAAAACAAATATTTGAAAAGAAGGCACTGTAGGGTTTGCCTGCAGAGTATCCTGGGACCTTCATGGGGTAACTGGGGTGGGGAGAGGAGATGGATTAATTCTTGCAAGGAACCACCGCTTCTGTCACGACTGATCTGCCAGGACCGGATGTTCCTTGCCACAAGGAGGATGAGTAATAGAGGGAAGCCAGATCAACAGCATTTTGTCTTTTTTCATGTTCTCTCTGCTGGGAAAGGGAAAGAGAGGTGTATTGTTAGCAGAATATTAATGAGGGGTCTGGTTTATGTCCCAGTGCAGGTAGTCACGCAAAGTGCTTCTTTTAGATAGCAGCAAAGGAGCGGAGGTTGACTGTCTGCACAGGACATCTGCACATGGATCTGCACATGGATCGATGGGCCAAGGCCAATGGTATGAGGTTGAATAAGGCCAAGTGCCGGGTCCTGCATTTCGGTCACAACAACCCCAAGCAACGCTACAGGCTTGGGGAAGAGTGGCTAGAAAGCTGCCTGCAGAAAAGGACCTGGGGGTGCTGGTGGACATGAGCCAGCAGTGTGCCCAGGTGGCCAAGAAGGCCAACAGCATTCTGGCTTGTATCACGAATAGCGTGGCCAGCAGGAGTAGGGAAGTGATCGTGCCTCTGTACTCGGCACTGGTGAGGCCTCACCTCGAGTCCTGTGTTCAGTTCTGGGCCCCTCTGTACAAGAGGGACATTGAAGTGCTGGAGCTGGTCCAGAGGAGAGCTACCAAGCTGGTGAGGGGTCTGGAGACCAAGTCATATGAGGAGAGGCTGAGGGAACTGGGCATGTTTAGTTTGGAGAAGAGGAGGCTGAGGGGAGACCTCATTGCCCTCTACAACTACCTGAAAGGAGGCTGTAGAGAGGTGGGTGTTGGCCTCTTCTCCCAGGTGAATAATGACAGGACCAGAGGAAATGGTCTGAAGTTGCGGCAGGGGAGGTTCAGATTAGATGTTAGGAAGAACTACTTTACTGAAAGAATGGTCAGGCACTGGAACAGCCTGCCCAGGGAGGTGGTTGAATCACCATCCCTAGAGGTACTTAGGAAACATCTAGATTTGGCAGTTCAGGGCATGCTCTAGTGGCAGAGATTGTAGGGGTTTTTTTGTGTGTGTGTATGGTTGGACTCGATGATCTCAAAGGTCCTTTCTAACCATGAAGATTCTATGATTCTATGATTCTATGATTCTATGATCTCTGCCAGCTGTACCCTGGCAAGCACAGCCCTCTCCAAGAGCCACCCAAAAAGCTGGTGCTGGAGCATGGCATCTTTGCCCAGTGTCAAAGATATGCTATGCTATGCTATGCTATGATATAACATGATACGATACAATACGATACAATATGATACCATACGATATGAGATGATACAATATGATATGTCATGATGCAGGGAAGCAAAGCTAGATCTCCCTCTTACTTCCAGAATCAAGCTACCCGAGTTCACTCTGGTGATTTTCCTCCCACCACTTCAGGGAGGCCACTTCTCACTTGTGGAAAGCACCCAGACTGAAGAGAGACATGCTTTGAGCATCATTACTCCCAGACCCAGACCCTTCCCTCAGGGTGATCGATCATCCCTTCCCTGTCCCTTGCCAAACCTCCCCCCTGCAAAAGGCCTCTTACTCATCAGCGAGGAGAGGCACTCAGACCATCCCCCATGTCCCCACCACAGCATTGAGGAGCAGAGTCTGCACCTCCTGGGGCACCCTACCCAATGCTTGGGCTCCTGTGCCCAAGGGAAATGCTCTCCCTTTTGGGATCCCCATCCCTTAACCGTCCACTGGCTCTGATGTTGAGAGTGAGCCAAATTGGGAACACAGGGTAAATCAGAGGTCCTACCCAGCCTGGCATCCCTTTCCCGGGGTTTCCCCTGCTCCCTGGGATGTTCCCTGGGAAAGGGAGGCAGGAGCAGGGCAGGCACCACACCACTCCAAGCAAAGTCTGAAACAACAGAGCCATTCATCATAGGTGGGAATCTCATCATGTGAACCTAGAGGAAGAATCAGTGTATTCTGGAAAGATGAAAGTATTTGAGAAATTTTGATTTGACAGTCCTGGGATATCTTGAAGAGGTGAGGTTGTCATGGCATTTATTGCTTTCTCTTGAAAGAGCTTGGCTCCAACTGTGTCTGATGTATGATGCATCCTTGGCTCCTGTAACATCGCTTCAGTGTGGTTTCTGGTGCTGCTGTGAGCTTATGGACCTTTTAATGCAAACCCAGTCTCAGCACTCAAGTGGGTTGTATTGCACTGGCCGGCCATATGAGAGAGATCTGGTCTTTGAACAAAATTAATTCAGAACATTTACCCTGTCATTGACTGTTGACATGATGTCTTATTTCTTCAACTGGCTGTTTAGAAGTGAAATCAGCACCTGAAAATGACAATGTTATATGCTGTTTTAGCAACCAAACACATAACAAAATACTGAGATCAGTATTACTTGGGGATACGTTTAAGTTGTAATTCTCTCTTTATTGATGGGTTTTCTTTTTGTCTCTCTGGGCAGTGATTGTTACAGCTTATTCTTCAGTCTGGTTCCCAAAGGAAATGAAGCTTCTTTGGCCTCTGTGTGTTTGTACGTGTCTCTGTGTCTATTCATCTCTGTCAACTTTTGAACTACAGGCAACTTGCAACCCACATTAGGAAACGGTTTCATGAAAATAAGCAGCCAGGTAAGACAGAGAGGCTGCAGTAGAGGACAGGCTATTGTTAACCCCACAAAATTGCTATATGGAAGAGATAGCAAAGGGGACTGGGCTACTACATTAGCTCTGTTGCTCACATGATTATTTGTTTTCCGCACTAAAGCCTACAGAACAGAGATAAGCTCTTTCTTGTTAGCACCTCCGCAGTAGATCCCGCTAGAGGATATTTCCAGGTAGTCAATAAGTCAATCAGCTGGCCTGTGCTAGGAATAATATTAAAGAGTGCTGCTGTGAAGCACCTTCTGACATTTCAGTTTAGTCCTTGGGCAACACTTGGTCTTTCTGATATTGCCAGGTGGCATTTCAGACAAAAATGCAGGCCAGTGTTTCCTCTGAGAGCAGCTATATAAAAAAAAGAGACGTTCACCATACATGGTATAGACGTGAGCTCACTTTGGTTAAAATTCATGCTGTTACGTGCAGGTATCTGGAGACAGATGATGTGATAACTTTAAGCCAGGTCCAGACTGCCAGACAGTGACAGAGGTAGACAAGTCTGCTGCTTGCTGCTCCTCTGCTGTAAATCTCAGCCTTGCTGACCTCTCTGCCAGATGAGGCTAGAAAAGGTGACTCCCATTTTGCAGCATTTTCTTCCCGTACCGTTTCTTCCATGAGAATGGGGCTGCTCCAAGCACTGTGAGAAGCAGCCAGATGGGAGCAGCAGGGCCAGCCTGCAGAAGAAACCTGCCGACCTGCCGAGGGTGCCGGGTGGGATTCATATGTGCTCAGTCACCCTGCTCATTTCAGACAGGAGAACACACGGGATTCCCTGGTAAACAACTCTATGTGATCTTTGCTGCTTAAGAAAGCATACTTGGCTCAAAATGCCCTGCTGGGTGTTTCAGACCACCTTCTAGCTCTCTGCTGTTATTTTACCTTTGCCTTATATTTGCAGAGGTCATCATGGACTTTATGAAAAAGCTAAAGACTGCTCCACATGGCATAGGTATAAATAGCTCTGTAAGGAATTTCTTCCATTAATAACACAATGATGGCTCCTTTCTGCTCAGGAAATCAGCGTTGGCATGCAGGAGCAGTCACTGCTCTTTCCTTTTGGGTGTCCCTGGCTGACAGCATGGTACCTACCACAACCACTGATGGACACCCATGCGTGCCTCTGCTCTTCCCAGCTGCGTGCCACCTGGCTCACACTGCTACCCACTGTTGGTTGGAGGGTTCTTGCATACCTGGGTGGCATAACATTGGCTTGGGTGCTGGGAGAACAAGAGAAAGCTCAGGGTAACGCCGTGCCAGGACAGCTTGGCATTGACTGGCTTTTGCTTGACTCCTTTCTCTCTTATGTTTTTACACTGTATCTCCCCTCCCAGCACCGGTCATCTTTCTATCTCTCTCTACTGTTGTTCTTTTGCCAATGTGCCTTGGCCCCATCCCGTGGGCCTCCCACATCACCCCTATTCCTCTCCCTTCTCTGACACTGGGAGGTGGCAGGAGGTCAGAGCTCTTCCTCCAAAATCCTTGGTCCTTACCACCTGACATCAATGTTTTCAACAGATCCTCTTCCTGACTCAGCCCCTGCCCAACCCCCAACCCTACGTTCCGCCCCAGGTCCCTTCTTCATGCCTGCATCTCCCGCTGGCAGAGCAGCACAGTCTGTGCCTCCGGGTGTGAAAATGAACAGGAGACAACCACCCACGCCACTGCACAGGCATCTAAAGGCCTGTTGAGGCTAACATTTTAAACGCTGAATCTGTTGGAAAGCTTCTGTGCTATCAGAAGAGCAGATGTTCCTCTGCATGCTGCATCTGTGCTCTGGGCTGCACAGCAGGGAAAGAGCTCCTCCTGCCTCAGGGTGCCTTTATCTCACCAGGCATCTGCCTTCCTGCCTGCGCACTGGCAGAGAAGATGAGACTCTCTCTCCTTAGCACAGGGAGAACTCCCTTTCAGACTGTGGTTGTTGTTTTCTCTGTACCGACCGGCTAACACTTTTTCACCATGCCCATGGAAAGTTACTTGTGGCATTTCAAGGAATTAACTTGGCCATTGCTATGGATTTCTGAGAACTTGATTATAACACAATTTGTCTCAAAAGGTTTTTACTGTCCTTTTGCTTTTTCTTTTGTCCTTTTACAGCAGTGATCTTTCATTTTAGCTCTACCTGTAACTTTTTATTATGGCCTTATACAAATATGATTTACAAATAAATGTCTGAATACCACTTGTTCCTATATACATTATCTGTACTTACCAGTTTCTGTTACCTCAAGTGCCTCCTCTTTCAAGGAGGAGATTTGTTAGCTTTCTTCTCACAGATACAAATCCAGTTCGAATTTTACTTCTATTCAAGGCTTATTTCCTTTTCTATTTTTTGCAATCCTGACACTCTCCCCACTGGAAGAAATGCTTTTGGCAGTTGCAGAGCTATGCTGGCATAGTGGCCATTCACAGTCACACAGGCAGCTTTTCAATACCCGTTTGAAGTTTTACGTCTTTTATGCTTTTTATGGAAACATGAAACAAATTGGGTATCTCATTAGTCACTTAGAAGCAAATCTAGGTGTTTACCATTTATTGACTAATCAATACATTCTGGCTATTTGTTTCTTGGGCAAAAATATTCCTTTCTGCAATGACAGAAAACCAACGAGCTCTTAGTATCTATTTTACATAGGCTTATTTTATGCCATGAGGCAAACCAGAACCTTAGAGGTATGCAGACACTCCCTTGCTTTCTGCCAGCTACCAAGTTCAGGGACTGGAGGACACCGCTGAGGCAGTGGGCAACCTGATGTGAGGCAGCTACCAGAGCAGTCGAATCTTATTTCTCCTTGGTTTGGCAGACCACACAGGGTTTCCATCTTTCCCAGTAGCTAGCTTGTCCAAAGTTGGCCCACAATACCCTACACAAGCTGTAGGTGAAGCAGTGAGCAATGTGATCACTGAGAACTTCTTCGGAGCAATTTCAAATGGCTGCACAATGTGTGCAATACTTCAAGTAATACTTCCAAGGGATAAGAACTCCCAAATTTTGCTTCAAGCTCAAGCTTTAAAAGAGGCTAAAGATACTATCAGAAGTAGAAGAGCACTGAGGATGGAAAGGAGAAGGGTTTCATTTTTTGATGTTTTATCTTGGGAATCTCTTGGGTTTTTGAGTCTCTTCGGTTGAAAGGAGTCCTTGGCTACCAGTGATAACCATGTTATAGCATCTTATTAAGAACCAAGCTTCCTCTTACACTGCAGAAGGTTCTTTACCTCAGAGTATCACTTTTGGAAATCTCTTGCTTGTCTTCTTTTAGGATTACATTTGGGTTTTTTTGCCTCAGCTTTCATTGCATTGATGGCTTATAACTGCCCCGTGATTGATAAGATGCATTCAGGTATTTCTTGAGTCTTTTACCCATGAATACTTCCTAGCAGAAGATCTAGTGAGAACGTCTGAGTTGTGCAAACTTGTATTTGGCATAGTTGAAATTCAACCCATGCCTGTAACTCCAGCTCTCAGAGTCATCCAGTTCTTCCTGTATGATCTGCCAAATCTTTTCTGAATTAATGATGGCCCCAAACAACTGTCATTGGTAAACTTCATTGAAAAATATCCCACAGATGTGCCAGGTCTGTTTTGAAAATACAAAGTAAGAGAAATTTCAAGATTTCTTCCCTATCTTTGAAGCCTTCCCTGGTAAACTCCCAACATGACAGTATTTCCTTTTTCAATCCTAGACATAATTTCCTCTCTGGAATACTGATAACAACAACAACAAAAAACTGAACAAAGACAGAAAAAAGAAACAAAAAATAAATCCATCAGATTGATCACTTTATAGCGCTTTATTTTCTTCTCCAGATTCAACAATAAATTATGATATGGGGCAATTTATCACCTACTCCATGGAAATCCAGATGGATACCAGCCATCGTAGAGTTTAGAAATATTTTTTTTTGAAAATCAGATTCTTACTGAAGAAAGATATCGTGTGGCATGAACCACCTTTGACAGCTCGTGTTCCATTTTATCCTGTTTTCCTTTTGCTTCTTCGTCTTTGTTTCAAAAATTCAAGATTTGCCCTGAAGCCGTGCATACTACTTAGGCTGTAATATTTTGCATTGTTGCCCAAGTGATTAATCTGTTTTCGTCTGTTTCCCTCCATCTCTGTCTCTTGAATTGGTTTATTTTTTGCCATTCTTTATCATACCACTTCTCATTTCAGAGATCTAGTAGAAAATATTTAATCTTCTATCTTTGTTTTTCTCTTCTGTTTCAGCATTTTGGGGTGGAAATATTCAGGCCTCCCATATTTGCATTCGAGTTTTTGTTCCAGATCTGTTGTGGTAATTTTCATAACCCCATTCCCATTAGCTGTGTGTTCATTTGGAGCCCTTAATTTCTCAAAAAAAAAAAAAATTCTTTGGAAGTCAGAATCCTTAATTACAACATTTAGTTTTGTTTATCCTTCAATTTAATTTAACTTGAATGATCTCGGTTCCCAGAATCCCAGAGTATTTTCTACAGACACTAGTAATTAAAATCAGCTAAAATAACATTGCCTCTGCCTGATGGCAGGACAGCCACAGGAGCTTTGTACTGAGAGTGGTAGGCAAGCATGGAGCAGATCTGCAAATCTGCTTGCAGATGTTGATGTGAAGTGAAGGGTGAGATTATCCAGAGACAGCGTAAGAAGGGAGAAGAACAAGCCAAGGACAGACCCTCATGAATAAAAAAAAGACTCAAAGACTTGCAGAGAAGCCTCTGGTGAGATCACGGTGTATTATTGTTGTGGAAACAAATGACACCGAAACCTCCTTAGTGAATGTGTGAGAGTAAATTGAGCAATCCTACATGACTGATGATTCCCATTGGTAGAACTGAAAAGCTCTCGATAACAAACACGTGCAACGCATGTTCCCCTGTTAAAAATAGAGGATAAAATTCTCATGCAACTCTAACTTGTGAATGTACTTATATAGCACAAGTTGCACACCTGTTGTCTCCAGACTACATCCTGAGGTAAATTGTAGTTGTTAATGTGGTGTTACATGTCCAGAATAATCTTAGAACTGAGGAATATGAACTATTGCTTAAGTCTTGTGCTGTTGCTTAACTGTGGCTTAAAAGAAAAAATAACGTGCCTTGATTGTCTTATTGCACAGGTCTGCATTCGAACACAGCAGCTATGCTCTAAGCATCCACTCAGTGGATGCTCTTTTGCACCCTTGCTACTGCAAGTTTGTTGTGCCTGAGATCCAGATGCATTAGGATCGAGAATAAGCACGTATGATGCCTGGTGATCAGGTCCTAGAAATGCCAGTGCTTGTTTGGCTGCTCACGGCTAAGTTATTAGCGTTCTAGTATGTTCTTGGTAGCTTGAGCAAAATCACCGTGGGTCTTGATGTTTCACGGTCAGGAATGCAAGCAATTCATCAGGTGGTAAGAAAAGAGACTGTTACCACTCTGTCGGAAAGCCTTTTCCTTTTAGATAAGTGACAAAACTGTCACTTTACCTTGCTGAAACATAGTCAGCTCAGGGTCAGGACAAGACAGGGAGATGCTCTTGCTCCATGGTAAGTTAACTTGTATGGTAAGGAGCCTAAAACAGCACAGTTTTTTCCCCATTTCATTTTACATATTTAAAAAGTGGCCAGTGAGAATCTAAGTCCTGAATTTGTAGTTAGGAATTTAGAGTTCTGTTCCTTCAGACAGTTAAGTTCCCTCACTTTTTTTTTTTTTGTTTATTGACTTGTCTTAATGCTGCTGCATTTAGGTGGATATAGCGGAAAAATGCAGGGAAAGGGACCTGAGTGGTGTTTGACATGCTGGGACACCCTGTAGGAGTGGTGTCCTTCCTCCTAACATACAGGACAGTACAACTTGCACGAGTGCTGAGCGCTAAACTCTGTTTTCTGAAGGAACTACATAAACATCTGCTCAGTAATACAATTCACATTCTAACACTTGAGGATACATAAAACTGCATTAGGCAAAGCAATATTTAATATATGCTCAGCAGTAGGCTTCACTGGTGAGAAAGAAGCAAAGATCATCAGAAGCTCAGCTGGGTATCAGGTAGGTATCCGGGGAATCTGTACCAGACCTACAGGGGATCCTGATTGTCTATTCTTTTAATGTCAGTCATTTCATGTTGTTACTGATTCATACTGTTAAATCTCCGTTGCTTTTGTCATTTCCCGATTCATTATGCTTTTGATTCCTTACATTTTTTTTCTTTCTTTCTGTCTCTCTATCTTTTGTATAGAAAAAAAAAAGTCATAATTTTAGATCTGCTAGCGTGTATTTCACATTTGTTAACATTTCATAACTCATAGACAGGAGGGGGAAAAAAATGGAGTTAAAAGAAAATATGGCACTCTCCAGTGTGGGATAGCCTTCCTCTAGGTGAGGAGTTCAAACTGGAACAACATGTAACAGCTTCCTTTTACTAGATCTTGACAGTTTTAAATTATGCCTCTGCTTACTGCTTTTGTTTCGTGCTGGCCATATTTCTGAGGTTTCCACTCTTGATACCTGTGCACAGCAAAGACAGAGGAGCCAAAAGAAAAACTGCTCCCTCAGGGGTGGATTGCCTTTCTCCAGTGAGTGAGTGCTAATTAGAAATGTAAACAATATCCTTTATAGTTTTAAATAGAATTTAGGGAGGTTAATTCTTCTGTGAATGTATTGAAAATTCTTTCCCTGTGTAAACAATCTCCACAAGTCATTGCATTTTTTTGATCTTTTCCCTGCTTCATTATGGTCTAATCATAATCCAAACATACATCTGATTTTCAACACAACATTTACTTGCCAATAAACAGAGCTCAGATCTCTGCACAGGGAAGTGAGACATCATTAAAAATGTTGTTAACCTGAAAACAAAGATGATAGATAAGCAACAAAGTACCAGATCAGAACAGGCTGTCCCGTTTGCTTGTAAAGTTGTGTATTCCTTTTGTGGCTGGTATGCGTGTTGCACTTATCATGAAAAAGCAGCAGCAAAGTGTTTCTTTTGCCCTTGGAGAGAAACTGTCAAAAGAAAAATCAAACTCGGCCTGTGGTTCTTCTCTGAGTGAGTGCAGAAGGCAGAGGATAACATGATTATTGTCAATAATTCATCTGGAAGATTTATGTTCGGTGTAGTTGAGATGAGGGATGGCAAGACTATGCTGTAAAATACCTTTCGTCCCACCCTGCCCTTGGCCAGGCAGGCTGTTGCATGTGCTCATAGGCTCAGGCATCCTTCCCAGGGCAGGAGCGGAGCATGGAAGGCATAAGTTTATTGCAACTTTCTCTGCTACCCATTAAGGCAGATTTACAGTTGCTTTGCTCTGTTTTAGGAGCCAGAAAAGATGCTCTAGGCTCCACCCCCTGCTTTTCCCACATGCATAAATAACAGTAGTTGATAAAGAAAAATTAAGCTACAGTTGTCTTTGCTTTCATGGTGGGATTTACCAGAAGATGAGGGCAACTTACTGCTTGCATATAAAAACTCCTTCTAGATAACCCATATTCTAAACCTTCACAACTTCTAGTAATCCATTTAGTAAGCACATTTTTATCTCTTCTACAGAACAAAATCCTGTTGTCAATACTTTTTCCTCTCCAATGTCATTACAATGTTATCTACAATCCTCCAAGGTCAGCAGCCTAAAATGCAGTGTTCGCTCTTCTCAACACAGTCCATATGCAGCAGGCACCTTTCAACTGATTTTCAATCTGAAATTGGTAAGACTTCCTGTGAAATCAGGTGCTACAACAAAACATTTATTTATGCAACTTTTTACATGCTCTTTTCTTGCATTGTCAAACAACAAAAGAAAAATGTTTCCTGTAATTCTTATACTTCGTATAACTTTGAAAATTTAAATCTGTAAAGTGCTCTTTCTTCCCTCAGTTTTGCCTCCTGCATGGATCCATAAAATCATCGAATCATAGAATGGTTTGGATTGGAAGGGACTTGAAAGTATTGAAAGGCTGCAATAAGGTCTCCCCGGAGCCTTCTCTTCTCCAGGCTGAACAACCCCAACTCTCTCAGCCTGTCCTCATAGCAGAGGTGCTCCAGCCCTTTGACCATCTTTGTAGCCCTCCTCTGGACCCGCTTCAACAGGTCCATGTCTTTCCTGTGCGGAGGACTCCAGAGCTGGAGGCAGTACTCCAGGTGGGGTCTCACCAGAGGGGAGTAGAGGGGCAGAATCCCCTCTCTTGACCTGCTGGCCACGCTTCTTTTGATGCAACCCAGGATATGGTTGGTTTTCTGGGCTGCGAGTGCACATTGCTGGGCTATGTCCAGCTTTTCATCCACCAGTATCCACAAGTCCTTCTCAGCAAGGCTACTCTCAATCCCTTCTTCCCCCAGTCTGTACTGATACTGGTGATTGCCCTGACCCATATGTAGAACCTTGCTCTTGGCCTTGTTGATCTTCATGAGGTTTGCATGGGCAAGCTAACAGAATGAACAGTGGTATCTCACACGGTGACAGGAGCAAGATCATGGGCTGCACAGCCAGAGCCTTCCCAGAAGCCCAGCAAGAAGCAGACTTCTCTGAGACTTCATCATTTATTGAAGTTCATACTCAGTAAAAAGATCTCAAAACCGCAAATACTTTAGGTCTGTTGAGTTTGTAAAATCCAGTAGGTCAAACATCTTGAAGTTAACTGAAGGTTTAAGGAGCATTTCATATTTGGGATAGGTTAACAATGCATACATGGAAAATTTCTGTTGGCTATTGTGACTCGGTGTCCTGCGTTAGCCCCAGCCGGCAACTAGAACCATGCAGAGCCCCCAGGAAGGGTGGGGAGAAGAGGGGGGAAAACAAAGGGGGAAAGGAGAAAAAAACCCCTTCATGGGTTGGGATAAAAACAGCTTAATAGAAACAATAGCAGAAAAATAACATTAATAACAATAATGACACAGGTCACCCTCACTACACAGTGAATTGGCACTGTCTCAGATTCCCACCCCCTGGCTAATCCCGATTTATATACTAAGCATGACACCTGTGGTATGGAATATTTCATTGGCCATTCCATTGTTCTGCCTACGCTTCTACGGGGAGCTGAAAAAAGTCCTTGAGTAGTCTAAACATCACTTAGCAACAACTAAAACCAATAGGTATTATTGATATTCCTTTCACAGCAATCACTAGAAAGAAAATTAACTCCTAACCAGATGAAATCAGGACACTTGGCTATCATGAAATAACTGATGATCATGCACCCGAGGCATTAGGTAACACAGTTGCAGATCAAACCTGGCAGCTGCTATGTCTGGAGCCTGGTCTTTAGGATAAAACTGACTTCAAGGTGCAAAGCCTGATGAGGTTCAAGTACTCCCAGCTTCTTCAGCTCAGCAAGTTTGTCCTGGCTGTAAGGCTTTGCTAGCACTTGGTTCCTCAGGAGAAATCTGGTGTTTAATTTGCTGAAGCCTCCTCTTTTGGCTGAGCAAGAAAAAACCTGTGAAAACCTTTCACTGGAGAATAGAGAAAGCTTTGTATCCAGATGGCAGCACCTGCGGAAAAATCTGTGGTGAAGATAGCCCAGCCGCAGCTATGGGATTCATCTGACTGCCCAATCTATTCCACCATTGTGGATTCACGTGATTGATCCTCCACCCCAGAACTGCAGAATGCCTTCTAGTTAGCCTTTGCTTTATTACTTCTTTTTATTCTTCTTGAATACAATCAATTATCCTTTGACATGACAATACTGATGGATCCTGACATAATTTTGAAGTGTTAATTTTCTGTCTGCCATTTCTCCTCTAAATATTTTTTTTCAGTGCTAGAACTCCACTGAATTATTAATACAGTAGTTATCTCAACTGATGCTGCCTTTTAGGTGTATATGTTTTCTTTTCCTTCATCAGCTGCCTTTCTCTTGTCTTGATTTTAGTTACAGATTCAAAGTTGTCTTCACTGCATTGACTCAAAGACAAAAAATGAGACCCATTTCAACATGCCAGGGGTGGGGGAAGAATGGAAGGAGGAAAAATTTTGGCACATTTAATTTTTCAAAATTTATCCTTATGCTAATAAGACAACTTGATGGAGATTGAATGCCATGGCTGAATGGTTTTGTTTAGCTATAAAAATTCAGTTTAAATCAATTTTTGTTACAAAAGGATGGGTTCTAAGTGATAAATGTTTCACATAAGGATTGCTCATTTGGGAATAAACAAGGAAGAAGGAAGATATGGGTATGTTAGCTAACAGAATAACTCAATCTCCATGTTATGTTAAATAGGATACTGGAAAATTGTATATAGGAATATGAGCTACAAGATGAGACCTTATGTGGAGCTCCACTCTCTGAAGTTAAAAAATGATAGACACAAACTGAGACATATGTACAACACAGGGGCTGTCTGAAGGATCATGGGTACACCGTTACAGAAGGACAATGAAAGAGCTTTGCTCTTGTTCAGCCTAGCACTACAAAGGCTGAGCTAAGATTGCTGCCCCTAAAAACTTTGTAAGAGCAAATATCGGGGCAAGAAAAGTAGTCTTTAGGGTAAATAAGGCAGTAAAAATACCCCAAATGAGATATTAGTACATTCTGGATGGAACTGAGGAGAAATTTTCAAAATGTCAGGGTAGCCAGACTGAGATAGCTACCCAGAAGGAGGTGTCTGAGACAAAGCACTTAAATAATTTAATATAAGAGTTCAAAGAATTCATAAAAGCTCATGTGCACAAAGGAAAACAATGTCTGCAGAAGATACTGTGAACAACTCCAGTGCTGCTCCTGTGTCAGGATGCTTCAGCAGAGGAAGGAATTTGGGGGAAGGCAGAGAGGCCACATGCATGGCAGGGTCCCATGGCCAGAAGAAACATTTGAACCTGTCCTAAACTCACAACTGTGCTTTTAACTGTTGAGGGGCTGCTGAAATGAGCATGTCCTCTTGTGGCTGCTTTGTGGATGTAGTGACACAGCTAACTTGACCAAAAATGGTGGGAAGTTTCGGAACTTTTTGTCATATTCAATATTTGTCGAAACCAAATCTGTTAGCTCTATTCAGATCTTCCAGAAACTCTGATTTAACATGGTGCCATTTTCACCAAGCAAAAGCTCTCTTTAACACCGTAAATTATAGAAGTAACAAAGTGATAACTTAATTTAAATGACCTTTGATGTTATTTGAATGGAGATAAGTAACATTCTAAATTGTTTATTTACCAAGCGTGGGATCTTTCTCCTCCTGTTTTTAAGACTTTCTGCTTATTTATTGTTTATTTACCAAGCATGAGTTCTTGGTTCTCCCATTTTTAAGACATTCTGCTTACCTGAAAAATCTTACCAAAACCCAGTTTGTTAATGAAAATGTAAGAATGAAATTTTAATAAAAAGCCTTGGTAAGAGGTGTGGTTTGGTCTGCACAAGCAATCCTCTGCTCTGACAAGGTGATATTTATTTACTAGATTTTGTAGAAGAGGAGTTTTAAGCCATTCATTTGTCCAACTTAAGAACCTGTATTGCTAGGAAAAACTCATCCCCTGCCAAAAGCCCTTGGCCAGGGGCTGATAAGGCGTTATGGGCTGGATGCAGTTCGTTGCTATAGCTTGCAGATTTCTTATTACTTTATACTCCATCTTCTTTTCAGTGCATTAGTTCACCCTTGTGACAGTCAAGCGTCTACATCTGTGACCAGATTGACCCATACTGGCATGACCAGAGCAAGGAGGCAGTGGGAGCACCGTGCTGCTGCCAGGCTGTTCCTACAATAGGGTGCATTCCTGCAAATAGAGTGAAGTTGGCCAAAGGCCTTTCCTCCTCCCACCCTTGACCAACAGGTGCAAACCAGCTGAGAATGCTAGGGGTCCATGTCTGGATCTCTACACCTTAGCTCTCTGCTTCTGCACTGGAGGAAAGTAGGGCTAAGTGGAAAGCTGGAGGGAGCTGAAAAACTTTCTACACATAGTAAATCAGTTTGTTTTGCTAGCTTTGTTGAGCTTGAAAACTGGTGTCCTTTTCCCCCGTCTTTACCTCAGCACCTTCCCCATTTTGACCACACAAGATTGTAAGCTTTTTTGGGGAAGGTATTGTTTCTTATTGGCAAAGGTATCATGACATCTCAGCAAAGAGGATGAACAACTGAAGCAGCTTGTTAACAGAAAATGAGAAAAAACTTTTAGTTCCATAAAGGTTATGGAGTCAAAATGTAGTCTAAATTGTAATATGTTCTTTTATTTTTCAGGTTACACATTGTTTCGAGGTTAGTTCTGGAACAAATGACCAGGCTTGCACTTATTGTTAGACTAAAATCCAATTTCTCAGCTAGTTGTTGCTTATTCTAAATAGGAAGTATCCGGTCTTACAGCTTCTCTGAAATCTATTCTCATGCAAAAAAGCAAATTAGAGAACTGTGTGCTTGTGTGTGGGTGTAGCAGAGGAGAAAGGGAAGAGAATGGATTTCTGTTTACTTCATATCCCCAAATGCTCTGTTAATTGCTTTCCTTTCTCCCTCCCTCTTCTCCCATGATGACAGCAAAATCAGCTCTTGTCTGTTGCTATAAATTGCCCCCATGCCAAATGAACGCACGGTTATAGAATCAGATAGATTTAATGACAGAAATTCAAGGAAGTCTTAAAAAAAAAAAAAAGGTATCTTCTAAAATACAGAAGAAATGAATGACATGTTTCCTGCTTTTGGTAGCAGAAGGAATATAATTTCGCTGGCCAAATGCAGTGAGGACAGGCCTCCTGCATGGTGTGTTGGGGGTGGTGGGGAAGTGGGTAGGGGATGTTTTGACACATACTCCTGGATCCCCTTCCCTGACTAAGGTGCCACTACACTGTTGGGCTAACGCCTCTCATTAAATTAACTGAGAAATAAAACAAAAGAAATTCCTTCATCCCTGAATGATGTTAAAGTAAGAGGTTAGATCCAAACACAAATTTAAACACCTTGTGTGCTCTGTTTAATGTGATGCTGCCACAGCATTCCTAAGCTTCTGATGAGATGGCAAAATTATTCCCATTTACAGATGTGAAATTAGAGGACAACACTTTTTTACAAAACCTCTGATTGCTTCAGTGGTGTCTGAGCTTTTGGCTCTTTCCCGGATAGCCACCTGAAACCAGCCACAGCCCCGGGAGACCTATGCTTCTCATCTGAGTGTTAGCAGCCAGTGCTCCTGGGCGTTCACTGCGCCTGCAGGCAGGTTTCCCCCTCCCTTCCCCTGGTACTACAAGAAAAATGCACCGACCTTGAAACCCTTTACCCTGGATTGTGCACGCCATCTGCGACAGGGCAGCTTTCCTGCCTGCTGGTAAGAGAAAATCCCTGAGTGAGGGTGCAATGGGCTGGAGGAAGGCAACCGAACTGCGCTGCCCTCCTTGGCTGGGGAGCACAGCCAGGTGGGAGAATCCCCCAGCATCCCTCCTGCTCCCTAGCAAGGGGTGCTGCTGCAGCAGTTTGTCACCGGCGACAAAAAATGAAGATAAACCATGAGCTGAGGAAGGAAAAGAAGGAAAGGTTTCAGTGTTTAAAACAGGTATGAAAAAGGGCCCTACAACCTCTCACAGCCTGCAGGCTGACTTTAGTCACGAGCAGCCAGCAGGTAGGCAAGCACACCAGCCAGTACCCAAATGCAGGAAAAGAGACAGTTTACACAGATTGAAATTAGTAAGAAGTTGTTCATAAGCGCATGTGTGGAAAAGCTACGGCTTCTGTGAGTTTTAGGGTGTCCTGCTATTCTAGGTGTGAAATACATATACATTTTTGATTTGACAGGCACTGCATTGACAACTTTTCATTGCCATGTATAATAGAGGAAGTTATCTTTGCAGGAAATTTATTTTCCCTAAACCTCATCCCAACAGTTTCTTTAAAAAATCCCAGAGCTTCTGTTTACTTATTAACACTTGCAGACTACAAAAGCCCTAGTATTACACAGGATGCATTTCCTTTTCTTTCACCCTACTTTTCTCTCCCTGAAAGTCAATATTCCTCCCAAAAGTAATTTGTTTTGTTGTAAATTTAGCGTGTGTTCGATGATAGTTATTGAGGTGGAGGATTAAAGTGTCTGTCTGGGGGCAGGCAAAGACAATCAGCAAACCTCACCCCACAACTCTTCTAGTACAGTGCAAGCCTTGATCTGTTATTTCATTCTTCAGTCTCTCTTTTCAAGAAAAAAGTACTTACCGGTTCTCACAGTCATTCTGTCCATTACCTGACTAAGAAGACCATATACAAGCAGCGGAACCAGTTGTGCGTATGCCTGGGATGAATTTTCCCCACTAACTGACCTACTAAAGAGCCTTTCAGCACTTGTGCAAAATTACTTTTTTAGAGAAATACACATTATCAGTGCCGATTTTAGCATCTTCACTGAACATGTGCAAATGCTAACACCCCCTCCTGTGTTTCCTACCAGTTCATGCCAGATGTCGTGCCAGCTGATTTGTTAGTTCTGCACTTGGATTATAAAAATATAGCTGTAGCAGGGTTCACTTTTTAAAAATTATTCTTTTCTGGCACCCTTTCAACCACAAAAAGACTGTCCTGTTTTACATCCCATCCTTCTGATAAACAGTCTCTGATTATGCATGAGATTTTAGCACAATGGATGAGTGCCAGTTGGCATAACTTCCTACCGTAATGGCGAGCACCTTCTCCACCAGTCAACACCAGCTGAGCGTGTTGATTTACATGTCCTTTGCACTGCAGATGAAGCTGCCTGACAGATTTTTATGGGGGAAGGAAGAGAAAATGACAGATGCTCCAAGCCGCACCCTTCTTTGTCACATAGGGGTGAGTTTTCTGGCGTGTGCAGCACTTACAACTGGAGTCAGGGCTTCCCAAAGGAGCTCAGCTGTTATTCAGGCTGTTGTTTAGAAGAGCTCTCAGCTCATCAGGCATGGGGTACTTGAGAAGCCAACATCACATGTGTAACAATCCTTCCTTTTTTCATCCCAATTCACCTGTGTATCGTTCCAATGTTAATTTAATCTATCTGCTCAGTTTGGAGGGATTAAACTAGCACGAGGCCAAAACGAATATACGCTCTATCTTTTGGTAAGAGAAACAAGATTTTATTTCAGGTATTGTTCTCCATATGTTAATATGGTGCACGTTGAATAAACGAGCTGTTTCAACTGGACACAGCCTGGCAAAAGTGCTGTGGGCAAAGAAATTGCACAGGCTTATTAATGGCATGCTATAAAGGGGGCTGCTCTAAGGCCAGTCTCTCAGCCTCCTGGGGCTATGCCTGCATGCTTGGGCCTCCTTTTCCTGCCCAGTAGCTCAGCTGGAACCTGGTGAGGCATCCACACGGCTCAGAAACTGAATTCTGGATAGATTGTGTAGGACAGTGCTGTGGAACGCTCAGTCCTGCCAATGTTGACCTATATGGTCAGCAAAGGTGAGAGTCTGGGCCCAGCTAAAAGCTTTGGGTGTGCCCAGGGACTCCACTCCTTGCCTTGGAGAAAGGCCAGGGTCCAGAGCATGTCTGGCACGTGACACAGATCATAGGCAAGGACGGCACAGAGAAAAGGGTGGGATACTTTGTGTTCGTAAATCTGGATTATTCTGTCTATCTAGACAATTTGAGTTAATATCTAGGCTTAGATTCATCTTGCTGCTGGAGTTACACCAGACAAAAACTGGAATGACATATGAGTGAGTAATCCTAGGCTCCCTCACTTGCTAGTGGGAAGAAACAGGCATTTCTGGGCTGGATTCGTTCTTCTTTGCACAGAGATGAATCATGCTGTAGAGATACCTCTTTCACTTCATTGACCATAGAGGGAGCCCAGGGTGACAACTTCAATGCGGGTATCTATAATGTAAAAGCCTACCTCTGGTGAGATGAATCTCACAACTAGTGTCAGTTCCCAGTACTTTAAAAAGAGAAAGTGGCTGAAAAGAGAAAAATGCCCAGTGATTTCCAAGATGAGAGTTTTCCTCTTTGTCTTTCTGTGATAATCTTGCTAAATCACATTTGGCAAGATGAGCAGGGAGATGCTAGCAAAAAAAGAGATGCAGAGTAGGGAAAGACAAGAAACAGGAATCTACTGACCTTTTCATTATTTAAAACAAAACAAAACAGGGAGTGGGATATAAGAAACAGAGTAATTGAGATTAATCATGAATTAGGCAGCTTTGATTCCTGCAGTGACCCATCAGGAGTCTGCCATTTGGAGCTGAATCATTCTCTAAGGTCAGACATAGCGGCAATCATTTCCACTGAGTACAGTTTACAGTCTAAATATGAGAAGCAAAAATATCCTTCAGCATTGTTGCTCTTCAGTGGCCTCGGAGGTATCTTTTCAAAGACAGAACAGGCAGCTGTTGTTTAACTATGCTCGATCTCCAGGTGAGCAAGGATTAGACATTGTTTTTTGCACCTGCATCACAATTTGTGCTGCTTAAACTACAAAGAAGTGACAGCACTATAACTCACACCCATTAAGGAAGCCCTTTGGCAGCTCTGGTTTGTTTTTCTGGTTGGAGTTTTGTTTTGTGCAATCTGAGAGTATATCCATCGCCTGATGGAAGTTTTTAATAAATTGTCACCTGATCCTTTGCTGTTCATTAAGCATGTAATACTTCGCAAAAATAACCTTATTGTGCACCATCACAAACCACTTCAATTGCTGTCTAAAAGGTTTTCACAAAGACATACAGCATTAGGTGAAGGAGGAGATAATGTATTGGCCTCCTTTTGCCTGGGTACCGGTGCTATCACTGGGCTATTACCTAAATAAGTGAACAACCTGGGGATAAAACAGGGTACCCCTGCACTTCAGCTGTGGCCAGAAAGAAAAGCACATGGCAGTTACAATTGACTTTTCTGTGGGAAGGATCGGGCTGGTGTGTCCTAGTTACCCAGGGAAGGCTTTCAGGGGAGGAATGTCACAGCCCTGTGTCCTGGCCAGGCACCAGGGAGAGACACCTCTGAGTGCTGTCTTTAGGGTGCAGGGACAAGCATGGTCAGGGACAAGCACAGTGAGACTATGGTAAAATGTGTGGCAGTCCACAGGTGCCTTCAGGGCCATGCGATGAGAGACTGATTGCTGAGGCCATATTTTTGGGTTTTGATAGTTTTAAGAAGAGCGTGTATGGACTAATTGAGGCTCTGGGTGTCAACCCTCACCGTGCCATGATGTGGGAGACTCATGTTCTGCTGAGAAAAAGTAGCATTGTCATCATGGTCTTCGTGGGAGTTATGGAAGATTGGAGAAAGGGGAAATTACTGGAGACAATGGTAATAAAAAACCCCGGTTCCTGCCACGTCTCAGAAACAGAGAATCTTATGAGGTGTTCCCAAAAGAAAATGAGGCAAGGATATTGGTCAATACCCTTGGAAATTATTGCTCAAATAATTGGCAGAAATGCTTTTGGGCTTGTGTAGGTGGTTGCGAAGTTTATAAATGTTGCAGTCTGCATCTGCACAATCTGTCCTGTGTGAATATTTCTTTGCCTAGAGGTTCTAACATGGCTGTTTAATACAGTGTTTGACATTTGCAAAGCATTATTTGCCTGTGTGGAGAAGTCGTGATTAATAGTAATAGACTTTTTCTTGTTACAAGAAGTCCCCAGCCTTTAATCAGAAAGGGTGCTGAAGGGAGATCTTTCCTTAAGGAAACAGGAGCAACTGTGTGATAGCAGAAATGAGCCTATAAGCTGTAGATAGCTCCAGGGTGCTATAGACATGCACAGAGGAGTAGAAAGGCAATGTCTGAAGAAACCAGACAGAAAAAGTAATATATTTAAGGCTTAGACTTTTACTCCCCTTTTCTAATGTAATTAACTAATTGTTTCTTCCAACCCATACGCCTGCTGGTGCTTCCACTGCTTCTTCTGTCAGGCCAGTTCTTTCACACTTGTCTGTTTGCTGGGTTTCTTATCTCCTTTTCTGCGTCTGCCACCAGCTATGGGAATCAATTCCTGTAGCAAGTCTGACCGGCTCCTTGGCCTCATTCAAACATCCCCCTTTGGGATACTATGCCTCGTGGGTTTGGGTGCTCCCTCTCGCTTCCTGACAATTGTGTTTCTGAAACCCATTACGGCATCGTGGTCCAGTTCTTCTGTAGCCATCTTGTAGCTTGGGGTTGACTCTAATCCACCCTGTACCCATCCCTGCACAAGTATCTTCACCTTTTTTTTGCTGATTCCGCTTAACAGCTTTTCCCATCACCTGGTCCTCCCCATGACCCAATTATCTGTTTCCACAGGAATGTGAGACACACTTCAGCCTCAGTTAACTTTTATTTTTGAACTGCGGCTTCTTTATTACAGGCTCTGTGGCTCAGTTTCTACAGTTTTGAAAACAGCAATGCTTTCATATTTGCTGCAAGAATACTATAAAATGAAATACTTAGAGGGAAGATACGGGGGGCTGGAGACAATTAAACTTCTCATTTAAAACTGCTAACCTCTTCTGCCTTGTGTGGAAGATAGGTGCTCCTTTCTAGTTATGTTCTAGTCATGCTGATATAACTTCTAATATATATTTTCAATATATTTTCCCAGAATCCAGAAATAGACGCAAAAATTTCCTAAGTGATCTAAGTTTAATTCTACTCCATGACTACAATATCTATAATTAAATTAGGGGGAAAAAGATTTTTTACAGGATGAAAATGCAGGATAAATCAATCTTGTGTACATGTTAATATCCATTGTGATGTATGGAACACTTTAAAAGCCTAAGGAGGTTGCGAAAGACAATAACAAAACTCCCAGTGACTACCACATAGGTAGCATTGCACCCACTGTTTGACGCCTTCAGGTCATGGTAGTCTTTACTCTTTCTAACCTGTAAAATATATTTTTGTTGTTGGTTATTTGTTTTTAGTTTTGGGTTTTTTTGGTAATTGAAAACTTGCTAAGGAAGGGGCATTTCAATAGTCAGAAGAAACTGCTGCTATTATTGATATCTATTCTTTATTCAATGGATTAGGATGAACAAGCCAGTCTTTTTAGATCTGCAGTTTAAAGGAGAGCTGCTAAATCATGAGTCCCAAATAAAAGCTAACACTTCTGCCACGTCAGTCATTTGGCAGAAAGGGGAGGATAATGAAAGGTATGGAAGATTTTAAATTGGTCACAGAGGTCCTGAAAAGGTGGTAGAAGATGAAAGAAGAGGGAAGGAACGTGCTGGGAAGAAATGCATGATGAAGGGAAGAGAGTAGCATGGAGGCTGAAATAGGACAGTACCTGCAAGAGGCTTCCGAAGATCTTTCTTTTGCTTGACTTGTACAGGCTTTTTTTTTTGAGTTGACAACCAATTAGATGCCAACTTACAGGGTATTCACACTGAACTTCCCTAGAAATAAGCAGTGAAGCAAAACCTACCTCACGATTACTTCTGTATGGGGACAGGCCATCAGTTCCTGCCATACTACAGTATCTGAACCCCATCTGACTTCAGTCTCCAATTCAGATGGGGAGATACCCCTGGACACCTGGCTTCTTGAGAAATGTCCAGAGGCATATTGGACCACACATCTAGCATGTAAGTGGCTTTTGAAATGGCTATCTAAACCCTTAATTTACGGATCCAACTCCTCTCTAATCAGAGAGATCTGATATACTTGCTGCTGTCCTCTCCAAGAAGAAGAAATTATTAGTTTTTCATTGCTTAGATCCTCATTGACTCTGTCCAGTGTCTGGTTAGCCAGCTGCACCACGAAACACATACGTGTGATTTCTTTCTTTGAGGATACTCTAGCTCCTTTTAACTCCCTTTTCTCTTCCAGATTCCGTTCCCAGGTGATTTTCTGGAAGGCTGACTTTTTGAAGCCAGTTGGTTTTAATTTGCTTTTTTCCTTCTTCCTTTCTCAAGGAATGTGAACTCTGTCATCTCATAGTCACGCTCTCCTTAGTTGCTCTTCACCTCCCTGTTCTGATCACAATCCCTTTCTAATGTGTGCTGGGGTAGAGTTTGGCTGGGGTAGAGTTAATTTTCTTCATAGTAGCTTGTATGGGGCCATGTCTTAGATTTGTGAAGGAAACAGTGTTGATAATACAGGGATGTTTCAGTTATGGCTGAGCAGTAAGGTAAGTACTTAAAGTAACTTAAAGTTACTTTGAGTAAACTTAAAGGAACTTAAAGTACTAAAGTAATACAGCCTCAAGGCCTTTTCTGCTCCTCACACCACCCCACCAGTGAGCAGGCTGGGAGTGCACAAGAAGTTGGGAGGGTACAGAGCTGGGACACTGACCCCAACTGACCAAAGGGATATTCCATGCCGTATGACGTCATGCTCAGTATATAAAGCTGGGGGAAGAAGAAGGAAGTGTGGGACGTTTGGAGTGATGGCATTTGTCTTCCCAAGTAACCTTTACCCGTGATGGAGCCCTCCTTTCCTGGAGATGGCTGAACACTTGCCTGCCCATGTGAAGCAGTGAGTGAATTCCTTGTTTCGCTTTGCTTATGCGCGCAGCTTTTGCTCTACCTGTTAAATTGCCTTTGTCTCAACCCACAAGTTTTTCCACTTTTACTCTCGCGATTCTCTCCCCCATCCCACCGGGGGGAGTGAGCGAGTGGCTGTGTGATGCTTAGTTGACGGATGGGGTTAAGCCAAGACAAATGTTTGCAGTTCTTGCAGTGTCTCCTTTTCACTTGCTTTCTCAGCTTTCTGTACCCAAAAGTTGTTGCCCATATCCAGAAATTGCTGGATTGTCTGTGCCTTGCTGTATTCCTGTCCTGGATACTGGATTCACCAAAGTTACTTATTCTGGAGCTACTGTCCCTTTCTTGAAGACAGAGCTGAAGATGTCAGGCTTTGTGTGCATAAGTGGTATACTAAAATGCAGCTTTTGCTTTACCATGTAATATTGCTTCCTCCTTTGTTCCCAACTGGACTGCATTTCAGACAGCAGAATGAAATTGGCTCCCCCAAGCTTTATTAGACTTCAAACCATCTTTGCTCATTTTCCATTTTACTGTCATAGCTTATGAGCAATGAAAGAGCTTCATTAATACTGATTTCTTGGATAATATTCAGAGAGCACTGCAATATGATCCTCCTATGCTGGCCTGGAAAGTGTCACTTCTGGGCTATCACCATCCCTCTGAACCAGCCAATTAAATGCCATGTCCCAGTTCACATGAATGTGGTACTGACTGTTTCAGCAGAAGAAATCCACCGTTTGGTAACTGAGCCTTTCCAAGGGATCCCTGGAACAGAGCACCCACTGCAGCCCACTGGATGCCTGTACTTCCCAGCATGATGAAGCGCACAAAAAGGAGGGCAAGCTAGATTTGTTTAACAGGTTACAAATACCATGCAGCGTGTATGGCATTTTGTGTTGTCATGCTGTCTCAAAGTCAAAGACATACAGCAATCATCTCACATGGCTAGTCAAGGTGCAAGATCTGGCCAGGGTTTCTGACAGATCTTAAACACAGCAAAGGAGTGTCCTTTCCCTGGAAATCTGAAGAGATTATGTTTACTAAAACCAGCTGAAGACCATCAGACACCATGATAAGTGAAACCGCTGAACATTCAAGACTTTGCTAAGGCTTGATACTTTCCATATTCAGGTACGGTGCAGCTTAGAGGGTGCGTAAACACTGGGAACAGATGAATACTCAGTGTCCTACAGGTGTTCAGAGGAGAAGGGGTACAATTTTGACAGCCCTGTGGCATGTCAGCCTTGTGGTCCATGCATCTCTTGGGGAAGATTGAAAGACAGAAACTCATTTAGACTCTAAACACATGTTTTCTAAAGGGAGAACAAATGCATGTACAGAAATTGATTAAATCTTGCCAGTTTATCTTATTAACGAGAGCATTTTGTTAGATCAGGATTTATGGTGGAGAGGTTGAACTCTGTTTCTGTGGTTCTGTGCTCAGAGTTGTATTCTTGGAAGACTTCAATCTTGGGCTGAAGACTGCAAAATATTTATCGAGCATCTATCACTTAGGGACTCTAGTTGCAATACGCTGTATGCCATAATGGCAGAGAGTAAGTTTTGAAGTAAATCAACAAATAAGAAATATAAAAGTTACTTTCCAGTTTGGCACATTTAATCACCCCTGGAGGAAGCTTGGACTGTTATAGTGAATCCTGCTGAACACAGTTTTCTTCAGGACTCTAACCCACTCATCTGCCTTTACTGCCCTCGGAAAGGAAGGGAAAGATAAACATATTCAATTGAAACTCCAACAAGTTGTGGAATTTTATACCACGTACTCTATCCACTTCCAAACTCTTAGTGATATTTTCAAGCTCCTCTTTTTCTCTCAAAGTAGTTAAATAACTCTATGAGGATGACACCAGGGAAAAAACCAGATTACTGTTATTTTGTCGTGAGGGCTCCAGTGGGATTTTGAGGGAATCGATTCAACAAAAAATACACAGAACAAATTTGCCGGGCCAGTAGAGAGGAATAATAGTCTCACACTCTGCCTGCCTGTTTCATCATTATTCTTAATGGCCTGCTCTTGCATTTCTAGGATACAGTGTACCTAAAAGTGGATGACTAGTTGTTCTTCATGACTCAGTGCATTTGGATTCAAAGCTGCATTTTTGCTGGATATAGGATGCAAACCTGAGGACAGCTCATGCCGTGCATATATTATCTCTGTCAATGTTTCTCAGGCAAGTCTCAGGTGCTGTACGTATACCCTTTTGTGGTCTTTTCCTTTCTTTTTCTTTTTTTCTGATTTGTTAAGAACTGCTGGGGATAACACTGAAAACCAGTCTGACTTCTAATGCACCTCTAGAGAACTACTGGATGAATTGCTTTTCTTCTGTGAACACGATTTTGTTTCTTCTGCACATCATTTATGGCACCTGTCTGCTATTTTCACCGTAACTTTGGAATGGGTTCTCCCAGACCCCATAGCTGTCATCACTTTCTTAAAATTATTTTGCACAGGAGATTAAGATGTCCATATTGCTTACACTGCGATATAGTCAAACAAGTGCACACTTTTGTATTGTGCACACAATATTCTGACAATGTTCTTTAATTTTAGAAGGCTAATCTTCATTCATGCTTTTGTAATAAAGGATGCCTTTACTTCTAAGAGCCAACAAAAGAAGCAAACTTGTCAAATCAGGAACGAGATCAGATTTGCAGGTGTATTCATGTGGTCACAAATCATTTGCTATCCAACTACCACAAAAATACACTCAATTTTTCACAAATGGCTATTTAGAGAAGTTCATTTATTGATGGTCTTCGGGAAAATTAATGGACGTGATAACTTCTTAGCGTTTTGCCTGTCAGATATGCTAAAGAAGCAGCTTTTTAACTCTATATTTACATGCAATGAAACTTGCCGTTCCTGAAGATATTTTACACCCAAAGACTAAGCATGCTGCAGCAAAGAAATACCAGGAATGGATGGTTAAAATTACTTCATTTGGACTGAACTAAAGGCAGCATTACTCAAAGTAATGTTTTTTAAAAACATGGATAGTTAAAATGAGGCTTCTAGTAACCATAAAGCACCAAAGAGTTAAGTATTTATAACTTTTGGCCCAATTAGTGATGTGGCTAAACCTGCACTTGAAAGCTTACTTTTATGAAGGTATTAAAAAAAGAAAACAAAATAGGATGTTGTATAACTTCTCGTACAGAGATTTGTTTTTCTAAGTCTCTACCAGACACTTCAGTTGGTCGTTTCTTAAGAAAAAAAAATAATATATAAAAAGAGCCATAGCAGATATCATTCAAAAGGTTAGTGAACACTGAAGCTTCAGAACTCCTCCAAAACATGTTCTTAGACTCTTTTAAACACTGTGCTGGAATTCTGATCTGTAGAATCATCAGAAGACAAGACAATAAACCAAGGCATTTCTATTTCCACATTTTTGTTGGCGCTCATGAACAGTAGAAATCAGGATGCCTCTTTCAGCTTCTGATTATAACTTTTTACGCAACGAAAGCAAGCTCTGCCTAACTACAGGTGAGTGCTGATTTCTAATGCAGTCAGCAAATGCAAACTGGACACCTGATACCAACCAAGAAGCTATCCCACATCTCGCCTCTGCTGGGCCAGTTAATTCAAATGTATTAACTCCACAGATCCTTCCTCCCCAGTCCCAGGAAATCATGCATGAGATTGCAGTATGGAGTTTAGTATCTGAAACTTCAGGATGTTGCCTGGTATAGAATTTAAAACAAGAAGCAGGAACCCACACCAAAGCAAGGCATGAAAAAAAACCACCCCACAATTTAAAAGATGAAGGAAAAGTCCATTTGCATTTGTTACTTACCAAAAGAACAGATTCTTCGGTGAAATTAAAAGTACCTCTGAGGCCAGAATCAGAAAATCTGTGGCATGTATGATATGTGACAAGGAGTAATTGTGATTTGCAGGTAAGAGTGGCAGAAGGGAAAAGGAATGAAAGCATATAGCAGAGGTTTTCATAGGAAACACAACTTCATATATCCTCCAGTGAATTATTTTACTTGCTTGCTGGCTCCTATCCAACCTCTCTGTCATGTCCAATGTCCCTATGTGGGCTTCTGTATGTCCCTATAAACACACCCACTTCAGACCTGCTGTCACTTGTTAACGCAGCCATTCCGTGTTTGGCGCTCTTGTGAGAGGTGCTGCTCACAATGGGGCTGTGGAAACAACCTTGGAGGAAGACGTTCACACCTGGGAGCTGGAGGCTGACCACTCTGAGAAGGTGCAGCCCAGAGACACATCCCACCCTCACGTGAGTTCACAGGTGGATGGGGTGGTAATCAGGGCCACAGCGCCCATGTGTTCGGAACACGCCTCCGTAGTGGCACATCTTCAGTGAGCATAATTAATGCTATTAACTGCAAAGAAACTACGCAGGCTGCTCTGCCTGGCGGTCTGGCCACGAGGATGAAAGGGGTAATGCTGCATCTGTTTCCTTCTGCACTGTGTGTCACGCTTCCCACTGACAAAGAAAGTTAAAGCTTTGTTTCCCATCAATTTCAGCTTATATCAATCACAGCTAACAATACCCTGTGCCCCTGTGATTAACTCAGACGCGTGTAATTGTTTGTCTTGGCAGACTCGGTTCATTGCTCAGTAACTTATGGCTTGAAAGCCCAACCATACGCTGAAGTTAGTAAATGCTGCAATTGCTCACCGCTTGCAGAGTTGGAGACAGTTAATGCCACCTGGCTTCCAAACACCTTTGCCATCATCTAGAGCATTTCCTCAGTCATCTACCTTCACCAATTGTTCATGATAAGTGTTAGGAAGATGAGCACATTGAACAAACTACTAATCAGACACATTTAAAAAGCACAGTATAACTTTCAATGATAAAATAATAAATTTGTGTTACACTTCTCTGGCAGTTGCATAAATGGTTACTGCTCCTATTTAGGGTCTTGCGTTCGCTCCATATAGTATGAACCCATTACATCTGTAGCACTAATAAATAATATAAAGTCCCAGTGTAAGAGAAGGTGTCAGTGTGAGTTGTCTTTAACCAGTTTACAGGCTGTACAGGTGGTTTGGTATTCGGGTACCTGCACAGCTCAGCCTCAGAAGCAGCCCGAGTACACTCTTCTTGTGTCTGTGTCGCCCTGAAGCCAAGACATGGTTTTCCAGCCACTTCAGTAGTCTTTCCAGTGGTGTCCTCCTCCTTTGATTTCCCAGTTGGATGGTCTGGGTCCAGCTCCCTTTTCTCCAGCTCTTGTTAGATTTTGCTCCCTAGAGCTGTGGTACTAACACTGAATGTTGATCTCTCCCAGTCCATTCTTCAGGATGCCCTTTTTTGTTCACCCTTTCTGGCAAAGCGTTTTCCATAGAGATTTCTTCTCCTCTGAAAGACCAACACACCTTTCAGACACCCTGGTTTTCCAGGCACAGGCCCCTGTTCGACAGGAATGCCTCTCTTCCCTCCTGCCTTGTCGTATAACTTGCATTTAGCTATACCCAAATGCACTTTCCTCAATATAGGAAGTTACTGAATGACCAACATGCTCTGTTTCCCTGGTCCTTAGTGTTTGTTGACCTCTGTCCTAACCTCTGTCATGCCTGTGATTTGCCAGAAGTGACTGTGTATCTGTTTGCAGATCGCTGATGAGGATGCTGAGTATCTGGGGCAGATCCATGAGGAAGATATATATCTCCATTCAGCAACCTCCCTGCTGACAGAAGCTTGAAGTCTCTCAATGAGCTAATTATCTTTCTCTCCACCCTGTGCTTTTTTCTCTCCTATAATTCTACATTTCTAATCAGAATACTGTGAGTTACTAAATCAAATGCCTTTACACAGTATAAGTCCATTACATCAATGCAGTTATCTTTAATCATTACATCTGTCATCTTATTGAAGAATGAAATCATATTTGTTTGACAAGATTTTTGTTATCCGGAAAATTGTTCTGAGCAACACTAACTGTATTTCTATAATTTAATTCTTTTTTAATCAAATCCTTACATTAGCTTTTCTGGTATTTTAACTGCAATTTATGTCAGGCTGGGCTATGAAAAAAATGCTCCATGGATGGAGAAAATAGGAGGTCATCCTCTCCCATCCATCATTAGGCACTTTGTTCTGCCCAGTTCTGCCTAAGGTGGTACCAATCTGTTTGTAAGAACCGAGGCATTTTGGAAAAATAGCTTAATAATATAAAAAATATTTCACCCAAGGTAGGCAAAGATAGATGGAAGAGTAACTTTTTCTCCTTTCTTAAGATGAAGTACAGAGCATTGAAATGATAAAATTTTGGATACATTCTATTTGAAAGTTGCCAAGAAAATCCCATAATTGAATTATTAATGAATAGTATTTATTTATATTTGTTTATTTAGATGTATTATTATAGAACAGTTTCTGGGAAGAGACCCTGCTTTCACTCAAATATTTATTTTGCGGAGCTTGGACCCTTTCAATAACTCTGCTTATCTGCTTTTTTTCAAAGCAAGAGCTATGGGCATTCCCAAACCTCTTGGCTGTTCCCATTTTTAAGTAAAATTTTCCTTTGATAAGCCAAGAGTTTTTAACATTCTATTAAATTCTATTTAAGTGTCCTGTTGGGAAACATGACTTTATTCCCACCCAAATCCACTTGAAAGTTCCTGGTCAGTAATGGTGCATGGCCCACTAGAGCCTCCCCTTTGAGGCTCGGTTCCCTGAGGATCTGCACGGACTGAGTCTGAGACATCTTGCAGACCCCGAATGAGTGACGTTACTGGAATATCAGTTGATGCAGGAGAGCACTGGGGAGCAGGGCCTCTGGGCCAGCTTTGGAAAGCTGAGTGAGCACCTGAGGTGGAGTGATGTGACCCTATGGGGGAAGCCCACATGGCATTTTTGCTGGAGTTGGACAACGTGAGAGCTGTGACCATGATCAGAGCTGGCCTTAGCCCCACAGCTGCAAGCACAGACGTACTCAGATAGGGCAGTGTGGTTCCTGCGCTGTCTTCTCTCTCCTAGGGCCCTGGTTTTGACCAGAGGTGTGCTGAGCCTGGAGGCTGGCAGGTGGTCCCTCTTTGCCTAGCCAATACTCATCTTAAAAGCTGAGAAGGGCTGTCAGAAAGTCGGAGATTGACATTTCAGTCTGTGCCACAGCTAATTTTTCTTCATTTCCTCCCAATCAGTAGGAGTCAACAGGCTGCCACGCTGGGTGACAACCCTGTATATACGCTGGAGGCACAGGCATGCAAGTATGTGGTACAGGAACAGGAATGTGTTTTACTCAGTATGAAGCACTTTGCTGCTGAGATATTGATGCGCCTGGGTCACCACCTGCCTTGTTCCCTACTAACTCAATGCTTCCTCTCCTCCCACAGCCAGTGAATTGTGAAAGGAGCAGAAAAGCAAGCTGACTGGTACAACAGAGTTGTGTCTCATCCCAGCCTGACCCTGCCTAGCCAAGGCTGTGGGCACTTTTCAGCAGGATAGGTGGCAACAACTTGTGTCATCCCTTGCACAGTTGCTCTTCTGCACCCTTCTGATTTCCCCTCTTCCCCCTTCTGTCCTCTGTGATGATTTGTCTCAGCATGCATATCCACATCACAGACTTCCACTAGTGACATGCTAAGTCTACCTCCCACAACAGATCAGACTTGACAGGAGCTTGGCTAAAATGCAGAGTGGAAAAAAGGCATTGCTACTGAATGCCTTTTCTGAGCATGTGTTTCAGAATTGTCATGTCAGATTACGGATCTGGAGACTGGAGGAAGAGACCACCATGAACGGTGACCATTCTTATCATTTATACTAGACCTGATCAGCTGGTCTAGTATATGATTTCCATAACAATCATTTTGCTTCTATCCTCTTCTCAGAAGGAGCCATCTCATTTCTTCAGATCAGTGGCAGTGACTCTCCCAATAAACATGAAAAAAGATGTGGAGAATTACACACCAATGATCTTAAGAAATTATTTGAATCAAATGCTGAAGTATTTAGAAAGTACCTGAAAGACAAAGAAAGAGTTAAAGAGGCAGTGGGGATTTGTAAGGAGCAAATTGTATAAAAGCAATCAAATTTTCTTCTGCAGCAGAAAAGCAGATGTGGAACTACTCTATAGAACTTCACTTTGGGAACTCTTTTGATTTGATCTTACATTACATTCTTATAAACCAGCAAAAGAAATACAGTCAGGATGAAATCACTAGATGGTGTCCACAAAACATGTTCTGTATCTATACTCAGAATTGGTTCCATGGCAAAATAGAAAGAGGCAGCAAGGGCTCTTCCAGAGGTCTTTCTGCTCTGATTCTGCTCAGTGATTGCACCAGTGATCCCGCTCATACACTTACAGATGACATAAAGCTGGGTTGGAAAACTGGTTTGGAGTTCAAAGTTATCTTGACAAAGAAGAGAAAGGGCATTAAACCCAAGAACAATTTCAAGAGAATGCTTTAAGAGATGAATGCTCAACTGTATGGGCATAGAATTTTTAACAAGTAGTCCGGTTGCTGTTTTCAGAGAAGGATCTGCGGGATCGTAATGGATCACGAGCAGAATGCAACATGTTGTACTGTTACGAACAAGGCAAACATCGTACTATGATATATAAACACACGTGGAGTTGTCAAAACACCTGATGTGTCAGTAAGGCCTGAGTGTGAATATCTTGTCCAGTTTTGGGCAGTGTGGTTCAGCGAAGATGGAGGCCAATTGGGGAGTGTCAAAAGAAGAGCAACATGAGTGCATCCATACTGTTGAACTCTTTCACCTTCTAAAATTAGCTCCTTGGCCTGTGTTAACTTGTCAGGTATGCCCTGCAGCTCTCCCAGAGAGTCCTAGGCCAAACTGGGACAGCGACTGGTTGTCATGACCTCTAGGGTTACTCAGCCTGCGGATATAAAAAGATCATGACTGTGGGTTTGCAGGATTCTGTAACGCAATGAGGACATGGAAGCTTTTATCTTCTAAATTTCTCTACTTTATTACAGACCACCACAAACACCACACAAAGTCACCACTAGCAATTATATGTATTATTAATAAAGTGTGTGTATATATATCAAGCTATTACAAACTACTATCAGTGATCAATAATATCTTTATCAACCAATAGCAATATTATAGCAACCAATAGCCAACAACCAATAACAACAACTAAGTAGGTGAATACAGTATTACAGGTTACTACAAACTTATCATTAGTGAAGCAAGCTTATCAACAATGTAGCAGCAGATATACTTATGACAGATTACTTACATAGATGTATAAAAGCAGTGTCAAGTGACCTAGACAGATTTCGGAAGGTGCCAAACCATCCCAGAGATGGGAGGACAAACTACACTGACCCTAAAAGTGGTCCCAAAGGGTGATGTATAAGGTAACAGAGAGAGTCTCACTTCAAAGATGATCCACATCACAGAGCCTGGAGTCAGTCAACTGGGTCCCTGGTGAGAGTCCAAGGTCTTGTAGAAAGTTCATGTGGAGAATTCAACTTATTTGAGAAAAAGCAGCATGCTTTGCTCTCAGAGAGAGGGGCTCCATTTTGGATAAAAATTATGTCCTTTTCACATCATAGAGACATGAGGGGGCGTAGACATCATCACTTCAGGCAGCCAATACATGCTGTAAATTCTGAATTTTCACATATAGCAGACAACAGATGATGATGATGTTTTCTGTTTTTTCAGAGCATTTTTTATTTTTCCAGACTGTTTTCCAACTTTTCAGATGATAAGTTGCCAAATCCCTTGGATTTGCACTTTTCAGGGATATCTCAGGATGTGTCTTGTTTCTAGATAACATGGGTGTACATCAAAGAGGCCAGCTGCACTTTTCAAGGATGTTTCTGGTTCACAGGCCTGGTTCCCAGGCTCACAGCTCCCAAGCTGGCAGGCATCTTCTCTGTCAATATATTTCAGCAGACATTTCCTTCAGTTTGGTAATTTCCCCTTCTAACCAGGTTCCCTTTGTGGCTGCTCACATCACTGATCTAATACCTGCTACCCGGAAATACTCTCTGATGTTGTTTGAATTATAAAAATAGACAAAACCTATGATTTTATGACCTTCATCCTGGTCTGAAATGCCTGGCATCACCATATGAAGGAGAGCTTTTGTCTGTGCACACTGGTCAGCCTCTTTGAAATAAATGGCTCCAGTAATAGTTTTGGGCCATGATCCTTAGTGTTGACTTTTGCCCTCAGAAGAATCTGTGGATTTCATCCATTTGGTCTGAAATCAGTAAGAGTCTTGCTTGTGTATAGAGCAACACACAAACACGGACTTTCTGAAGAGGTCTTTGATCATCTCCAGAGTCAACTTTTGTGGAGAACTTGGACCAAGAAGACTAAGACTCTGTATTGAAACATCTGTTGTGGATGCCAACAATAGGCCATTGAGCCATATCTGAGTATACTGATTTCTTTGGTATTTTTTCTTCTGAGTGAGTTGTCCTGTGTTATATTGAGTCAGTAGTTCAAAAGGCAGCTCTTTAAATTAATTTCGAGTCTCTCACAGGAGAAGAGAGACCCCTCCAGCTTTTTGTAGGACTAAATGCTGTCTCAGGGAAGCGTACACAGTGAGGGTCCCCTTTCTGTTGTGGGGTCTTTGCCTCAGGGTCCAGGTGAGAAAAGGCTGCCTCCCCATGAAGTGTCTGCTTTCAGAAAGTTCAGAGAAGGTGATCTAGGAAAGAGGGGGAATACATCCCATTAATGTGCCAAGCAGCTTTCAAATAATGATGTGACATGGAGATGCTGTTTTTTGAGGAGCACCTGTATGGGTCTGTTCCTTGACCATGACTCTTGTAAGTGAGAAGATTTTTAATCTGAATGAAATATCTCTTCTGCTATCTCATGCCTTGTATGACACTTGGGTCTTTTCTTCTTGCGTTGCTCAGAGAAGGTACTTGTCTCTAGTTTTGCCCTTGTCCCACAGAGAGGCATGCAGACCCTGCGAGGTTGCTGCCACTTGCTTTTGTCACAATGGCCTGAACTTTGCACCTCTGCTTCCTGGGATGCTTTGGAAAGTCTGGTCTAGGCCTGCAGGATCCCACAAGAGAGAACCACCCTGGGAACAACGGACTAAAGCCACAGGACATGCTGGGACAGTGTCTTCAGCAAGAGTCTCAGCTAATCCTGTGTCCTGTCCCTGAGTAAAAGAGGTTTAGTGAAGTGGTATAAAAATAGTGCATGTCTGAAGAGATATTTCCTGAGCCAGTGATAATACCAAGAGTGCTTCGTAGTCTTGGATAGGCTTTCTCTCCACTAATCAATCTAATCAGTTTCTAAATTAGTCTAAACTTCAGGAAACCACAAGATCATGTGATGATTAATCCATGGATAAATTATTCACTTTACAACTCCCACCACCACCTCCTTTAAAGTTTTAAACATGCTACCTGAGAATTTAATCAGTTGACCTTTACACATTTTGTTGTGAGAAATAGTGAATGTGAGTTCCTATTCACTCCTACATGCCATTCATGACTGTGTACGCACAAATGTACACAGGCTCCTCTCTGACCCTTTTTTTTTCAAAGATGAAAACAGTCTGAGCTCTTTAACCTTTCCTCATATAAAAGTTATTCCATACCTTTGACTGCTTTTGCCTTTCTCTCTGCATTTTCTACTTCTGTCCTCTTGGACAAAGAAAGCGACAGAACAGCACATAACATTCACGACACAAGCACACTCTACATGCACACAGTAGCAGAGGATCATTATTCTGATTGTTCTCTGTTCCTTTCTTAAGAATTCTTACTGTTTTATTTACCTTTTGATGGATTCTGAGCGTGGTATTGAGATTTTAATGGAATTGTCAACAGTAACTCAAAGATTTTTTTCCTGCTTGTTGATAGCTAATTTCGAGCCCTTTGCTATTATGCATGGTTAAGAATGTTTTTATCCCTGTGCAGTACTTTGTATTTATCAGCATCTCATCTGCCATTTTTTTTGCCCAATCAATCAGTATTGTGAGCCATCTGCAACTCCTCACAGTTGAATTCCATTTTATTGCCTTAAATAATAGAGTATCATCATGAAATTTCATTACTTCATTTTTCCAGATGACTTATGAACATGTGGGATAACATGAGTTCCAGGATGGATCCTTTCAAAGAGCTACAAAGTGCAAAGTCTGTTAACTTAATGATTTAAAGACATGCAATGACAAAAAAGAATTTTCTTAATAGGTGAGCAGTAGATGGTCTCTCTGTCTTTCCCCGTGATTTGTTTTTTGCCGTTAGCGGTTCTCTGGGGAATCAGATGGCAGAATATCTACAGAGGATATCATTGAATGTTTCTAAAGATTCTGCCTTTTACTTCTTTGACTATTGCATTGATGCTACTTTTGCATAATAATCTGCTCTGCTCTGCATCAGGGCAAGATGTCGTTTACCACTCAACGGGTGCTACCAGTCCTTTGTGCCATATCGTACTTAGGCTTCTCATTATCTGATACAGAGATATATTTTTCATTTTCATCCTATACTCTCCACCTGTAATGTTACAGAATGAGAAGTCGCTAAGTCATGCCTTCCCATAGTATTTTCAAACAAGTGTTGCAGGATCAGTTGTGTTGTCACATCGTGCCTTTTGTTTACTCTGCTAGCTCCATAGCACAGATGAGAATTTCTCCATCCCCATCACTGCCCTTTCTCACAAATACAGGAATGGGCTGCATAATAAAGAACTTTTCAGAAAGGACCTGCTGATGGCCTTTTAAACAGCTAATTCGTAGGCAGCAGCTTTTCCCTCTCGCAAGCCTCTTGCATTGTATACAATAGCTTTGTATCTAATCAGGGGGCCTAGTGTACTGTCAACCATATCTCAGTTTTAATGTCTGCTTTGAGACATACGCGTATTCAGTTCCTTTCTTTTCATCAGCATTTGAGGCCAGACTTCAGCAATTAGACATTTTCCCAGGCACGATGCCATGGCAGTATACAGTCCCAGTTGCAGCATCAAGAAGTGAGAGGCTTCATTAGGCTTCTGAGACCCTCCCAGCCTAGAGAAGAGTACTCAGTGGGAGTACTTAGCCACAAGAGCATTAATTTCGCACTCTCTTTGGGGCAGCGGGAGGAGGATGATATTCACGGTTTTGTTCCTCCTCTCTCTTCTCCTTGGTCCATGGTTTTTAACAGATCAGGAATGACTGTACATTTATGACACTTGCCTGCAGGACTTCCCCCACCCCATTAGAGGGTGCAAGAGAAAAGGTCACATTGGAGCCAGGAATCAGGGTACAAGAAGCAGCACTGTTCTGCACCCTCTCCCCATCATTGCTCTCCAGCTATTACTGGTGCCTGCATACACACAGGGGAAACCAGGACGCAACAGTGGGCTGCTCCCTCCTGGGGATACACAGGGAATGGTGGCTACTAGAGACAGTGAGGACCACTGCATAGTCTCCAGGGTCTGCTTGCTACTGATGGAGCTCTGCCATGGACACCGCACTGTGTCAAGCCTGTGCTTTGTCTGACTCCCTCTGTGAAACTCTGGGAATTCACTTTATCTATCATCATTATTTACCCACCAAAATCTTCCTATTCAGCACCTGTGCCACTCAGGGAAGATGGAGTACAGATCCCTCTCCACGGCGCAGATATAGCTGTGCTCATATCAGGAAGGAAAGTATTAAACTGAGTGGTAGCTTTGCTGGAAAAGAAAAAGGAAGACAGCTAAGTTAATGTGTGGTGTTTCCTTGGGATAAGAAATTTTTGCTGAAGGCACTCATAATGGATGGATCCCTCTTCCCTGACAAACCAGAGTCAGCGTGAGGCTCCCAAAAGGATTCAGGGAGGGGACTGGCATCCCTCATGTTTGGTGTGGCGAGATAAGCCCTGTTCCTCAGCACACAGCCATCTCCCTCTTTTCCAGGAGAGCAGTGAGATGGTGTTGTAAAGTGGAGTGGGACGAAGCGTGGATCATACAGAAACCCTTCACTGAGTGAAGCCATCCAAGGAGTAAATCACAAGGGGGCATTTACTGCTGGATACGAAAAAGATCAGTTCAGAAAGGAGCCTAGCAAACTCTGTGTGTGTCGCCACCCAAGGCAGCACTGGCTCATGCCTATGATAGAGGAGAAGTTACTCAGAGCCCTTCATGCATCCCTCTGAAGTTTATCCTGTTTTCTGGACTTCTCAGTTGAGCTGGTCACTGTGGCAGAGAACAGTCAAAAATCTTTACTGATGATAGTTAATGTGACTTGTAACGTGATTATTGCATGAACAATGTCTACTACAAACTTTTGCCCCACTGCAGATGCTTTGGATTGCCCCAGCAATACTATGCTAACTGAATCTTGTGGGGCCTACCTTGTAAAAGTGAAATAAAGAAGGAGCTAAAATAGTTTATTTAGTGTTTTTGCCTATTTAGAGAGAGTGAGGTAAATGCTACATAGGCAAAATGGAAGTGAGGAAGCTTAATTTACCACTCTTAAACCCTATCACTGAGACAACCCATTATTGGCAGCCAGCAAACTGCTTTGGTAGGACTTTACCCCTTGACACTTCCCCATGCCCAGTCTCTCGAATACTCAGCACCGTTCACCTCTAGCTCTGGATAATTTACAGCTCCTTACATAAAACTACGTGGTCCTGCTCTCGGTGTTGTCAAGTTTGCTCTCTCCCCTTCTCTCACCTGCAGTCAACGGCATGCAAAGCCCTGTCTCCAGTCTCTAGAATATATTAATTCTACATCTGTCGTAATTTAATTGGCTGAGAGATCATCTATAAACAGTTGGAATAATCAGACAACCAAAATGTTACATAGAAGCTTTATATATCTTTCAAATGTACACAAGACTGAGCATCATATGTATTCACAGTAAAGTATGTACAACTGTGGTACAACTTGCATATGGATCACCAAATGCTTAACACATGCAGACCTTAGTATTTCCTTGTAACCACACCTGCAGAAGAAGAGAGAAGGAACAAATTCCCAGGGCAGCAAGGAGGAGCAGCAGGTACATGCTGACCATGGCAGTCTGACGTACTCTGCTCCCTTTGACCATCCCACCCTGCGGGCTCTGGCCATGTTTCCCTGGTGGGGCACTGCCGTGGAGAATTCGTGCCTCTCCCTGATAATGTAGACGTCAGAACAATTCGAGTCCCTTCTCAGCCGGCTCCTCCTGAGTCAGCGCAGCAGGAACGGCTGCAGGGAAGAAACCCTTTTCATTTCCTGCCCATTCACTGCTCCCTCTGTCACAGCTCGCAAAGCGTCTCATTTCCTTTTGACCTGGTGAACCAGAGTAATGAAATTTTTGTGAAAGGCTGACTTAGCTCTAAGAACACCACTCACTGCACGTCACCATGTGAGGTAGCAAAACTTATTACTAGACCCTTCAAGGAATCAGGCACGAACCACAGGCCACCAAGACGCAGGTGTATTTTTTTATTAGCTGCAAAAGCCTTCGGATCCAACTGTCACAAGCAATGCCCTTTGAAGGGGGCCATGAGGCCAGCTGACCCGAGGGGGAGCTGGAGCAGGGTGTCCACAGCTACAGAAGCTGGTGTCACACATTGCAAAATGGATGGTTTTTGGCTGGGAAACTTTTCCGAGAGAGAGAGAGGTAATGCCGGATGCTTGATAGGCTGTCCAAAGGGATGCAGTAAAAAATATAAAAAGCAAAGTAAACAAAAGAACTTTTTTTTTTTCTTCTAGCTTCTAGGGGGTGGGAAATTGCTCCTTGCAGGTCAAGAGAGCACTGGAGATCCTTTTACATCATCTGTTCAGCTGGTACAGACAAAGGAAATTGTGTATTAAGCTCTGCTTCAATTCCTCTGATTCCACAAATACAAACATCCACTAGGGGGACAAAAGTAATATGTATTTGTGGCTTGGCACATCACAAGAGTGGGAAGTTGAGTCTGCCCCTCCATCTGTTGCAGGTCACTTTGAATGACAGCAAGATCTGGCAGACAAAACCATAGCACAACAGATTTTTCTCTCACTTTTTTCCAGCGCCTCCTGAGATATCAATATGGTAAATAATCAAGATAACATGCAGCAAGTACCCCAAATATTTATCTTGCAGTTATATGAAGGATTCTTGCTCATTGCTGTTTCTCGCGTCCTAGTTTCCTGCACATTTTACTGGATGATATTCTAATTTCCTGCCGATAATAATAATTCACTATTAAAATGCAGATTAAAAAATATATTTAAATAAAAATTTCTGATATCTACAACACTAAAATAATCCTTCAGGAATGCAGAGAGATTTGTGTAACTACTGAGGAAAACAAAAGATTAACAATTTCTGAAAGACAATTTAGAAATAGTAATAGAATTTGTGCCTAGAGAGATTCAAGAAAAGATTCTGCAAAGACAGGAAGGACAGATGCAGAACATCAAATAAGCATTCAGTCATGGCACATGAATGATGAGTTAGCCTGAAAGGCTTGGGCATTTTGGAAGGTGGCACCAGAGCAAGTGTCATGATGAAATTTATTTCTCATCTTGGGCGCTCACAAAGTGTCTTAGAAGCATTCCTTCAAAGTACTACTTAATTAATCTAATGGGAATTTCAGGCTTTGTGATCTACTTCAAGAGGTACAATAAGGCATCTCTTAACAAGGTTTGAAGAAGACTGCATTATCATGGGAATTGAAATTTCCATGGCATAAGCAGTAGGTCATGATTTTATGCAGGGTGCCATAAATCTTCAATACGAGCATGTCCCCACTGAAAAATGCCCTTGAATCTCTTAGTGCAACTGGTGTTTAGTGTTTTCCTTACAAAAACTGCCATGCAAGCAAGTTACTGGAAGGTAACCTGGAGTGTGAGTTTGCAGTGCTCTGGTACAACAGAGCATATGCATGCTCTGTCTCCGTGGTTAAGTATGAGGTTGCTGACCCCAGGGAGAGAAGACCAGGGTACTTCGTGTTTACAGCCAAGTCCCCTGGGCAAAGAGCTTGTACAAGGGCTGGAGCCACGATGTCCATACCTGACTGCTGCTGCATTTGTAGCTCCCTGTGGAAAGGCTCCTAGGTATTTCTTTAGGCACTGACAGAATCAGGTCTTGGAGCTTTCCTTGGAAAATTCTGGAACATGCTAGTACCAGCTAGGATCTACACCTATCTCAAGTTGCCAGAAGGCAGGTATGCCACCATCAAGTGTAAGCAGACTAGAGGCATTGTGAGACAAAACAATTACCACAGTTATATGAAAGTGTTCTAAAAATCTCAACTTTGTGCAAAATCCAATATTGGAATGAGATTCTAGAAAAGGCTATAGGGATATAGACTTGTAACAAGCTTGTGACAGCTGATAGACCTGTACCCCATCAAGCATGAATGCTCTTCCCCTGCCCTTTAACCAGTATTAGAGACATGTATTTGCCAAAGCACTGTTGAAAAGAAGTTTGAACCTATGATCCACGCGTTCAGCCTTGATGACATCAACACCAAAGATTAGAATGGACTTTAGTGGTACAAAAGGGACCTGCCACAGGATGCCTCAATATGGTCCGTTACCAATATCTGTGACTAAGAACATATCCTTTAAGGTGAGAAATTGCCAATAGCAAATGCTAGTGTCAGGAATGACTCATCATGTACATGGCTCAAGTAACAGTTAAAAATCTCGCTTTGAGAACTTTTTTTTTTTTTTACATCTCTAAGTTCACACCATTGTGACTAGCTTCCACTTCAGCCTTCTACCTTTTGTGGAAAAATGTCCTGACAAGACCCTGTACAGCCAACTGAGAAAGTAAAAGGATTTGAGAGTGCCAAACACAAACAAATCTGCTGATGCGGAGTGCTGCATCTCTGCGCTTGAAACACTGCCAGAGAAACACAAGAGCAACCATCAGTAGACAAGGACCATTCAGGTACATCCAGGGGAAGGCCCATGCTCACTTGCTCAATATTCAAGACAGACCCATGTTTCTTCACTTTGGAAGGTACTGAAGGCTATGTTCCATCCAAAACAACACCTAACTCCCTGTATCTTTCTGTTAGAAGAGTCTAATGGGTTCTCATGGTATCCTTGAAGCTGATGAACCATCCATCCCCAAAGCGAGTTAGAGGTGGGGCTGTGCTCTGCCATGTGTCCATCTCATAATCATTGCAGCACACAGGGAGAAGATGAACTTTGTTTGTCATTGGAACTATCGTTTAAATTGACTGACAAGACTGGTAAGTGCTTAATCAAAAAGACTGCTTTACAAAGGAGCTGTCAAGGTTTCCTGCAACTCATCATTTAGAAGAATGAAAATTAGCATTAGCTTTTTGTTTCATGTTGGTATAAAGCCAAGGCTTCTCTGATATCTCTGGAGATGTAGCTCTTGTGATAACAGTGGCTATGGAAGCACAGAACCAGTATTTTTCCGGTATTTGCATTTTGTCTATACTGCACTGATTTTAATCATAAAATTCACTGCAGTGAGAAGCAAAACCTAAAACCAAAGGACCATATTTTTGTCTTTAGCCACATGCCTTTGCTTTTGTTTGTAAATTATGTTTAGACCCACCTTAACTTCCTCCTTATGCTGCTTGAGAGGGGTGGCTGACACACCAGAAGGCTGTGCTGCCATACAGAGAGACCTGGACAGGCTGGAGAGTTGGGCGGAGAGGAACCTTATGAAATGCAACAAGGGCAAGTGTAGGGTGCTGCACCTGGGGAGGAATAACCCCATGCACCAGTACAGGTTGGG